>CM028367.1:3812232-4412232 GCA_016624345.1 Platycodon grandiflorus
AAGCAATTCTTTTTATGGTTTGCATTTCCCTAATAAGTTGACTTTACAAAAAGAAATTATTATTAAGCTGGGATGCGAAGCGTCAAAAGTATTAAAGAAACTCTGTTTGCCCATCGAGGTGCGGCATGGGTATAGCAAGACGTCAACACAGTTGGCTAGTTGTAAAGTTGAACCGTGGCCTCGAGGTTGGAATTGACGTCATGATTGTACTTTGGCGGTAAGGTACTAGACATAGGGATATCTCCAACATGGCTTGGTCTGTACTGCACCAAACAAAGATCTAGGATGCAGGTGAAAATGGAGTAGATGTTTGAGTTTCAGTTTGTTTTCCTTTACGCATGGAATCAATGGCATTGAGTATCATAGTGTTTGTATGCTCTTGAGCATCAAGCGGTCGTCACTTTTTTCAATATCGTGACCATGTTAGACATTAGCTCCATATTGGTAGCTTCCGATTTGAGACGGATTGCACGAGATACCAGGAACTAGGAAGTGGTGGTTCCTACCAAGACTACCAGGACGATGGATTGGCCATTTCTATACAAATAATCAAAGTGTCCCACGGATGGCGCCAAATTGTTTTGGTCAAATTTCAACAAGGGAAACTAGTGATGAGAAAGATGACAAAAAGGTTGAATCGGGTATAATGATTACAAGATATTACAGAAATGGGCACAAAGAGTTTTGTTAACTAGGGAAAGCCCTTGAACAACTTGTTGCCGACAAACTTGTAGGGAGGTTTTAGGGAACTCGCCTTGACCAAATGATTTATTAATCGGGTTGAATACAAGACTAGAGCGTATACTAGGGAGCTTAAGCTAGTGAGAATGTGTGTGTAAAATACATGTGTTCCTCCCTTTTATACCTCAAAAAAGAAACAAACAAGCCTAGAATATAGGAAATTGGTTGAAGTTGTTGAGGTATTCTCGCCACAATGTTGGTTGAAGAGATAAGGATCCCTTGCTGGCTTTGTTTGATGAAGGAACGTTTGTTGACTCAGTCTCCTTTATCGTTGACACACTTCCTAAGAAATAGGTTGTAACGTAACAGTAATTCAACACGCAAAAATGTCAAGGTGCAGTAGGAGAACTCAAGTTGTAAGTGTCAAGATGATATATGTAAGTTGTAAACAAGTTGATTAAAAATGTAGGCCCAAGTTATATCGGCTGCTGAGAATGAATCGTTCTTTGGAAAATCTGTATGGTAGTTCAATCTTTATGTGGTTTCATGTTGATGAATATAAGTCCAAATGAGGAAATTCAAAGTGGTAAAATATAGTTCCAGATGTCTAGTTTCTAAATATGGAATAATTGTAATATTTGGGTTTCGTGGAATATTTGGTGAATTTAACGGTATTGTTGCGCAATGCTTTGGAGAAATCATATTGTGTTAATAAACTTTGTATAATAAGCAACTTATTGATATTTTGTCGTTAGTTTACTCGCTATGAATTTGTGAGGTTGTTTTGGATACTTTATATTACCGAATAATGGTGTTGAGAATAGAATGGTTAGTTAGGGATGATACTACGGTTTATCCCAATGTCTCGAATATTGGTAATGACTCAAACGAGTCAATAAAGTATAACGTTATGAACCAAACCTTTATGCGAATTGAACACTAGTCATGACTCACTCCGGCGAGTCGAATAGGATGTGATTTGTAATGAGTCGTGATATACATGGTACACGACGATAATGTTATGTGATGGTTTATGTTATACATGATACAAAGTGTCTTGAGTGATTATAGGATACTGTAGAGATCCTAAGTTGAGTTGTACAATAGGCCTACTTTGCCTATTGTCATGTTTTGGTTATATGTCTAGTGATTACGGACATTGTGTGATTGTTCTAGTATGTGATAGGACAATCATCCTACTTTGATGATTGATTGTGTGTTTAATGTTTACTAGCACACTTTGTCGATTTGTTGTTGTAGGCTTCTTGACCTACTTGAAACATTCGTATTGTTATTGAATGTGATTGTCGTGGTATGCTCCCTACTTTGGAGTATGACCGTTTATTTTTAAATGTCGAGTAAACATCTACTTGTGCATTTAGTTAAGTCCATGGCATATTTGTTGGCGGTGTATTGACGCTCGATTATTGCGTGAGTGGGGCTACGTAATAGTCGAAGGCTAATACGGGCCTCGCCTCTGATTGGCCACGGTAGGGGTATAGCGCCATTTGTTGTATGGAATAAACGCAACCATGGTAAGCTATATCCGTGGTAGATTCTTGGGTTGTAGGGACCGAGATCACCCGTCGACGTGAATACAGAAGATGGTTCACATGTGTTTTGGTTATTGGTTTTCTTGTTCGAGCACGTCAACAACGGCTCTACACTTGGTATATTATTGGTTGGTTGGTTGGAAGTATTGGTTTGGTCGGAGTGTACCTCGACCCGTATCCCATTTAAATGTGTTTACTTACCGCTCTTATGTGCTTCCTATATAAGCGAATGTTGGTCATGATTTCCAACCGGTATGGGACGGTTGGCGATCATTGAGCCTCTCGCCAGATATAGGGTTGGTTGCCTTTATATGCTCCTACATGTTTACTTTCTGCTATATTGTTGTGCATAATGCCATGCCATATAGTCACACGTAGTAACTTGTTGATTATTGATTAGGTTAAAACTTTTACCAAGATTAGTGCATATAGAGTCTTGGTTTACTATTACATTCATACTTATAGCACCCAATACATTATAGTATCTTACGAGTCTTTTAGACTCACCCAACAACCTCCTCGGTTTGCGGGTTAAGTTCCGGTATGAGTCTTAGAGCTTGGAGTTAGCAAGATGTATTATTATTGTCATTTCCTTCTTATTTCTTGTATTGTGAGATTTTGAGGTTCACTAAGTTATGTAAACTTAGTCTATGGGTAGAAATAGTTGTATTCGTTAGATTTGTATTTTGGTGCCGACTAGTGTAGTCGCGCCGGTTGTCAAATCGTCTTATGTTGGATTCTGGCTCATGGTATTTAAGTATTAATGGTTCTACGGCTCGTGTATTTAGCCGTCGAGGTTTTAATTTTGGGTTTATCTTTAGTGTTGTTCTCCGTATGTTTAGCCGTGGAGGTTATTTTTATGTTGTTGGAATTTTGTTAATCGAGCTTTGAGGCTCAAGTTCATTGTTATTCCGTGCCTTGTTTTTAGTATTCCGGCTTCGGTTTTGGTTTTGAACTTTTGTAATTCGCTCTCTTCGATTGTTCTTGTTAGTTTGGCGCACCGAGTTGGGGTTCAACATCGAACCGGACTTGGGTCGTCACATTATAGATCCAGGGTCATCGCATTCCTACATTGCATCTCACTTTGCATGCCACTTGCATACTATGCCCGAATTCGTCTTATGTGTTAGAGGTGTCTACTCCGATGGGAGAGTGCCTAGTTGCTTCGATGTTCATCGTGCATGCGAAGTTGTTATTGATGATCATGTTTTTCTTGCGGATTTGGTAGTGTTGCCTATCCGTGATTTTGATGTTATTTTGGCCATGGATTGGTTGCACACCCATCATGCCATAGTTGATTGTCGTAAGAAGCTGTCACATTTGAATTACCTTATATGCCTCCATTTATGTTTGAGGGTGATAAATGCATGGGTGGTATTCATATGATATCGGCCTTGAAAGCCCGAAAATTGTTGTCACATGGGTGTCTGGGTATTTAGCATGTGTGGTTGATAAGTCTAAGAAAGTTGTTATGTTGGAGGATGTTCCAATTGTGCGGGAATTTCCGGATGTGTTTTCATCGGAGTATGACTTGCCTCCGGATAGAAATTGGAATTTTGTGTTGAATTATTGCAGTACCGCTCCAATGTCATAGGCACCGTATCGTATGGCACGGCGGAATTAAAGGAGGTAAAGGTACGGTTGGAGGAGTTGTTGAATCGGGGTTTCATTAGGCCGAGTATCGCCGTGGGGTGCACCGGTTTTGTTTGTGAGAAAGAAAGATGGGTCCCCGAGATTGAGTATTGACTACGGAGTTGAATCGGGTAACTATTAAGAATAAATATCCCTTGCCACACATTGACGATTTGTTTGACCAACTTCGGGGCTCGGTTGTGTATTCGAAATTTGATCTTCGAAGCGGTTACCATCAACTAAAGGTTAGGGCGGAAGATATACCGAAGACGACATTTCGAACTCGATACGGGCATTTCGAGTTTGTTGTGATGCCATTTGGGTTGACAAATGCAGGCGGTGTTCATGGATTTGATGAATAGGATATTTCTACCCTATTTAGATTGTTTCGTAGTGGTGTTTATTGATGATATTCTTGTGTACTCCAAATCTCGGGAGGAGCACGAGAAACATTTGAGGTTGTGTTGTCGGTGTTGAGAGAAAAGAAGTTGTATGCGAAATTCGGCAAGTGTGCATTTTGGCTCGAAGAGTCTCGTTTCTAGGTTATGTTGTTTCGGGAGATGGTATTTCGGTGGATTCGCTTAAGATCGAGGCGGTGGTGAAATGGAAGAGACCCGAGTCGGTAACGGAGATTCGAAGCTTCTTGGGTTTGGCGGGTCATTATCGGAGTTTATTGAAGGGTTTTCAAAGATTGCGACTCCTATGACTAACTTGACCCAAAAGAAAAAACCTTTTGTGTGGAATGACAAATGCGGCGAGTTTCCAAGAACTGAAGAGGTTGACCACGGCTCCGATCTTGGCACTACCGAACGGACAAGATGGGTTGGTGATATACGGTGATGCGTCAAAAGAGGGTTTGGGTTGTGTTTTGATGCAAAACGGGAGAGTGATTGCGTATGCTTCTCGGAAGTTGACCTCGTTTGAACAAATTATCCTACCCACGACATTGAGTTGGCTGCGATCATCTTTGCTCTACACAAGTGGAAACACTATCTCTACGGGGCCAAGTTTGAAGTGTTCACCGATCACAAGAGCCTCAAGTACATATTTTCCCAAAAGGAGTTGAACAACCGACAACGGAAATTGAAAGACTTAAGGACCACGATTGCACTATCTTGTATCATCCGGGAAAGCAAACGTGGTAGCGGATGCACTTAGCCGAAAGGCGTGTCTTGCTTGATGACCCGTGAATGGAAGATGCTTGAGGATGTTCGAGATAGGAGTCGAGTAGATCGAGATAGGGGTGCTTTACGAACCTTCGGGCTACACCGATTGATTCAAAGGATTAAAGGGACACAAGAGGATGACCCGGAGTTGAAGACGTTGATTGATGGGTTGAATGATGGAAAGATGACGGATTTTGCAAAGAACAATGATGGGATCCTTGTGTTTGAAACAGAATTTGTCTACCGGCGATAGATGAGGTGAAGAGACAAGTGTTAGAGGAGGCTCACAAGTCTAGATACACGATTCATCCGGGGAGTACTAAGATGTATCGAGACTTGAAGAGAAATTTTTGGTGGAGTGGTATGAAGAGAGGTGGTGAGTTTGTGTCGAGATGCTTGACATGTCAACGTGTAAGCGGAACATCAACGACCGGCAGGCTTGTTACAACCATTGGAGATTCGGAGTGGAAATGGGAGAACATAGCGATGGATTTTGTGACGGTTGCCAAAGACTCGTAAGGGTTACGTGCGGTTTGGGTGATTATTGACAGTTGACCAAGTCGGCACATTTCCTTCCGATTGCGATGACTTACCCGATGGATAGACTTGCTACCTTATACGTACAGGAGATTGTGAGATTACATGGAGTACCGGTTAGCATAGTGTCGGATCGAGATCCACGGTTCACATCGCGGTTTTGGCGGTCTACAGGGATGCTTTGGGTACAAAGTTAACACTTAGCACGGCTTTCCACCCGAGAGACGGACGGACAATCGGAGAGGACTATACATGTCACGACCCGACCCGAGATCCTATTTGGAAACTCGTCCGGTTCGCGAGACGGGACACAAAATGCACAATTTAAAAATCACTTTTCGTGCAAAAACCCGTAATGCAAGTGTATATTTATTTGAAAACCAAAACAACACGTCGCGGCATACAAAAGCCGAAAATGATCACATAACATAACCAACAAACCGCAGCTAAGAAGCTCGGGACCGAACATATAACATTATCGAGTGCGCGGAATATAAAGGTAAGTAACATTTACAAAAGCCTAACATCCATGTCGGCATCTACAAAAGAATATGAATGAAATAACAAGTGGGACTTCTACCCAACTTTACAATGTTTAAATAACATGTGTACCCTCGGCCTCACCAAAAGAAAATACCAGGGCTCAAGGAGCACTACCAAAAGAAGCTAGCGACAATCTTGGACAACAACGAACGATCATAGGGGTTTCTCGCGAGCTCGGGATCTAAGAAAAACAATAAACAATGGACGGGGTGAGTTATAAAACTCAATAAGCTACTAATGCAACAATATGGCATGCGAGATGCAAACAGATAATAAGAATTTGCATATAAAATGGTTGACATAATATAATCATTTCCAATCATCATCACATCGAGTAATTCATAACATAAGTCACATAGCATGCAACTCACATAAGTGCGATATGTAACACATATAAAGGATACCGTCGAGGTACACCTCCGACAAACCAACTTCCAACCAACCAACCAATAATACCCATGAAGAAATCGTTGATGTCGTACCGATCATCGAACCAAATAACAAAACCCAAGTGAACCGTTTTCCGTATCCACGTCGACGTGAAGACTCGGTCCCCAACGACCCGAGAAACAATCACGGTATAGCTTACCAAGGCCGCGTTTATTTCGTACAACACTTAGCGCTATAACCCCTACCGTGGCCAACGGTAGGGCGAGGCCAGCTGTATTGGCCTTCGGCTATTACGTAGCCCCGGCTCACGCAATAACCGAGCGTCAATACACCTCCAATATGCCATGGACTTAACAAATGCTCAAGTAGATGTTTACTCGACACATTAACAAATCAACCAAATGTTCAAGTAGATGTTTACTTAACATTAAATAACGGTATTATACTCCAAAGTAGGGAGTATAACGACACCAACAATAACATGCTAATGTACACCAAAAATTCTAGTACACATAGCCTTATAACACCAACATCAAATTCAATAAAATACCATTATTCGCATATCGCGTAACCAACTCCCCAACGGGTCTCTCGAGCATCCAAAGAGCTCACATAACACACACGTAGTCATATTAATTATCAAACCCTAACCGGCTCCGTTAGAGTCATTTTAGGTTACTAATGATGACGAGTTACGAAAATGATCTTGCACTTTAATCCTAACACATTATCGCCAAATTTCGAGTTCCCAACATCACGTTACAAGCTATAGTACTATTCACAAGCCAACAACCATATTCCATGGCAAAATCATATATTCTCATATTTAACATGGTAACTTCACATAATAGAAGTCTAGGATGTCATATGAGACATAAAATGAGAAGAAGAGGGTAGTAGCTTACCTCTCGTTGGAAAAGCGAAGAAAACAAATCTAATCGGTGGGAAAACTTCCCTCGGCAAGCCCTTCGCAATGGTGTGGTCGGATCGTCGAGACTCCTTCAAAATCTCAAGAATCCCTCACTTTCTCACTCTAAACCCTCAAGGTTCTCTCTCTAAACTCTTGTGTTTGGCTTGTGCAAATGAGGAGTTAAACACCTTTTTGGTTGTTTTAAGTGGCCGAGAGGGCAAGGCTCGGCTTGGTGACGTGGCCTAACAAGGGCCACTCAATTCAAACAAAAGGGTTTTTCGCGCAAGGTTCAAGTGGGTGTGCTTCGCACGGCCGTGCCAATATGGCTGCACGGTCGTGCCAACCCTCATGGCAAGGTGCGGACTCTCGGACGACTTCGCACGGCCGTGCCAATATGGCCGCAGGTCGTGCCAACCTCAAACAGCAACACCGACCTTCGGGTGCCTTGCAGTGGCCGTAACAACATTTACACGGTCGTGCCAAGGCTTATGTGCCCAAAACAGTTTGGTTTCCCTCCTATTCCTAGGCCCGATCACTCCTCACTTGTAAGGCGTCTCAAGTTCGATAAATTAGAAGACTTTAAGCAATTATATAGCACACGAAACACATAAAATCATTCATGATAAAATGATGCAAACGATGTTATGAGATATGCAATACATGTATAAAATTATATACGATATAATGTGATCGATGAGGATAACTCCTGTGACTTTTTGAAGGAAGGTTAGGTTTTCTCTCTCTAAAATTTAGGGTTTCGCCTTAGGTTTTTGGCGACTCATTAGGGTTTGGTCGGCCGTCATTGGCAATGCCGCCGGATTTACCTGGAGGCTCCATCTTTGGTGATTCCGTCTTCTTCTATTCCCTCTCTTAATCATGCGACATCCCATGTCCCTACTATGTCGTATGCATTGTTCTTTCACAAGAATGGACGGGTTTGTGTGAACCCTAAGGCGTCCATGGTGCTTTCGAGATCCCGATGGCTCCTAGACAGCCGGTTTCGATTCAGGATGAACAGGGTGTCTGTTCTCGCCGGTGGAGATGGATTTACTTGAGAAACAGGTTTATTAACACTCTTATTATGAAATTTTCGTTGGCCGTCCCTACGTGCATGCCATTCGCGACCATATTTCAAAGCATTGGAGATTAACGGGTTCGTTTATTGTTGGTCTTTTGGACCCAAGGCATGTTATGATTCATCTTGCCTCGGAAGAGGACATGGTTAGGCTCTCTCGAAGTCCCGAATGATTGAAACATGTATGTTTCGACTATTTCGTTGGTCCCGTGATTTTGAGTTTAAGAAAGACAGCCCTTATGTTGCGGTTTGGATTAGATTAAATCACTTACCATTACCATTCTTTAATCCAGCAAGTTTGCGCCGTATTGGTAATTGTTGGGAGGTTTTGCGTGCGATGATCGCACGTTGAATTTATCTCATCCTATGTTTGCTCGAATCTTGTTGAGGTTGATGTTTCTTTGATCCTACCATCCGGACTTTGGATAGGGACGAGTAAAGAGAATGGGTTCGCGTCTATTGAGTTTGAAGGGAATATATCCTATTGCGATGGTTGTGGTGTTGGGTCATGTCGAAGATGACCGTCGGAAGAAGAAACGGGTTTCATCCAAGGTTAATCTTTCAGGAGCTGGATTCGAAGAAAAAAATCCCAAGGAAGGACAATCGAATAACTTGCCTAAGGGTCAAGCGAGATGGGGAAAGAGAACTCATTGCTACAAAACAATGGATACCAATAGGCGAAAGCCGGTAGAATGGCCTGATGAAGCGAGTTTATGGATCATAACAAACCGTCCGGTTCGATTCAAAGGATGAGCATGGGAAACCTAAGGAAACTGAGGTCATTGATATACGATCAAGTCCCAAGCGTAATGTGCATTGTTCGCGCGGCACGAGCAAATCCCTGGCTTTGGAACAACTTCGATATCGCGAGACTTACCTAAGTTGGTGACAGATTCATTCTTTGGAAGATATTCGAGAATGGCGACTGCAAAATACTTTGCTCACTCATAATCCATTTGATATTTTGGCTACTTTAGATGACAATAACATTGTGGAGGAGATCGAGGAACAGCCTGGGGTGCTTCATGATCACATTGATGACAGGTAAATCTAGAACTCGCATTTCGTGGAAATTACAAATTTGGGGAACGAGTGAATCAAGGAATACGGGATGACTTATTTATTCTGTTAAGATCAAAGTAAAACATACTAGATCTGCATCATTAAATGATTTAATTGATTTCCATCCCAGCTCGGCTTCTATTAAATCATTTCATAAGGTTCTTGAAAAGGAAAAGAAGAGGAAATTTGTTGTTAATAACAAACGTGTCACTAGAGCCTCTTCTCGAGACTCATTAATTTTCCTGCTGTTGGTTTTCTATGTCGGTTATGATTTGGAATATTAGGGGTTGGTAACAAAGAGTCGGTGGATTATCTTAATCTTCTTAAGTCTCAAAGGATATTATGCTCATGGTTTTGTTGGAACCAAAGATTGACGGGATTCGTTTGGAGAGGTTGGCTAGGAAGCTTCATATGAGAGGTAGTATGCACAATAATCCTTTAAACATGCATATATGGCCTTTGGGATCGGCGGTTGAATGTTACTTTTGTGGATGCTACATCTCAACATGTTACTGTTCGTCTTCTATTAGAGGACAAATTAGTTTTGGCTTCTTTTGTGTATGCTAAATGTAATAGAATAGAGACAAGATCTTTGGGCGGATTTGTTGGATATTTCGTGCATTTGCGAGCCTTGGGTGGTTTGTGGGGACTTTAATATTATCTCTCATTCGTCGGAAAAGCTAGGGGGCTGCTTGTGACTTTCCTAGTATGAATGACTTTAATGATTTCATTGGTCAAGTCGGGTTGACGGATCTTGGTATGTATGGCTGTTATACTTGGTGTAATAATCATGATGGGAATGATCGTATTTGGCTTCGGTTAGACAGGGTTCGATGAATGGTATGTTCATGGCTCTCTTTCCGACTATCAATGTTACGCATTTGAGTAGGGTGTGCTCGATCATTCTCCTTTGCTTGTTAATTTTCCTTCTCTTCTCAAACCGAAAGGTATTTTTCGCTTCGGCGCGTGTTGCTTGATCATCCGGTTTTGTCTTTCGTCCGTAATCAATGGGGTAGACCTGTTTGGGTTCTTTGATGATTTTGACCAGAAAGCTACATCTTTTACGTAAAGAGTTGAAGCATTGGAACTGGTCAGTATTTGGTCATGTTCAGCGGCGGATTGCTTCTATTCAGGATATCATTTTACAGTTAGATTTTAGTTTACAGCAGACCTGGGACAGTGCGGTTGCGGACCGTAGCGCAAAGAAATACGGAACTTCTTCGGTTGCTTAATTGGGATCTTTGAAATGCTTCAACAAAAAGCCAGGCAAAATTGGCTTACGGATGGGGAAAGGAATACTTCATATTTTCATGCCAGCATAAAAGATAGATCCGGATTAATACGATTAAACTCGGACTTACGATGGTACCCGGTGTCGGGATAATGCTCGAGATTGGGGATATGGCGGTGCGGTTTTTTCAACCTTATTCTCCTCTTCGCTCATGTTATAGATGAATCTTTATTTGATGGAGTTCAGAGAGGATTTCTCATCAAGATGATATTTTGCTTCACGTATTCCGAGATGAGGAAGAGGTTTGGACATCTGTCAAGGAGTTAGATCCTACAAGTGCCCCGGGGGATGGTTTTACGGGTTGGTTTTTCGGGGCTGTTGGGATATTGTTAAAAATGATGTGGTGGCGGCGGTTCAGGATTTTTCGTGGAAGTACTTTGCCTAAAGGTATCACGGCTACATCGGTTGTTCGATTCGAAGGTAGCAAACCCTACGGAGCTTGGCGATTTACGGCCTATTAGCTTGTGCAACTTTGTGGGTAAAGTCATTTCTCGTATTACGGCTACTAGGATTGCCTCTTTTCTTCCATCTCTTATCTCACACGAGCAGTCGGGGTTTGTCAAAGGTCGCAATATACGGGAAAGCATTGTTCGGCTCGAAATGGTTCATCTTTGGATCATAAGGTGCGAGGAGGTAATATCATTTTTAAATTTGATATGTCCAAAGCTTATGATCGGATAGAATGGGATTTTCTTTTGCGAGCTTTGGAGGCTTTTGGTTTCTCTGCGTCAAGTCGTGATTTGATTTTCAGAGTCATTAATTCTATTTGGTATTCTCTTCGGATCAATGGGGAAAGTTTTGGATTCTTTAACTCTACTCGTGGTGTTCGCCAAGGGGATCCTCTCTCTCCGCTCTTATTTATTTTGGCTCGGGAGATTTTATCGGTTAACATTAATGATGCTATTTCTGGTCATTTTCGTCCGTTTGAGCATGGTCGAGGGGGTTAGTAATCTCACATTTACTTTATCGATGACATGTTGATTTTCGATCTTGCTAGTAAAGCTTCGTTATGGCTCTTAAAAGGTTAATGGTCGAGATATGAGAATTGTTGGGACAGCTCATTAACTTACGAAAAGTGGCTTTTATGTTTCGTCGGATACTTCCCATCGTCGACTTTCTTTCTTGGGCTGAGTGCAGTTGCACTCATCGTGTTTACCCATGAAATACTTAGGAGTTCCATTTGTTTAAGGTCGACCGAAACGTCTTTATTTTGAAGATCTCTTGCTTCGTATCACTCGGCGCATTGATGGATGGAAATCTCGTCTCCTTTCTTTTGGAGGTAAAATCGTTTTGCTTAAATCGGTTTTAGCGGTATTCCCATTCACTCTCTTGCGGTGGTAAAACCCCAAGGTCGATTATCAAAGCTATAGAAAACGAATGGCTAATTTTTTGTGGAGTTCAGTTGGTGAGACGTGTTCATTGGGTGGCTTGGGACAAAATCGTCGACCTTTTGGAAGGAGGATTAGGCCTTCGGTCCTTGAATCAAGTTATGGATTCTCTTCATGCTAAATTAGCTTGGAATGCTATGCAACCTCAAAGTTTATGGTCTCATTTTGTCAATGCCAAGTATGGGAACTTCAATGGTTTTTCGAGCCGGTTTACGCCACTCATATATGGAAATCTATTGTTACGCAAATGCCCAAGGTGTGTCTTCATAGTCAATGGTTGATTGGTGCGGGTCTTCGTTCTTTTGGAATGATAATTGGTGTGGTGATCGTCTTATAGGCCCTCTTCCAATGGATCTAAATCTCACGTGGTGGTGAAGGATTATCGATTGGACCCATTGCTGCCTTGGATTCCGTCCCAGTACATAATTCTCTTCGGTTAGTTCACACGGACTCCTCGTTCCGAGACAGATTGGTGTGCACGCTATCTCAAGTGGGTGTTTTTCTTCCAAGGATTTCGGAATGCCACGCGTTCTCCAGCTCCTAAACCTCCTTGGGCTTCTAAAATTTGGCGTAATGGCTTCCAATGAAAGTTAGTGGATTTCTTTGGAAGCTTTTTCTTAACAGTCCCGTAGACTTTATTTTGCATTCTCGGCATGTCCCGCTTGTGTCCAAGTGTGTTTGCGCTGTGATCAACCTCATCAAGAATCTCTTGTTCATCTTTTCTTCATTCCGAAGTTGCGAGGGCATTTGGGTGTACTTTGCTCGCCTTTAATAAAATCTCTCATTATTCGACGATTTTACATGCTTGGGTTATTTGGACGAAGGTCATTCTCTTCGAATCAAGTGGGTGCGGTTTGCCTTGGTATTTTTGCTTTCTCTATGTGGGAAATTTGGAAGGCCGGTGCAAAGCAACTTATGAAGGTTCTCCTATGCATGTTGGAAGAATTATTAACAACATTCGCAAGGACATTAGTGACATGTTGTCTATGTATACTCCTAGATCTGCTCTTTCTCTTGCGGGTGAAAGGAGTTTACAATCTCTTCGGTTGTCTTGTCTTACGGTTTCGTGGAAGAGGGGTCAATGGTTGCGATGGAAACCCGGATGTTGGCCGGTTCAAATTAAACACGAGATGGATCGCTAGGAATGGTCTATGCACGGGGGTGGTATTATTCGTGATTCGGATGGATGTTTGGTTCATGCTTTTTCTAATTTCTATGGCCAAGGTACTAATATGGCAGCGGAGATTTATGCCCTTCGTGATGGTTTGGCCCTCTGTCGGCCTTAGGCTTGTCTCGTGTGATCGTTGAATCGATTCTTCGTCGAGTTTCGGTTCTAAAAGGTTTTCATAGAGCTCCTTGGCGATACGAATATGATCTTCGGGTTTGCAAGAAGAATCTGGTGACTATGGTTTGGATCATGTTTTTAGAGAATTAAACAATGTGGTGATAGGCTTCTTTGTAGAAGCTTATGTGCATCGTGAGTGTTGTTTATGCGAAACGTGAGTTTCTTCCTCGAGATGTCCGTCAGTGCTTGATCATGATTTTATTGGTTTTTATAGTTTTCGAAAATAGTTGGTTTCTTCTTTGTAAGATTTCGAGGTTAGGCTCCTTTGTCCTCCCGGTTCTATAAGGGCAAGTGGTTGTCCCCTCTTGTTTATTATTTTTGTTATTAATAAAATTTTGCAGGGTACCGTCCTGTTTCCTAAAAAAAAAAAAAAAAAAAAAAAACGATATAATGATGCAAATGATGCGGGCGTTACATCCTCACCCCAAGAATAAATCGTCCGCGAATTTACTTACGACTCCATCAAACAACGCGGGATATTTCTCACGCATCTCCCCTCGATCTCAAGTGTCCTCCTCGATATTGTGATTCCTCCACAACACTTTCATGAGGGTATAGTCTTTGTCCTCAACACTTGCTTCTTTGTATCCAAAATTCGCACCGGTTGCTCAACGTACGAAAGGTCGGGTGTCAAATCCACCGGCTCATACTCCAACACATGTGAGCCATCCGTCAAATACTTCCTCAACATCGATACGTGAAATACATCATGAATACGACATCGAAGGCGGCAATGCAAGTCTATACGCCAACTTTCCAACCCTTTCCAAAATCTCAAACGGTCCAATAAACCTCGGGGCCAATTTTCCTTTCTTTCCAAACCTCTTAACCCCAATCCGAGTGAAACCTTCAAAAACACGTGATCACCGACCTCAAATTCAAGATCCCTATGTCTATTGTTGGCATAACTCTTTTGTCTACTGGGCCGTTTTCAATCTTTCCCGAATAATTCTCACATTTTCCGCCGATTCATGAACCATCTGGACCCCACAACCGCTTCACCAACCTCATCCCAACAAATAGGAGAACGACACTTCCTACCATAAAGTGCCTCGTGCGGAGCCATCTCAATACTCGGCCGATAAGCTGTTATTGTGGCGAACTCGATCAATGGCACATGTGAATCCCAAGTTCCCTTAAAGTCCATCGAGCAAGCTCTCAACATATCCTCAAGTATTTGAATCGTTCTCTCGGTGTCCATCGGCTGCGGGTGAAACAGCGTACTCAAATTCAACTTCGTCCCAAAGCATTCGAAGTGATTGCAAAAACAGTAAACCGCGGATCCTGTCCGATACAATGCTCACCGGCACCCCATGCAACCTCACAATCTCCGAATATACAATGAAGCAAGCTTCTCCAACGAATCCGAAATCGCAATGGGAAGGAAATGGGCCGACTTAGTCAATCTATCGATAATAACCCAAACCGCATCATGACCTCGTCGAGTCCTCGGTAACCTGTCACAAAATCCATTGCAATATTCTCCCATTTCCATTCCGAATTTCCAAAGGTTGTAAAAACCCGGTGGCCTCGATGTTCCGCTTTAATTCGTTGGCACGTCAAACACTTTGACACAAACTCGGCGATTTCCTTTTCATTCCACTCCACCAAAAATTCTTCTTCAAATCTCGATACATCTTGGTACTCCCGGGGTGAATCGTGTATTTAGACTTATGGGCTTCATCTAACACTTGTCGTTTCACTTCCTCAATCGCGGTACACAAACTTTACCCAAACGTCAAAATACCATCACTATTCTTAGCAAAATCTGGGGTATTACCCCACCTAACTCATTAATCACTTTCTTCAACTCCGGATCACTCTCTTGAGTTTCCTTAATCCGTTGGAACAACACCGGAGTAGCCGAATATTAGCAAAAATACTCCATGGCTAGATTCACTAGGACCCCAATCACGAGTGTCCTCTAGCATCTTCCATTCCCTAGTCATCAAACAAGAAACATACGCCTTCCTACTCGGCGCATCCGCCACAACATTGGCCTTTCCGGGTGATACGGTATGGTATAATCATGATCCTTCAACCGTTCCATCCATCTACGCTGCCGATTATTCAACTCCTTTGCGAAAATAAATACTTAAGACTTTTATGATCAGTGAACACCTCAAATTTAGCCCCATACAAATAGTGCTTCCACTTATGAAGAGCAAAAATAATCCCACCAACTCGAGATCGTGTGTCGGGTAGTTTTGTTCATACTGAGTCAACTTCCGTGAAGCATAAGCGATGACCCTTCCATTCGCATCAAAACACAACCCAAACCTTCCTTGAAGCATCGCTATAAATCACAAACCCATCATGTCCATTCGGCAATGCTAAGATAGTAGCCGTAGTCAACTTTTCCTTCAATTCCAAAACTCGCCTCACACCTATCATTCCACACAAATGGCTTATTCTTATGAGTCAAAGTCGTCAAAGGGGTTGCAATCTTAGAGAATCCCTCTATAAACCTCCGATAATAACCCGCTAACCCCAAGAAACTCCGAATCTCCGTCACCGTCTCGGGTCTCTTCCAACTTACCACGGCCTCAATTTTGTCGGATCAACCGAAATCCCCTTGCACGACACCACATGTCCCAAAAATGTCACCTCCTCCAACCAAAAGGCACACTTGCTAAACTTAGCATATAACTTCCTTTCCTCAAAACGTCAACACAATCCTTAAGTGCTTCTCGTGCTCTTCCCGAGACTTGAGTACACCAAAATGTCACCAATGAAGACAACCACAAAACAATCAAGGTACGGCAAGAACACCCTATTCATCAAGTCCATAAACACCGCGGGTGCGTTAGTCAACCCAAAGGGCATAACCACAAACTCAAAATGCCGTACCTAGTGTGACGCCCGACCCGGATCTCTATATGAAATCCCAAGGTCGGGTCGCCAAACAACATAACAACAAGAAGAGCACGTGACGTAACCGCCCGTACTTACGACAAAACACAACGATAACTTTGATTAACACAAGTATAAGAATAATCTTCGGCGAATACAAGGCCGGAAACAACTACCAACGACCACGAGTTATAACTCGGGAAAGAGAACAACTACCACATAAACCTCGGCCACAACATGCGGAACAACACAAACCGCGAGCTAACGACATGCTCGGGAAGGAACTAACTCAACAACACAACTGTACAAGAGCATGACATACATATGTCGGCCACCAAAAGAATATGTTTACAACACCACAAATAAAACCCAAGTAAAGTTTATATAACTTTACATATCCATCGCCCTTACCAAAATGAAAACAGATAACTAAGATAGGAATCCTCGAACTCCCCACGTTGGCGACACGCGAGCCACGAACCACTATCGGCCTCACCGAGAACTTCCGGGTTGACTTGGATCTAAGGAAAACAATTAAACACATAACGGAGTGAGTCATAATGACACGATAAGTTACTAATGCAACTAAATGGCATGGCATGATGCTCAAGCATTTAACAAAACATGACATTAACATTTATATACCATAACATAGCATATACTATCTTTCTTGATATACCATCATTTAACTCACATCGCACTTTGATAACATATAAGTGCTTGTACATAAACCCGTTAGAGAAGGATAACATATCTCTTTCTTCAACCTTGTGTAGCTCTGCATTACACAAACAACCAATAGTGCCTCGATACCCGTGTGCGTAGTATCGACGTCCCCGACACAATCCCGTCGAGTTCAACCTAGCAAGCCAAAGTCATGCGTATTGCTATAATAGTGGGGCTACTTCTCAACGTGGCCCAACGAAGAGAGGGTGTGTGCACTCCGGTACGGCGACTTATAGCGATCACGAATCCCATTCGTAAAGACTATAGGTCGTCCCACCATGACATTAACGACAACGACGCCAGTGGACTTACACAACTCACACAAGTAGGTAACTTACTCAACTTATGCAATTAACCATCAAGTTCAAAAGTAGTGAACTTGACCAACATCAAGTAGATTATAATTTTCTACCACATATAATCATCAAACATATTGTTTAAAGCCACAAACCACAAATTCGAGCTACTTTACAAGTCTCTAACATATCGATATCAAGTACTCGGATGACCATATTCCATACCAAATGAACCCAAGTTTTTGTAGTACTTTAACAAATGGTTTGGAGAATTACAATCTTCCCAAAATCCACTTTTGGTGTTGATTCACTAAGTTCATAAATTTGGGTATAATTGCTATATGCAAATTTTCACCCTTTAACGGTTTCTAACATGTTTCTTAGTACAATCCATAGTTGAGCTATTTAAACTAACATGCAACATCATCCAACTCAACAACTTAACACTTAGATAAGCTTCATATATCACCATCCCATTTAAACATGGAAGCACCATGTATTCAAGTCATACATGTGAGATTAAGAGCAAGCATATAATGTTTTCTAAGCATACAAAGGAGTTTAGCAACTTACCTCCAAGGTAGAAATTTAAACCAACAAATTCATAATCAAAGCTTGATCATGAAGTCCCCTAGTCCCAAGCTATGTTTTGGTAGCTTTGCATGGATGATCCAATGGTTGGATGGTGAAGGATGGAAACACACACACTAGTCTCACTTTAAATCTCCCACACAATCTCTCTAGGGCTCCAAGGTAGAACTATGGAGAAGATGATATGTTTTGAGTCTTTAAATGACTTATATATGGTCAATTGGTCAAGCTATGGTACAACACTTTCAGCCAAGGGTCCAAGAGTCAAAAGCCCAAATTTTACAAGTCACTTAAGTGATGTCCGTGCGCTTTGCACGGCCGTGTCATATATGGTCGCACGGCCGTGTCACTCTCACGGCCGTGCCAAGAAAGGCTGCGCGGCCGTGCCAAACTTACTGAAATACTTGCACGGCCGTGTCAACAAATCTGCGCGGCCGTGCCAAACTTACTGGAATGTCTGGTCACTTTTGCACGGCCGTGTCAACAAATCTGCGCGGCCGTGCGTACCCTATTTTCAATCTTACTCCCAATTATTTCTAATTCTTTGTTCAAATCACTTGGTCACCTTAGGTGTGATTACACAATACTCAAAGCACTTATAACAACACATAATTCACATAGACCATCTCAACAATGCTAACAACAATCACTTCACACTTATGAGTAATCCCAAGGGCTTGTACCAAGTTAGTGCATTAACATGTATATGAATTAAGGCAAAAACCATATTGAACATATTTGTACAAGAAATCAAACACACATGTTGAGCATAATAACACAAACAATGTAAACATCTAAAGCATTGCAATTAGGTGTGACAAGGATCAAAGTCTTGTATCAAGAATTATGGCATAACTAAACTAACATGTTGTTCAAGCATTTAAACATGTAAAATGCATGCAAAAACTTAGGGTGTTACACTCTCTCCCCTTAAAAGAATTTAGCCCCTAAATTCCTTACCAAGTTTATCAAATAGATGAGGGTATCTCCTCGCATCTCAACCTCGGTCTCCCACGTAGCCTCTTCAATCTCGTGATTTCTCCATAATACCTTAACAAGCGGAATCCGTTTGGTTCGCAATATTTGCTCCTTAGTGTCGAGAATCCTTACCGGATGTTCTACATACGACAAATCGGGCTCGAATGTGATCTCCTCATACCCCAATACGTGTGACTCATCTTTCATATACTTAGGATTGACACATGAAATACATTATGAATCTCCGACAAGGATGGTGGTAATGCAAGTCGGTATGCCAACGTGCCAACCCTTTCAAGTATCTCAAAAGGCCCTATGTATCTAGGCGAGAGTTTACCTTTCTTCCCAAACCTCTTAGTACCCCTACGCGGCGATACCTTAAGGAATACATAGTCACCCGCTGAAACTCAAGGTCCCTTCTTCTATTATCCGCATAACTTTTACGTCGGCTTTGAGCGGTAAGTAATCTATCCCGAATCACCCTCACACTCTCAACCGATTGTTGTACCAATTCCGAACCCCAAATCTTAGCCTCACCGACTTCATCCCAACAAATCGGTGATCTACATTTCCGCCCATATAATGCTTCGTATGGTGCCATCTCGATACTCGCACGGAAGCCGTTATTGTAGGCAAACTCCGCTAAAGGTAAATGTGAATCCCAACTTCCCTTGAAATCTACCGCACACGCCCGTAGCATATCTTCAAGTACTTGGATTAATCTCTCCGACTGCCCGTCCGACTGAGGGTGGAAAGCTGTGCTAAAGTTCAACTTTGTTCCCATAGCCTCTTGCAATGCTCCCCAAAATCGGATGTAAACCTTGGGTCCCGATTTGATACAACACTAGGCACTCCATGAAGCCTCACTATTTCTTGAATATACAATGCTGCCAATTGGTTCAAAGAGTAAGTCATCGCAATAGGTATAAAATGAGCTGATTTAGTCAACCTATCCACGACAACCCAAACAGCGTCAAAACCCCGACGAGTACGCGGTAATCCTGTCACGAAATCCATCGTAATATGCTCCCATTTCCACTCCGGGATCTCTAATGGTTGTAGTAACCCTGCGGGCCTTTGATGTTCAGCCTTCACTTGTTGGCATGTCAAGCACCTAGATACATACTCCGCTATCTCCCGTTTCATACCATTCCACCAAAATTGCTTCTTCAAATCCCTATACATTTTTGTACTCCCAGGATGTATAGTGTACTTAGTCTTATGAGCTTCATCAAGTACTTGCCGTTTACCGTCTCATCCGATGGAACACAAACTCTCCCCTAAAGGTTAAGATACCATCCTTGTTCATCACAAAGTCAAGTGTCTTATTTTCATTCAATTGTCCCCTCAACTTTTCGAACTCCGGTCACAATTAAGAGCTTCCTTAATTCGTTGTAGCAACACCGGAGTAGCCCGAACATTCGCAAAAATCACACCATTTTCCGTCACACTAGGACTCCAGTCCCTCAAGTCCTCTAATGTCTTCCATTCCAGAACCATCATGCACGACATGTACACCTTCCTACTCAACGCATCCGCGACTACATTCGCCTTTCCCGGGTGGTATAAAATCGTGCAATTGTGGTCCTTTAACTTTTCCATCCACCGTTGTCTCATATTCAACTCCTTTTGTGAGAAAAGGTACTTTAAACTCTTGTGATCCGTAAAGACTTCAAACTTTGCTCCATAAAGATAATGTTTCCATTTATTCAACGCAAACATAATTGCCGCCAACTCTAGATCATGAGTAGGATAGTTTTGTTCCGCGTCCTTTAGTTTCCTCGAAGCATATGCTATAACTTTCCCATTTTGCATAAGCACACATCCCAAACCTTCCTTGGATGCATGGCTATAAATCATGAAGTTATCCCCGCCGCTCGGTAAGGTTAACACGAGCCGTTGTCAATCGCCGCTTTAATTCTGAAACTTGTTCTCGCACTTATCATCCCAAATAAACGGAGTTGTCTTCTTTGTTAAATTCGTCATAGGAGTTGCAATCTTTGAAAACCCCTCAATGAATCTCCGATAGTACCCTGCCAAGCCCAAGAAACTCCGGATTTCAGTCACAGAAGTTGGTCTCTTCCAATTCGTCACGGCTTCTACCTTTGACGGATCCACCGCTATCCGTCTTTCGAAACGACATGCCCTAGAAAGGAAACCTCCTCAAGCCAAAATGCACATTTGCTAAACTTGGCAAACAATTTCTTCTCCCGAAGGACCGATAATACCAACCTCAAATGCTTGTGCATGTTCCTCCCAAGATTTAGAGTACACAAGGATGTCGTCGATGAATACTACCACAAAACAATCTAAATACTCATGGAATACCCGATTCATCAAGTCCATGAATGCCGGTGCATTTGTCAACCCAAATGGCATAACCACAAATTCATAGTGGCCATACCTTGTGCGAAAAGCTGTTTTGGGAACATCTTCGCCGCACCTTCAACTGGTGATAGCCACTTCTCAAGTCTAGCTTGGAATATTCCACAGATCCTTGTAACGATCAAACAAATCATCGATGTGTGGTAATGGGTACTTATTCTTAATTGTTACCTGATTCAACCGCCTATAATCAATACACAATCTCAACGTACCATCCTTCTTTCTAACAAACAACACCGGTGCACCCACGGTGACACACTTGGTTTAATAAATTCCTGTCAAGCAATTCTTGCAATGTTCTTTCAATTCCTTCAATTCCGCCGGTGCCATTCTATATGGGGCTTTAGAAATCGGGGTAGTCCCCGCAACAATTCGATACAAAACTCAACTTCTCTATCGGGAGGTGCATAGTCGAAGAAAACACATCTGAAAATTCACACACCACGGGGACTTCTTCTAACACAAGTGGCAATACTTCTATCAACCACACACGCCAAATAACCCGCACACCCATGCGATAATAATTTTCTAGCTTTCAATGCAGAAATAACATGCAAACCACTTTTGACACATCACCCACAAACACAAATTCGGGCACACCCGGCATAGAAAAAGTAACCTTCTTTCTATGACAATCTACCAAAGCATGATATGCACATAACCGATCCATGCCAAGTATCACATCAAAATCACGTATGGGTAATACCACCAAATCAGCATGCAAAGTGTGATCACCTATAAGTATATCACAAGCTCGGTACACATTCGAGGCCAACATATGCTCCCCCAACGGGGTAGACACCTCAAGCACAAATGACAAGGGCTGGGGCAACACACACAAATTGTTCACAAAATGGGATGCAACATATGAATGCGATGAACCGGGATCTACTAAAACTCGAGCTTTACTACCGAAGACAGAAAGGCTACCTCCAATAAGCGAAGTAGACTCGGGCACACCGCGCGATCAAGCGCAAACACACGACCCTGGACCTTAGGCCTACCGTCACTATCCCTCTTCGTCCCATTGGATCGCACACTCCGCTCCATTTGCTTGACTATCCTTCAACTTAGGACAGGTTCCTCTTTATGTGACCCATTTCCTTGCAGTGGTAACATTGCCCAGCCACTCTATTCCAACACTTGTCTTCCGAGTGTCCCGGCCTCGAGCAAATACTACAAGTTTGTGGAGTACCTCGTGGGCCTTGTACAGATGCGGTACTAACACTCCGCCCACCGATTGCTTGCCCCTCGGTTGTCCTCTCCTTTGATTCCCCGGCGGTTGTTCCCACCGCTATAACGACTCCGGAACCTTGTCCCCTTCCCGATTCGTGATGCGTGGAGGGTTGTTCACATTCCTCCCGGTGTTCCTCTATATCACTCTCAATCCCATAAGCCCTATCCACTGCACTCCTATAATCGCAAGTGCAACGATAGCAATTGTTTCTGTACTCGGTCTTCGGCCCTTTATGAACTTCTAGGCCTTCTTGGCCTCCGTAGGAACCAAGTGACTACAATATCGAGCCAACTCGGTGAACTTAGCTGAATATTGTGCCTTTGTCATGCTGCCTGTTCTAGATCGTAGAACTCTCTCTCTCTCTTTCCGAACCACCTCCGGATATCGCGCCTTAAACTCCCTCAAGAAATTGGGCCAAGCGTGAGCTTCCCCGTAGAATCCGGCTTCCTGTAGTACCGCCACCGCTCAGTGCTCCTTCAAGTTTGAACACCGCCGGGTTCACTTTCATCATCGTTGCAACCAGTGCAAATATCTTGATGATGTGCTCAATCCATAATTCAGCTTTTGTAGCATCCGGTTCCCAAGAAATGCACGCGGTTTCATCTTCAAGAAACGCTCAAGAGTGGTAGTATAATTCCTAGGCCTCGCCTCGGTTTGTGGTACCTCAATCTCGGTTGTGGAGCTTCTACTTCGGGAGTAGTAGTTGCTCCCCATTCATTCTTTCGGTCATTTGGTTCATGAGTTCCATCATCCGTCCCATCATCATTGTCATGTTTGTATTTGGGTTCTCTTGGTCTGTTCGGGAGGGGCATTCGTGGTCGATTCACGTCGTCATCTCTCCCATCATTCCCTCTGCACTAGTACCAACCCTACTCGAACTCGCTCCGAACCTAGTCCGCACCATTTCAACCTACATAAAACACTCGACGTTAAAATCTCGATAACACACACCATACCCACCTAGGCCATGGAACCTATCTGGCGAATAGCTAACACAAGCTCGATACCAAGCGTGACGCCCGACCCGGATCTCTATACGAAATCCCAAGGTCGGGTCGCCAACAACATAACAACAAGAAGAGCACGTGACGTAACCGCCGTACTTACGACAAAACACAACGATAACTTTGATTAACACAAGTATAAGAATAATCTTCGGCGAATACAAGGCCGGAAACAACTACCAACGACCACGAGTTATAACTCGGGAAAAGAGAACAACTACCACATAAACCTCGGCCACACATGCCGGAACAACACAAAACCGCGAGCTAACGACATGCTCGGGAAGGAACTAACTCAACAACACAAGCGTACAAGAGCACGACATACATATGTCGGCCACCAAAAGAATATGTTTACAACACCACAAATAAAACCCAAGTAAAGTTTATATAACTTTACATATCCATCGCCTTACCAAAATGAAAACAGATAACTAAGATAGGAATCCTCGAACTCCCACGTTGGCGACACGCGAGCCACGAACCACTATCGGCCTCACCGAGAACTTCCAGGTTGACTTGGATCTAAGAAAACAATTAAACACATAACGGAGTGAGTCATAATGACACGATAAGTTACTAATGCAACTAAATGGCATGGCATGATGCTCAAGCATTTAACAAAACATGACATTAACATTTATATACCATAACATAGCATATACTATCTTTCTTGATATACCATCATTTAACTCACATCGCACTTTGATAACATATAAGTGCTTGTACATAAACCCCGTTAGAGAAGGATAACATATCTCTTTCTTCAACCTTGTGTAGCTCCTGCATTACACAAACAACCAATAGTGCCTCGATACCGTGTGCGTAGTATCGACGTCCCCGACACAATCCCGTCGAGTTCAACCTAGCAAGCCAAAGTCATGCGTATTGCTATAATAGTGGGGCTACTTCTCAGCGTGGCCCACGAAGAGGGGTGTGCACTCCGGTACGGCGACTTATAGCGATCACGAATCCCATTCGTAAAGACTATAGGTCGTCCCACCATGACATTAACGACAACGACGCCACTGGACTTACACAACTCACACAAGTAGGTAACTTACTCAACTTATGCAATTAACCATCAAGTTCAAAAGTAGTGAACTTGACCAACATCAAGTAGATTATAATTTTCTACCACATATAATCGTCAAACATATTGTTTAAAGCCACAAACCACAAATTGAGCTACTTTACAAGTCTCTAACATATCGGTATCAAGTACTCGGATGACCATATTCCATACCAAATGAACCCAAGTTTTTGTAGTACTTTAACAAATGGTTTGGAGAATTACAATCTTCCCAAAAATCCACTTTTGGTGTTGATTCACTAAGTTCATAAATTTGGGTATAATTGCTATATGCAATTTTTCACCCTTTAACGGTTTCTAACATGTTTCTTAGTACAATCCATAGTTGAGCTATTTAAACTAACATGCAACATCATCCAACTCAACAACTTAACACTTAGATAAGCTTCATATATCACCATCCCATTTAAACATGGAAGCACCATGTATTCAAGTCATACATGTGAGATTAAGAGCAAGCATATAATGTTTTCTAAGCATACAAAGGAGTTTAGCAACTTACCTCCAAGGTAGAAATTTAAACCAACAAATTCATAATCAAAGCTTGATCATGAAGTCCCTAGTCCCAAGCTATGTTTTGGTAGCTTTGCATGGATGATCCAATGGTTGGATGGTGAAGGATGGAAACACACACTAGTCTCACTTTAAATCTCCACACAATCTCTAGGGCTCCAAGGTAGAACTATGGAGAAGATGATATGTTTTGAGTCTTTAAATGACTTATATATGGTCAACTGGTCAAGCTATGGTACAACACTTTCAGCCAAGGGTCCAAGAGTCAAAAGCCCAAATTTTACAAGTCACTTAAGTGATGTCCGTACGCTTTGCACGGCCGTGTCATATATGGTCGCACGGTAGTGTCACTCTGCGGTCGTGCCAAGAAAGGCTGCGCGGCGTGCCAAACTTCTTGAAATACTTGCACGGGTGTCAACAAATCTGCGCGGCCGTGCCAAACTTACTTGGAATGTCTGGTCACTTTTGCACGGCCGTGTCAACAAATCGCGCGGCGTGCGTACCCTATTGTTCAATCTTACTCCCAATTATTTCTAATTCTTTGTTCAAATCACTTGGTCACCTTAGGTGTGATTACACAATACTCAAAGCACTTATAACAACACATAATTCACATAGACCATCTCAACAATGCTAACAACAATCACTTCACACTTATGAGTAATCCCAAGGGCTTGTACCAAGTTAGTGCATTAACATGTATATGAATTAAGGCAAAAACCATATTGAACATATTTGTACAAGAAATCAAACACACATGTTGAGCATAATAACACAAACAATGTAAACATCTAAAGCATTGCAATTAGGTGTGACAAGGATCAAAGTCTTGTATCAAGAATTATGGCATAACTGAACTAACATGTTGTTCAAACATTTAGACATGTAAAATGCATGCAAAAACTTAGGGTATTACACCTAGTCCTAAACGCCGTCTTAGGAACATCCTCCTTTCGAACCTTCAACTGATAGCTACTCATAAGGTCGAGCTTGGAGTACACTACGGAACCTCGAAGCCGATCAAACAAATCATCAATGTGTGGGAGTGGGTATTTATTCTTAATCGTAACTTTGATTCAACTCCGGTAGTCAATACATAACCTCAACGAACCGTCCTTCTTCCTCACAAACAACACCGGTGCACCCCAGGCGATACACTCGGTTTGATGAAACCCCGATCAAGCGGTTCTTGTAACCGAATCTTCAATTCCTTCAACTCGGCCGGCACCATGCGATACGGTGCTTTCGATATCGGCGCGGTACCGTAACAATTCGTCTGAGAACTCAATTCTCTATCGGGGGCAATTCATAGTCATCGAAAAAGACATCCGGAAATTCACGGACAACCGCAACATCATCCAACACAACCACCCTTTAGATTTATCCACTACACAAGCCAAATACCCCGAACAACCACGAGATAGCAACTTACGGGCTTTCAAAGAAATAAGACGAACTCCACCCATGCACTTATCACCAACAAACACAAAATACGACAAATTCGGCATATCAAAAGTGACAAACTTCTTACGACAATCAACCACGGCATGGTGTGCATGCAACCAATCCATCCCCAAAATCACATCAAAATCCCTTATGGGCAAAACAACCAAATCAGCGGGTAAATGGTGGCCATCAACAATAACATCACAATCATGATAAACATCCGAAGCTACTTGGCACTCTCCCATCGGAGTAGACACCTCAAGCACATACGGCAATGATTCGGGCATATGATGCAAATGACAGGCAAAATGCGATGCGATGTATGAATGTGATGACCCTGGATCTATGAGCACTCGGGCTTTGACACTAGAAACAAATAAGGTACCTCCTATGACATTGTTGGCTTCGGGCACCCTATTCGGTCTAGGGCAAAGACACGACCACTGGACTCTAGGGCGACCCTCATTATCTCTTTTGACGCCCGTATTACATTGCGCCCTCCCGTTGGACCCCTTTATTCCTTGGGCAATCCCTCGGAAGTGCGTGCCATCACCACGAGGACACACTTTCCTTGTTTCTTCCAACATCTATCTTTCGTATGACCGGTCCTCAAACAAAATGTACATGTCATCCCGGGCCCGTTGCCCCTGCGGCGTTCCCCGATTTCCGTTCTCTTGATTCTGTCCTCCTCTCGGTTGTTATTTCCCTCTTGTTGCCGGTCCCACGGTTACCTGATTTCTCCACCTCGTCCCATTGTTGGGTCCCATTAGTATTTCCCGTTGATTCCCACTAGTGTTCCCCGTCTTAGTACGGTGCTCCTCAATGTCGTACTCAATTCAGTAGGCCTTGTCCACCGCCCTCGGTAGCTTGTCAACTCGAGTGGTATGAGTTGCTTCCGATACTCGGTCCTCAATCCCTTCACAAACCGGTAAACTTTCTTTTCTTCCGTCGGTAGTAAGTGTGTGCGATATCGAGATAACTCGGTAAATTTGGAGGAATCTTGAGCTATCGATAAATTCCCTTGCTCAGGCGAGAAATTCCACCTCCTTCCTTGCTTGTATCACATCGGAACAACTGGTTCCGAACCGCTACAAAAAGAGCTCCCACGTCCTCTTTATCGATCTTGTACCCAACTAGCTTCCAAAACTTTCCACCAATGTTCAGTGCATCCTCAAGCTTGAATGTAGCGAACTTGATTTTCTCCTCATCTGTGCATCCCAATCTTGCAAAGACCTTCTCCGTCGACTCAATCCACCTCTCGGCCTTTTCGGATCCGGCTCACCATTGAAGCTCCTCGGTTTCATCTTCAAAAACCTCTCCAATCGACGGTCATTATCCCCGACTCCCGGTCGGTTGTACTACTCTTTGACCACCCACTGTCCTTGTCCATCCATAGCTGCCGATTCATATCCATAGTCTCGGTTCATCTCCATCATAGTGCATGAACCCCATGGTGTGCATGAAAGCCTCATTCGATTCGAGTGACCCTCGATGATGTCCGGTAGCTTGGTTAGGAGATGTGTTAGACGGTCCGGTTCGACGGGTATCCCTTTCGGTCTCCCCGGCCCTACTAGAACCAGCTCCATTACGTGTCTCAACCATAATTGTTCACCTGCAACAAACACTCGTCGTTAACGACTCAAACACTCAACCAACCCCCGCCTAAGCCAAGGATACCAAATCCCAGTGAGCTAACTTATGCTCTGATACCAACTGTCACGACCCGACCCGAGATTCTATTTGGAAACTCATTCGGTTCGCGAGACGGGACACAGAAATGCACAATTTAAAAATCACTTTTCGTGCAAAAACCCTGTAATGCAAGTGTATGTTTATTTAAAAACTAAAACAACACGTCGCGGCATACAAAAGCCGGAAATGATCACATAACATAACCAACAAACCCGCGAGCTAAGAAGCTCGGGACCGAACATATAACATTATCGAGTGCGCGGAATATAAAGGTAAGTAACATTTACAAAAGCGACATCCATGTCGGCATCTACAAAAGAATATAAATGAAACAACAAGTACGGGACTTCTACCCAACTTTACAATGTTTAAATAACATGTGTACCCTCGGCCTCACCAAAAGAAAATACCGGGGCTCAAGGAGTACTACCAAAAGCTGCGACAATCTTTGGACAACAACGAACGATCAGGGGTTTCTCGAGGCTCGGGATCTAAGGAAAACAATAAACAATGGACGGGGTGAGTTATAAAACTCAATAAGCTACTAATGCAACAATATGGCATGCGAGATGCAAACAGTAATAAGAATTTGCATATAAAATGGTTGACATAATATAATCATTTCCAATCGTCATCACATCGAGTAATTCATAACATAAGTCACATAGCATGCAACTCACATAAGTGCGATATGTAACACATATAAAGGATACCGTCGAGGTAAACCTCCGACAAACCAACTTCCAACCGACCAACCAATAATACCCATGAAGAAACCGTTGATGTCGTACCCGATCATCGAACCAAATAACAAAACCCAAGTGAACCGTTTTCGTATCCACGTCGACGTGAAGACTCGGTCCCCAACGACCCGAGAAACAATCACGGTATAGCTTACCAAGGTCGCGTTTATTCCGTACAACACTTAGCGCTATAACCCCTACCGTGGCCAACGGTAGGGCGAGCCCAGTGTATTGGCCTTCGGCTATTACGTAGCCCGGCTCACGCAATAACCGGCGTCAATACACCTCCAACAAATATGCCATGGACTTAACAAATGCTCAAGTAGATGTTTACTCGACACATTAACAAATCAACCAAATGTTCAAGTAGATGTTTACTTAACATTAAATAACGGCATTATACTCCAAAGTAGGGAGTATAACGACACCAACAATAACATGCTAATGTACACCAAAAATTCTAGTACACATAGCCTTATAACACCAACATCAAATTCAACAAAATACCATTATTCGCATATCGCGTAACCAACTCCCCAACGGGTCTCTCGAGCATCCAAAGAGCTCACATAACACACACGTGGTCACATTAATTATCAAACCCTAACCGACTCCGTTAGAGTCATTTTAGGTTACTAATGATGACGAGTTACGAAAATGATCTTGCACTTTAATCCTAACACATTATCGCCAAATTTCGAGTTCCCAACATCACGTTACAAGCCATAGTACTATTCACAAGCCAACAACCATATTCCATGGCAAAATCATATATTCGCATATTTAACATGGTAACTTCACATAATAGAAGTCTAGGATGTCATATGAGACATAAAATGAGAAGAAGAGGGGTAGTAGCTTACCTCTCGTCGGAAAAAGCGGAAATCTAATCGGTGGGAAAACTTCCCTCGGCAAGCCCTTCGCAATGGTGTGGTCGGATCGTCGAGACTCCTTCAAAATCTCAAGAATCCCTCACTTTCTCACTCTAAACCCTCAAGGTTCTCTCTCTCTAAACTCTTGTGTTTGGCTTGTGCAAATGAGGGAGTTAAACACCCTTTTGGTTGTTTTAAGTGGCTGAAAGAGGGCAAGGCTCGGCTTGGTGACGTGGCCTAACAAGGGCCACTCAATTCAAACAAAAGAGGGTTTTTCGCGCAAGGTTCAAGTGGTGTGCTTCGCACGGCCGTGCCAATATGGCTGCGGTCGTGCCAACCCTCATGGCAAGGTGCGGACTCTCGGACAGCTTCGCACGGCCGTGCCAATATGGTGCACGGTCGTGCCAACCTCAACAGCAACACTAACCTTACGGACGCCTTGCGGCCGGGTATAACATGGTTGCACGGTCGTGCCAAGGCTTATGTGCCCAAAACAGTTTGGTTGGTTTCCTATTCCTAGGCCCGATCACTCCTCACTTGTAACGCGTCTCAAGTACGATAAATTACAAGACTTTAAGCAATTATATAGCACACGAAACACATAAAATCATTCATGATAAAATGATGCAAACGATGTTATGAGATATGCAATACATGTATAAAATTATATACGATATAATGATGCAAATGATGCGGGCGTTACAATACAAATACTTGAGGACATGTTGCGGGCTTGTTCGATGGATTTCAAAGGAGTTTGGGATTCACACGTACCATTGATAGAGTTCGCGTACAACAACGGCTACCGATCGACCATTGAAATGGCTCCTTATGAAGCGTTGTATGGAAGAAAGTGTCGCTCGCCAATTTGTTGGGATGAAGTCGGCGAAGCAAAGATATGGGGTCGACATGGTGCACGAATCAGGTTGAGAGTGTAAAGCTCATACGGGAAAGATTGAAAATGGTTACGAGTCGGCAAAGAGTTATGCGGATCATCGGCGGAGGGACCTTGAATTCGAGGTGGGTGATCATGTGTTTTTGAAGGTCTCGCCACGAATTGGAGTCAAGAGATTTGGTAAGAAAGGAAATTGACTCCAAGGTTCATTGGTCCGTTCGAGATTTTAGAAAGGATTGGGAAGTTGGCCTATAGACTTGCCCTACCACCGTCGATGTCGGGCATTCATGCGGTGTTCCACGTATCTATGTTGAGGAAGTACCTATCGGATGCATCGCACATTTTGGAGTATGAGCTGTTGACTTGACACCCGATCTATCCTATGTTGAGCGGCAGTGAGGATACTTGACACAAAAGAACAAGTGTTGAGGTCGAAGTCTATTTCCCTTGTGAAAGTGTTGTGGAGAAGTCGTAACATCGAGGAAGCCACTTGGGAATTAGAATAGGATATGTGAGAAAAGTACCCTTCCTTGTTTGTTGAGTTTGGTAAGTAAATTCGCGGACGAATTTATTCTAAGGGTGAGGTGTAACGCCCGCACCATTTGCACTAATTGCATCATTCGCATTCATCCTATATTGTGCTTCTTATGTTAACATCGTCATTTTGTGAGCATAAATCATTCAAATGTACTTGCGATTGAGTTTGTGGTACACTTTCCAAGTGTATGGATGTGTGTTAGAAGTTGCATAGTCATTTGCATTTGATTTCTTATGCATCTAAAGCTTCATTTTATGTGATGGGGATTGTGTTGTTTGCCTTAGAATGGAGTATTAACACTTCATTACACTGGAAGGCTTCGCACGACCGTGCGCCTTATGTGGCACGGCCGTGCGAGAGTAAACAGAATGTTGGGTTTGAAATTTTGGGTTTGGCACGACCGTGCGACTCATAGGGCACGACCGTGCGAGGCTGGACGAGAGTCCGAACTAGGTTGAAACTTTGGCACAAGTGCGCCTAATTGGCACGGTGTGCGAAGTTGTAACAGCATTACGATTTGTAATATTCTTAGCTTTAGACCTTGGACCCTTGGTGTAAGTGTTGTACATTAGGCTTGACCTTTTGACCATATTTAAGTCACTCTTCACCATGAGAGAGACACCAAACACTTCTTTTTATTCCTTAAAAGCCTAGAGAGTTGTGTGGGAGATGTATAGTGAGATTAGTGTGTGTAGACCATAACCATCAATCCAACCATAGATTCTTGCATGCAATACCACAATAAGGTTGCTAAAGGCTTGGGGAATCCATTGCTAAGCTTGGATTGTGAATTCATTGGGTAGATTTTCTTGTTGAAGTAAGCTACTATCCCTTGTTCCTTCTCAATTATAAGTTGTTCTACATGTTAGACTTGTTAGTTGATGATATATGTTAGGAATCATCAATTTTGAGTATGTTGACTTTTCAAATTCGTGGTTGACTTTTTGGTTGTGTTTGAAGACTCTTGGTTACATGTTAGAATGGTGAAATATGAGTAGTAATTGTTAAGTTTACGGTATGATTAATTCGCGTAAACTCGAACTCATTAGAAACCAAAAATGACTCTAACGGAGTTCGTTAGGATTTCATAATTTATGAGACTACGTGTGTGATTGGGAATTCTTGAATGATTCGAGTGATTCGTTGGAAAATTTGATTACACCGATTGTGTGTTTGATATTACGTAAATTGTCGTAATTATTATAAGTTGGTTATTTGTGGTGTGAGATTGTTATAACTCACTTGTGACATTCATTTCATTGTCAATGGTTATCGTTGTGGTATACTCCCTACTTTGGAATATGACCTTTATATTTAAATGTCGAGTAAATATTCTACTTGAGCATTTAGTTAGTCCATGGCTTATTTGTTAGAGAGGGTGTATTGGCTCGATTATTACAAGAGCGGGGCTACGTAATAGTCGAAGGCCAATACATTGGGTTCTCGCCCCTACCGTTGGCCGCGGTAGGGAAATGGCGCCAAGTGTTTGTAGGCAAACACCGCAACGTTGGTAAGCTATTTTACCGGTGTTCTTTCCGGTCGTAGTGGCCGGTGGCACCGGGTTTTGTGAATTTCAAATAAAATGGTTCACGGATTCTTTGTTATAAGATTATGGTTTCGTTATGGTTCGAGTACGTCAACAACGGCTCTACAATTGGTATAATATTGGTTGGTTGGTTGGAAGTATTGGTTTGGTCGGAGGTGTACCTCGACGCCGTATCCCTTTTAATGTGTTTACTTATAGTTCTTATGTGCTTCCTATATGAACGAATGTTGGTTATGGTTTCCAACCGGTATGGGACGGTTGGCGATCGTCGAGCCTCTCGTGTAGTATGGGGTTGTTTGGTTATATGCGATACACGTTATTCTGTTTAATATTGAAATGATATTGTGATGACATGAGTACTTGTTATCTTTAATGTCTTGCATCTAGCATGCCATATTGTTGCATTAGTAGCTTATTGAGTTTTCAACTCACCCCATTTGTTTTCATTTGTTTTCCTTAGATCAAGCGCCGGCGAGGAATCCCTAGTGTTCGAGTTCGGGTCCGTTGGGCGTCATCTTTTGGTAGTGCACCTTGTGCCTAAGTGATTTCTTTTGGTGAGGCCGAGGGTGTACATGTTACTTAAACAATGTATTTGTTGGGTAGATGTCTCGATTGTTATATTTTATATTCTTTTGTTGTGCCGGCATGGTTGCCGTGCGGTTGTATGTATATTTGTTAACTTTAAATTCCGCTTACTCGATATGTTTATATATGTATCGAGCATGTTAGCTCGAGTTTGTTGTTGCTAGCTAACGTGTTGTTTCTCCGGCTTGTTGCGCCGTCGAGGTTTAGTATTGTTTAAAAATGTTTTGTTGTTTAAAGAAAACTTGCACGTGCATTACGGGTTTTCTCATGACTTTGCATTCTTTTAAATGGAATTTTTGAGATACTATTTTCGTGTTTTCCGCATTTGTCTCGCGCTCGAGCGATTCACATCGGATCTCGGGTCGGGTCGCGACATTTGGTATCGAGCATAAGTTAGCTAGCGAGAGAGAATCTTTGGCTTAGGAGGGTTGGTTGTGTGTTTAAGTCGTTAACGTCGAGTGTTTATTGCGGTGTTTCATCATGGTCGAGACTCGACATGGTACTAGTCGAGGATGGTGGCTCGAGTGGAGCCGGGATTACTTCAAGCGAACAAGGAAATACCCCGCCACCCATACGACTGGAGCTCAACATACGGGACAGCCGAATGTACGGCTGAGGTACCGGTAAACCCAAATGAAGGGATTGTTAACATGATGCAAGGGTTCATACAGTCAATGATGGAGGTGAACAAACAAAACATAGAGCTACGAGACGAGGCAATGGCGGGTTTGGGACGGCGGAGGAAATAGGATGGGTGAACAAGTTGGAGATAATGGGGATTATGATCGTAGGCTTGGGAGATTCTTGAAGATGAAGTCGCGCAGTTATGATGGCGAACTAGATCCCATGAAAGCGAAAAGTGGATTGAATCAATTGAGAAGATTTTTATGGCAATTGGGTGTTCGATGAAGATAAAGTCAAGTTTGCAACATTCAAATTGGAAGATGCGGCGAACACCGGTGGAAAGTGTTGGAAGCTAGCTGGATTCGGGAGCGGTGGTTCGTACATGGGAGCTTTTCGTGAGACGGTTCGAAACCACTTCATTCCGTGTGGTGCAAGCAAAGAAAGAAGTGGAATTTCTCGGTTTTGAACAGGGGACTCTATCGTGGCACAATACTCGCTAAGTTTACAGCACTAGCAAGGTATTGCACCCACTTGGTTCCAACGGAAGAGAAGAAAGTGTACCGTTTTGTGAAGGGCTTGAGGATCGAGTACATGCGGCTATTACCAATGGAGTTGCCGAGTTATCGAACGCGGTGGATAAGGCGTACAAGATTGAGCACGACATTGAGGAACACCGTGGTAAGTCGGGAAGCTCAAGTGGGAGTCAACACGGATCGCAGGCACAGTGGAAAGGACATGGGAATAGAGGAACTACGAGTAAGGGTAATAACTTTAATCGTCAGGGAGGTCAGAACCAACAACAAGCGAAAAATCAAGGGGGAGCAGATCGTGGACAACGGAATAAGCAGTATGTTTGTGGGTTTTGCAAAAGGGAAGGACATACAGAAGAGCGATGTTGGAAGAAACAAGGCAAATGCATATTGTGCGGTGATGGCACGCACTTTCTAAGGGATTGCCCGAGAAACAAGGGGGTACAACCGGCGGGTGCACAAGCGAACGTGGGGGTAAAAAGGGACAACGAAGGTCGATCGAGAGTCCAAGGTCGAGTGTTTGCTTTAGATCAGAGAGGTGTCCCTGATGCTCCCAACGTGATAGGAGGTACATTGTTTGTCTCGAGAGAGCGAGCCCGAGTGCTTATAGATCCAGGGTCATCGCATTCCTACATTGCATCTCACTTTGCATGCCACTTGCATACTATGCCCGAATTGTTGTCTTATGTGTTAGAGGTGTCTACTCGATGGGAGAGTGCCTAGTTGCTTCGATGTTCATCGTGCATGCGAAATTGTTATTGATGATCATGTTTTGCTTGCGGATTTGGTAGTGTTGCCTATCCGTGATTTTGATGTTATTTTGGGCATGGATTGGTTGCACACCCATCATGCCATAGTTGATTGTCGTAAGAAAATTGTCACATTTGAATTACCTTATATGCCTCCATTTATGTTTGAGGGTGATAAATGCATGGGTGGTATTCGTATGATATCGGCCTTGAAAGCCCGAAAATTGTTGTCACATGGGTGTACGTATTTAGCATGTGTGGTTGATAAGTCTAAGAAAGTTGTTATGTTGGAGGATGTTCCAATTGTGCGGGAATTTCCGGATGTGTTTTCATCGGAGTATGACTTGCCTCCGAATAGAGAATTGGAATTTTGTGTTGAATTATTGCCGTACCGCTCCAATGTCAAAGGCACCGTATCGTATGGCACCGGCAATTGAAGGAGTTAAAGGTACATTTGGAGGAGTTGTTGAATCGGGGTTTCATTAGGCCGAGTGTATCGCCGTGGGGTGCACCGATTTTGTTTGTGAGAAAGAAAGATGGGTCCCTGAGATTGTGTATTGACTACCTGGAGCTGAATCAGGTAACTATTAAGAATAAATATCCCTTGCCACACATTGATGATTTGTTTGACCAACTTCGGGGCTCGGTTGTGTATTCGAAATTTGATCTTGAAGCGGTTACCATCAACTAAAGGTTAGGGCGGAGGATATACCGAAGACGGCATTTCGAACTCGATACGGGCATTTCGAGTTTGTTGTGATGCCATTTGGGTTGACAAATGCACCGGCGGTGTTCATGGATTTGATGAATAGGATATTTCTACCCTATTTAGATTGTTTCGTAGTGGTGTTTATTGATGATATTCTTGTGTACTCCAAATCCCGGGAGGAGCATGAGAAACATTTGAGGTTGTGTTGTCGGTGTTGAGAGAAAAGAAGTTGTATGCGAAATTCAGCAAGTGTGCATTTTGGCTCGAAGAGGTCTTGTTTCTAGGTCATGTTGTTTCGGGAGATGGTATTTCGGTGGATCCACTTAAGATCGAGGCAGCGGTGAAATGGAAGAGACCCGAGTCGGTAACGGAGATTCGAAGCTTCTTGGGTTTGGCGGGTTATTATCGGAGGTTTATTGAAGGGTTTTCAAAGATTGCGACTCCGATGACTAACTTGACCCAAAAGAATAAACCTTTTGTGTGGAATGACAAATGTGAGGCGAGTTTCCAAGAACTGAAGAAGAGGTTGACCACAGCTCCGATCTTGGCACTACCGAACGGACAAGATGGGTTGGTGATATACGGTGATGCGTCAAAAGAGGGTTTGGGTTGTGTTTTGATGCAAAACGGGAGTGATTGCGTATGCTTCTCGGAAGTTGACCTCGTTTGAACAAATTATCCTACCCACGACATTGAGTTGGCTACGATCATCTTTGCTCTACACAAGTGGAAACACTATCTCTACGGGGCCAAGTTTGAAGTGTTCACCAATCACAAGAGCCTCAAGTACATATTTTCCCAAAAGGAGTTGAATAACCGACAACGGAAATGGATTGAAAGACTTAAGGACCACGATTGCACTATCTTGTATCATCCGGGGAAAGCAAACGTGGTAGCGGATGCACTTAGCCGAAAGGCGTACATGTATTGCTTGATGACCCGTGAATGGAAGATGCTTGAGGATGTTCGAGATTGGAGTTCGAGTAGATCGAGACAGGGGTGATTTTTGCAAACCTTCGGGCTACACCGGCATTGATTCAAAGGATTAAAGGGACACAAGAGGATGACCCGGAGTTGAAGACGTTGATTGATGGGTTGAATGATGGAAAGATGACGGATTTTGCAAAGAACAATGATGGGATCCTTGTGTTTCGAAACAGAATTTGTCTACCGGCGATAGATGAGGTGAAGAGACAAGTGTTAGAGGAGGCTCACAAGTCTAGATACACGATTCATCCGGGAGTACTAAGATGTATCGAGACTTGAAGAGAAATTTTGGTGGAGTGGTATGAAGAGAGAGGTGGCGAGTTTGTGTCGAGATGCTTGACATGTCAACGTGTAAAAGCGGAACATCAACGACCGGCAGCTTGTTACAACCATTGGAGATTCCGGAGTGGAAATGGGAGAACATAGCGATGGATTTTGTGACAGGGTTACCAAAGACTCGTAAGGGTTACGATGCAGTTTGGGTGATTATTGACAGGTTGACCAAGTCGGCACATTTCCTTCCGATTGCGATGACTTACCCGATGGATAGACTTGCTACCTTATACGTACAGGAGATTGTGAGATTACATGGAGTACCGGTTAGCATAGTGTCGGATCGAGATCCACGGTTCACATCGCGGTTTTGGCAGTCACTACAGGATGCTTTGGGTACGAAGTTAACACTTAGCACGGCTTTCCACCCACAGACGGACGGACAATCGGAGAGGACTATACAAATACTTGAGGACATGTTGCGGGCTTGTTCGATGGATTTCAAAGGAGTTTGGGATTCACACGTACCATTGATAGAGTTCGCGTACAACAACGGCTACCGATCGACCATTGAAATGGCTCCTTATGAAGCGTTGTATGGAAGAAAGTGTCGCTCGCCAATTTGTTGGGATGAAGTCTGCGAAGCAAAGATATGGGGTCCTGACATGGTGCACGAATCATTTGAGAGTGTAAAGCTCATACGGGAAAGATTGAAAACGGCTCTGAGTCGGCAAAAGAGTTATGCGGATCATCGGCGGAGGGACCTTGAATTCGAGGTAGGTGATCATGTGTTTTTGAAGGTCTCGCCACGAATTGGAGTCAAGAGATTTGGTAAGAAAGGGAAATTGACTCCAAGGTTCATTGGTCCGTTCGAGATTTTAGAAAGGATTGGGAAGTTGGCCTATAGACTTGCCCTACCACCGTCGATGTCGGGCATTCATGCGGTGTTCCACGTATCTATGTTGAGGAAGTACTTATCGGATGCATCGTACATTTTGGAGTATGAGCCTGTTGACTTGACACCCGATCTATCCTATGTTGAGCAGCCCGTGAGGATACTTGACACAAAAGAACAAGTGTTGAGGTCGAAGTCTATTTCCCTTGTGAAAGTGTTGTGGAGAAGTCGTAACATCGAGGAAGTCACTTGGGAATTAGAACAGGAGATGCGAGAAAAGTACCCTTCCTTGTTTGTTGAGTTTGGTAAGTAAATTCATGGACGAATTTATTCTAAGGGGGTGAGGGTGTAACGCCCGCACCATTTGCACTAATTGCATCATTCGCATTCATCCTATATTGTGCTTCTTATGTTAACATCGTCATTTCGTGAGCATAAATCATTCAAATGTACTTGCGATTGAGTTTGTGGTACACTTTTCAAGTGTATGGATGTGTGTTAGATGTTGCATAGTCATTTGCATTTGATTTCTTATGTATCTAAAGCTTCATTTTATGTGATGGGGATTGTGTTGTTTGCCTTAGAATGGAGTATTAACACTTCATTACAAGGCTTCGCACGACCGTGCACCTTATGTGGCACGGCCGTGCGAGAGTAAAGAATGTTGGGTTTGAAATTTTGAGTTTGGCACGACCGTGCAACTCATAGGGCACGACCGTGCGAGGCTGACGAGAGTCCGAACTAGGTTGTAACTTTGGCACGACCGTGCGCCTAATGTGGCACGGCCGTGCGAAGTTGTACGAACAAGCATTGCGATTTGTAATATTCTTAGCTTTAGACCTTGGACCCTTGGCTGTAAGTGTTGTACATTAGGCTTGACCTTTTGACCATATTTAAGTCACTCTTCACCATGAGAGAGACACCAAAACACTTCTTTTTATTCCTTAAAAGCCTAGAGAGATGTGTGGGAGATGTATAGTGAGATTAGTGTGTGTAGACCATAACCATCAATCCAACCATAGATTCTTGCATGCAACACCACAATAAGGTTGCTAAAGGCTTGGGGAATCCATTGCTAAGTTTGGATTGTGAATTCATTGGGTAGATTTTCTTGTTGAAGTAAGCTACTATCCCTTGTTCCTTCTCAATTATAAGTTGTTCTACATGTTAGACTTGTTAGTTGATGATATATGTTAGGAATCATCAATTTTGAGTATGTTTGACTATGTTGACTTTTCAAATTCGTGGTTGACTTTTTGGTTGTGTTTGAAGACTCTTGGTTACATGTTAGCATGGTGAAATATGAGTAGTAATTGTTAAGTTTACGGTATGATTAATTCGCGTAAACTCGAACTCATTAGAAACCAAAAATGACTCTAACGGAGTTCGTTAGGATTTCATAATTTATGAGACTACGTGTGTGATTGGGAATTCTTGAATGATTCGAGTGATTCGTTGGAAAATTTGATTACACCGATTGTGTGTTTGATATTACGTAAATTGTCGTAATTATTATAAGTTGGTTATTTGTGGTGTGAGATTGTTATAACTCACTTGTGACATTCATTTCATTGTCAATGGTTATCGTTGTGGTATACTCCCTACTTTGGAATATGACCTTTATATTTAAATGTCGAGTAAATATTCTACTTGAGCATTTAGTTAGTCCATGGCTTATTTGTTAGAGAGGGGTGTATTGACGCTCGATTATTACAAGAGCAGGGGCTACGTAATAGTCGAAGGCCAATACATTGGGTTCTCGCCCCCTACCGTTGGCCGCGGTAGGGGAAATGGCGCCAAGTGTTTGTAGGCAAAAACCGCAACGTTGGTAAGCTATTTTACCGGGGTGTTCTTTCCGGGTTGTAGTGACCGGTGGCACCGGGGTTTTGTGAATTTCAAATAAAATGGTTCACGGATTCTTTGTTATAAGATTATGGTTTCGTTATGGTTCGAGTACGTCAACAACGGCTCTACAATTGGTACAATATTGGTTGGTTGGTTGGAAGTATTGGTTTGGTCGGAGGTGTACCTCGACGCCGTATCCCTTTTAATGTGTTACTTATAGCTCTTATGTGCTTCCTATATGAACGAATGTTGGTCATGGTTTCCAACCGGTATGGGACGGTTGGCGATCGTCGAGCCTCTCGTGTAGTATGGGGTTGTTTGGTTATATGCGATACATGTTATTCTGTTTAATATTGAAATGATATTGTGATGACATGAGTACTTGTTATCTTTAATGTCTTGCATCTAGCATGCCATATTGTTGCATTAGTAGCTTATTGAGTTTTTAACTCACCCCGTTTGTTTTCATTTGTTTTCCTTAGATCAAGCGCCGGCGAGGAATCCTAGTGTTCGAGTTCGGGTTCGTTGGGCGTCATCTTTTGGTAGTGCACCTTGTGCCTAAGTGATTTCTTTTGGTGAGGCCGAGGGTGTACATGTTACTTAAACAATGTATTTGTTAGGTAGATGTCTCGATTGTTATATGTTATATTCTTTTGTTGTGCCGGCATGGTTGCCGTGCGGTTGTATGTATATTTGTTAACTTTAAATTCCGCTTACTCGATATGTTTATATATGTATCGAGCATGTTAGCTCGAGTTTGTTGTTGCTAGCTAACGTGTTGTTTCTTCGGCTTGTTGCGCCGTCGAGGTTTAGTATTGTTTAAAAAGGTTTTGTTGTTTAAAGAAAACTTGCACGTGCATTACAGGGTTTTCTCATGACTTTGCATTCTTTTAAATGGAATTTTTGAGATACTATTTTCGTGTTTTCCGCATTTGTCTCGTGCTCGAACGGGATTCACATCGGATCTCGGGTCGGGTCGCGACAGACAGATCAAGGTTGACCCCCTCCAAGCTCATTTTGATATTCTAAAGGAAAGGCAAGCAACATCTACGCTGTTATAAATATGTTAGGGAATGTTCCAACTATGGCCTTGCCGCTTGTATCATCTCTTCAGAATTATAGGAATATGCCTTTCAATTATTCACTTGATGGGTTTGTAAATGCATTGGGGAACAACAATAACATAGGTGCAAGAAATAACTTTCGTAGAAATGACAGACATTTTGATGAGTTGCACGCTCCCATGTCTGTAATACCCTAGGTTTTTGAAACTTGATAGACTACTTAGAATGGTATATTATTGATGCATGTTTTAGTATGTTTATTTTCTTACATATTTGTATGCCTTGATTGTGTTTAAACTGTGTAGAATTTGTATTTATAACATGTTACATTGCTAAGTTGCCATGTATGGGTTGTGTTTCAATCTTATAATCTTTGTGTTATATTCTAGCATTGTTCTCGAACTATTTGGGAGTCTTGGTGGAGTGTTTTGACCTTGAGTATTTTCTAGAATCACTTGTTTATTATTTAGAATCATTTTGGAGTTAATTTAGAATGTTTTTACCAAGAATCATAATCCTGGGAACAGAGCGATCGCATCCTGGGTGATAGCTTTGTTGGCAGAAACTTTCTGGAGTCAAGACGATCGCCCTGGGTCGCCCCAAAGCGATTGCCCTGCGAGCAATAGGTTGGCTCTGATTTTCCGAAAATTGTTGTTTCACTCTTAACTTAAAAATATTTCAGCCCATTTATTTCCCACGACCTTTGACCTCAGTCAACACCTCCTTCCACCTCTAAAATACCTTAGAGAGTAAAGTTTATACTCTCATTTCTCCCAAATCAACCTAAATTATTAGAGAGAGTAAATGTGTGTGCTGAAAGGTGAGATTAGTGTGTGTGGTGCATGTTCTCCCAATTCAACCATTTGATTCTCAATCCAATACCATGCATGTCTAGAGGAAGACTAGGAGACTACTTTGCAAGGCTTTGATCTTGATTTCCTTGGTTTGATTGTGCATTTTGAGGTAAGACACTAATCCCCTATGTATGCTTAAGAATTTGTTGCATAATTGTAATATATTGTACATGCATGACTTGTTTACTTCGTGATTTCATGTTTAAATGTTATGTGAGATGTATAACATGTTCTTATATTATGTGTGGTACTTGGATGATGTTGCATGTTGAAATTGAGTACTCAACCTTAGAATTGAACTCAAGAACAAGTTAAAGACTTTAATTGGGAAATTTTGCATATAGCAACTATACCCAAATTTTAGAAGTATTGTAATGACTCTAAGAAGTTAATATTTAGTTAGAGTAACAATTACCAAACATCATGTTAAAATCCTATAAAAATTAGAGTTCGTTTGATATAGATTTTGGTCCTCCGAGTATTTGATACTAGTATGTTAAAGACTTGTGAATTAGCTCTAAAGTTGTGGTTTAAAGTTCTTGAACATTATGTTTGATGATTGTACATTGTAGAATAATATAATCTACGTGTTATTTGTAAAGTTCACTACTTTTGAACTTGATGGTTATTTGCATAAGTTGAGTAAGAATACCTGCTTGTGCATTGTGTAAGTCTAGCTAGCGTCGTCGTTGTTAATGTTATGGTGGGATGACCTATAGTCTTTACAAATCAATGTTTGTGATCACTATAAGTCGCCGTACCGGAGATCACACACCCTCTTCTGTTGGCCACAGTTGAGATGTAGCCCCATTGTTGTAGCAATATGCCTGACTTTGACTTGCTAGTTTTCGACTGGTTTTGTCGATGGAATATCGATACATCTCACACTAGTATCGGTCCACGTTTGTTGTTTTTCCGTGTATTGCAGGAGCAATGCGAAGAAGAAGAAAGAGAAATGATATCCTTTATAACGTGATTTATTTACAATCACTTATGTGTTAATCAAGGTGCTATGTGAGTTGAATGATTTGTATATCAATGATGATGATACATGCTATGTTGTGGTATATAAATGTTATTACCATGTTATGATTTCAACTTGAGTATCATGCCATGTCATGTAGTTGCATTTAGTAACTTATTGAGTTTTGACTCACCCCGTTTGTTGTTTATTATTTTTCCTTAGATCCGAGCCAGTCTAGCAGTTCGCGGTGAGGACGGATAGCTTGTGTTTAGTTTGAAGGTTGTCTTTTGACTTAATAGTGTTTCTTTTGTTCAGGACGTTGGTTATGTAAAGTTATAACAACTTTACTTGGGTTGTTCTTGTTTGACTTGTAAACCTGATTTATTCTTTTGGTAGCCGACATGTGTATGCCGTGCTTGTGTATATGACTTGTTACTGTTTAGTTCCTTTCCCGAGCATGTTGTGGCTCGTGGTTTATGTTTATTTCTGGCATGTTGTAGTCGATGTTGTTGTTGTTTTTATTCCTAAGTCTTGGACTTGTGGTTTAGTTGTTGGGTTCCGGCTGTAGTGTCGCCGAAGACTTGTTTTTATTAAATCAGTTTTGTATTTTATCTGTTATATTTCGTAGTAAGTACATGTGGTTACACCACGTGCTCTTCTTGTTGGTTGTGTCTTTATGTTGTTTTGGTGACCCAACCTTGGGATTTCGTATAGAGATCCGGGTCGGGGCATGACATTTGGTATCAGAGCTTAAGTTAGCTATTCACCGGGATAGGTTCCTTGGCCTAGGTGGGTATGGTTTTATTGCTGAGATTTTAAAGTCGAGTGTTGTGTGTAGGTTAATAATGGTGCTGACTAGGCACGGAGCGAGTACTAGTAGAGTCGGTACGAGTGCCGGTGGGAACGATGGTCGAGATGAGGATGTTAATCGTCCGTGTAACGTCCCTCCTGAACCGAACCAGCACAATCAGAACAGAGATATAGCAGCTATGTATGAAAGAATGATGGAACTAATGAACGAGATGACTCAGCGAATAAATGCAGGGACAATACCACAACCTAAGGTAAGAATACCACAACTAAAAGCTGAGGTACCACAGCCTGAGATGAGACAGAGGAACCACACCAGTATGCTTGAAAATTTTTTGAAGATGAAACAACGTACTTTTCTGGGGGAGCCCGATGCTACTAAGGCTGAGTTGTGGATCAAACATATTATCAAGATATTTGCAGCTCTTGGTTGTAACGATGCTGAAAAGGTTACCTTAGCTGTGTTTGAACTTGAGGGCACAGCTGAGTATTAGTGGCAGGTGTTACATGAATGCTGGAATTTGCAAGGGGTGCAGCAAAGTTGGCCTAACTTTTTGAGGGAGTTTAAGGCCCAGTATGTTTCAACCGTGGTGCGAGAAAGTAGAGAGAGGGAATTTTATGATCTTGAACAGGGCAGCATGATCGTGGCACAGTACTTAGCAAGGTTCACGGAGCTAGCTTAATATTGCAGTTACTTAGTTCCGGACGAAGCACGAAGGACACAAAAATTTGTTAAGGGGTTGAAAATGAAATACCGGAAACATTTGCTTTCCCTACATCTAGCTGATTATCGGAGTGCGGTGGATCGTGCCTATACCATCGAAGGGGATATTAAGGAGCATAAAGGGAGAGGAAACATGAACAATTTCCAACAGTCATCCCAGCAACATGGGCAAGGACAAGGTTCTGGTAACATGTATGGAAATAATAATAATAACTGGAGGGAAAATCAGAATAGAGGATAATCAGATGGGCAATCAAGACAACAATCTTGTCGGCGAAACAACAATAACACCTACTCTTAGGGGCAACGAAATAGTCAGTTAACATGTCGTTATTTTTCGAAACCGGGGCATTCGGAAGACCAGTGTTGGGAGAAGCCAGGAAATCAAGAAGGAATATGTTACAACTGTGGAGAGGCAGGGCATTTAAGGAAGAATTGTCCTAAGCTGAGGGGTAGTCAGTCAGGAAGTGTTAACCAACAATCGAGTGGCGCGAAACGTGATAGCGACGTGTTAGGAATATGCCCGAGAATCACCGATATAAATGTATGCATATTCCAACACGGTGATTTGCTTGTTCCCATTACAACGCATGTTTCACAAGTGGCTAAAAGGGTGCGTACCGGTTAGTGTGGCGGCTTGTTGAAACAATGCATAGGTCATTAGACTAGGAAGTCTTTGTACATGTCCAAGTCTTTGTCCTACCGAATGATGACAAACTTTCATATGGATTAGCTCTTCAATCGCCGGTGACGTGACCATCGGCAAATGTCTCACTAGCGAGACATTTTCTTTAGCTATGATCGCTATTAGCCATCTCTACACCGCAGTTCTATAATGGCGATACCAAGATCGGCCGAATCGTTCATCGAACAACCGCAGAAGCTAATTATTCAAGAGGAACATTATGACTATCCGAGATCTCTATATCGCAGCTTCTACAATGGCGATCCCGATCGGCCGAATCCCTCATCGAAACAAGCTAGAGAAACCGTAAGATCACGAGAAACATCGGTCGTCACTCAACACGCTACAAGTCAAAATAGATCCGTTGCAAGATCTGTCGACAAATCCAAGATACGCATCGATGTCTGCGCTTTCACGTTTATCCAGAGACATTTCCTCTTCGTACAGTGTTTGCGGTCTTCAAAGCTTCATTTCCATAAAAGGCCAAGCACGGGCCGCACCGTCAAAGCAATGATACGTCCAAATCAATCACCGCATCCAGGCAAAGCTCGACACGTCCAAATCGTCCACTGTTTCACGGACCAGCTTCAAGAAACAAACCTAATCGAAGGTCTTTGCCCAACAGATCCAAAAATGTACTCTGCATTATAATGAGTTTCGAGATCACCAACGGGCATAAACCTATTCAATACACCAACGGTCACCTCTTCTTCTCCAGCCTATATAAGAAGACTCTTACCCTCATCTCAAAATGAGAGCAAGTGTATGCTTTTGCTTGAGAAAGGTTGTGGGATTGCTCTTCATTTACTCAATCCAAAACCACACCATCAGAGTGAGAAAACACAAGTGTAAGAATAAACACTTTGTGTGAGAGAGAAAAGAAATTCCAAAGGCCGAGAAGCTCGCTTGATCAAAAACTTCGTTTTGATTTGAGTTTCTTCTTCCTTCGAAGAACTCAGTCTCTTCAGTGGCTTCACCTCCATTATTCAGCAAAGAGACCAAGCACCCTGCAGATCGTTGAAGCAGACAAATCTTGAAGATGTCCGATGAAGAGCCAGATCTTAAAAATCCAGATTGCATTCATATCGGTAGACTTATACTACATTATAAGCTGTGCCGATTGTGCAATAATTTGTCATCATTTTTGGCCGAGTGCTTAGCACTCAGTTGTTCAAATACTTGCTATTTGAACAACTCCTAATATTCTCTTCTCACATCACTCTAACACTAGAACTTTCCTTCCCTTACCTCCAAGGTTGTTAGGCGCTAGGATTAGAGTTCTAATATGAGTCTTCCGGGATCCCATCTCACTTTCCTTCTACCCCGGGAGATTGCTAGGATAGAGAGTCTAGGTTGATGTACTAAGCATGTTTGCCTTTGAGTAAACCTCTGCTGAATTTTAATATAATATATATGTTTGTTACATTTAGCCTTGATTTCTCTTTCTTGTATAATTTGTTTTATCTTGTGCAATCTTTAAGGAAAGCAATTGATGCATCTAATACAGATTTTAGTCAACTGTTAAGCTCTCTTTTAAAACAAACCTTTACAGTTACTTCAATCTTAACTGTTAAACTTATGCTGTTTATTCTTCCGCTGCTCAAACTTATTTTCATCAGCTAAGTTCAACAAACATCTTCCGCACGTTTCACATCTGCGATCCGAATGTCCAAAGTCTACATCTGCGATCTAGGATGTCCGATCTCTCTAACTTCGGCTAAGCGGTCGAATGAGGAAGATGACCTAATTGTATTAATCATTTCATCTATTCTTCAACTTATATGTAAAAATTGGATGAAATTTTTAATACATCAAGTATAGGCTATTCACCCCCCCTCTAGCCTATACACTGAGCAACCCTTGGACCTAACAATTGGTATCAGAGCAGGTTCTCTGAGAATGATTGTTCCAGGCTTAACAACCTGAGAGTATAGATCCCTTTGCTCAGATTAGATGCATAGTCAAAAGAGTCTTTCCAAAATTTTGTATTCACAAAAACCTTTTGACCGAGAAACCTGGAAGCCATTTGAAAACACCTTTTTCAAATCAAAATAAATTTTGTTTTCAAAAACATGTGAGAAAGAATATTGTGATGATTATGTGATCACTATAAGAAAATCTATCATATATCAGAATTACATTGATATCATGAAGAGAAGTACTATAGTGGAGATTGACTTGCTAAGGATTATGCATGCCTCATAAATCTATCTTTTAAACTTTGTTATATCCTATAGCAAATAGGTTAAACTCATACATGATGGATGAATTACTTAGATTCACTTCTAAAAATTTGCTTTCTTGACATAAGGCTAACGATTGCTTCAATCCAACACCTTCTCAAGAAAACTTCTCATAAAAGTTTAGAGCAAATGAAATAAGAAGAGTTTCAAAGGAAATTCAAAGGAAATCAAAGTTATGTCATCTCCAAAATCACTGAGATTATAAGTTCTTGGCCTAAGGACATCAATGATGAAATTGTCTTTCTTCAATGAAAAGCTTCAGCTGGGTAAGAATACACTCAAAGAACCTATGCTCAACATTAGAACCGATACTTCAACAACTATGAGCGAGACACGTTCAAAGAGTTTAATGAGGAAGTAACCCCAGCTCCTAATCTCTTAACTTTTTGGGTTACATATATAAGCTGTATTTTGAATGATTATTCATTTGTCATGCTTATTAAGTCTCATTTGTATTATTGGATTTCTAGAGCTATTTTTGGCTCATAAATGTTGCTAACAATTTCTCTATGAGTACTTTAGGCAGGAACTCATATGACAGAAAGGGTCAAACGTGCAACATCACTCTCCATCGCGATGCATGGATCGATTTATGAAGGACTGCGATCGCTCATGAAAACTCACTCATGTCCTTCACTCACTCAAGGTCAAAATCCTCACCTGTTGGACTTCAGAACGTCTATACGAAAAATCCGCTGATAAGTCCACAGAAGTTGATGAAGACCACCTCTCATGCATACACAAAACAGGTCAGCTATTTGCTTGCAAATGACCTGTGCTCATGTCTGCTGAGCTGATATGCCTATATATGTTATCAGACACTGCATAATAACCTGTCATACTGCACCTTTATTGATGTATCTGTTTGCTTGTATGACTTGTCTTATGCAAATGGTTTTCAAAAACTCATCGCATTTTCTTATCGGTGATCTTAAACGTTTTTAAAACCTACGGTTGGCTGAATTTCCATATCGCCAACCAACGCTTCATAAGCTCGTTTGATGTGCTGACTTATAGGAGTATAAACCCTTTAATGACCTACTCTCTCAAGTCTATTAAAGGTGGAGGCACATTTTTCAAGTCGACGCTTCGATTAAAGTAATGACTATTTTCAAAACTTGGGAAATGACAAATCTGTCAATATCAAATCTTTTCCAAGAATCTTGAGAATATCTAGACTTCTGACCTATCCTGCCTAGGCGTGATCGAAGGACAACTCAACAAGTAAAGCTCCATTATTGAGTGCCCTTCGCCTAACCTCCCGAGTTTAAGTAGAGCTCCTTCCTCATCAAGTCTCTACCATGAATAAACTCGAACCGCCTATAGATTACTTTTGATACAAATCAATGATTCAAAATCTCTCAAAATGTTACTAAGTTTGAGTCCTAAGATTCGATCAAGTCAATTCCTCAACAACGGGGTATGATTTCTTCATATTCATTCAAAGTTGTTTTGATTTTATTTGTTACTTCACAAGAGCTGATCTAAAATTCTCTCAATAATGTATTTCCAAAATCATTTATGAACTGTGAAAATCATCTTCAAAATCTTTTCTAAACACACGTTACCAAACATGAGAGAAATTGCATCAATTCATGTGACCGAAATCATTAATTATGGTTCCACAATCTTGTTGAGAAAACAATTGATAAAGAAATCTTCTTTTGTCTTGTCCGATAATCATAGAAGTTTGCTAACAAGCTTTACTTATGAGTGCAAACCATGATTGTCGAACACTTAAGAATATTCTTAGTCAATTGGTTTAAAAGGTAAGATGGAAAGCCATTAATTAATGCCGGCAAGTGATTTCATTCTCTCTTCTAACTTTTAGTTATCAATCTCATTGATACTCTAAAATGTTTTCGATGATTCACGTGAAAATCAATTAGCACATACTTATTCCACCTTTGGAAGTCCTTGCATACGTGAACTTCACGAAAAGATCCCGAAAAGGAGTATCAAATGTATGGAAAGCATTTGATATATTGCCATGTGCAACAAGTCTTCGGTTATATGTGGGTATGCCGACCATCACCTCAAAGATGGCCGATGCGGATAATTCGGTTCTGGCGAATTAAGTAGCTAATATGGAATTGATGAGGATGACGAACGTAATCGCCACCATCCATCCCTAGTCTATCAAAGGGGATTCATGGTCAAAGCGATACATCCTCGGTGGCCATCACTCTTCGGTACTTTCATAATGACCGAAGAAGTGAATATGTTCGCCTCCCGAGAGTTGGAGGAAATCAAAAGAACACCGCCATCTTGATCTCCTTCGAATCCTTGGTCGATGACCCTTCATCTAATACCTAGGATCTGGACTTCTTGGACACAACCTTGTAACATGTCATTTATACTGTAAATTGAATCATTATGTATCTTTCTCATGTAATCTGCAGTTCAGTCAGAATTCCAGTTGTATTGTTCTTGTAATCAGCTGATCCTTGCAATATTCTGTGTAAAACTACTTGGATTATTGAATACAAGTTCTGCAACGTTTCTTCATGCTTATCTACTTGTCTGAATTCCTTTGATAGCATGAATTAATGTGTTTTAAATGTGTTGATCAAACTTACTTATTATTCTTTATGATCTCTATGCCCTTCGATGATTAAAGAATTGACCTTAATGAAATGATCACACTTGCCCAAACACAAACTCTGCTGACACCCCATCAGCAAACCATTCTTGAACAACTTCTATATCGAGTTATGGTTTCTTACTACTGTTTAACTATCATCCTTAGACTCTCTGATAATTGCCTTTCTGAATTAAATCACTTCACAATGATTAAATTCAAGTTCTGCCGAGACTTATAATCACTCAACATAGGCAGACTGCAGTTCCATGAAAAATGACCTTCATGTCAACCTATCAAGGAATCTGCTATTTCTCAATCTCTATCCTTCATGATCAAACGGTCAAGATTACTAGTAAATCTGCTGTGAACCAAGCTGTCTGCTGAATCAACATAAAATCCTAAAAAGGCTTTTGAATTTCTAAAAAGGATTTTTCTTCAAATACTAAAATTCCAGTTGTTTAAATCTCCAAATGTCAAAAGCTTACGTCTTTCAAGTTAATTCAACAGCACTTTGTGTTCTTAGTTATGACAACTACTAAATCTTGTGTAACCTATGAGATTGAAATTATAAAGGCATGATTAGTTGTTCCCATTATAATGGCCAACAACTAATTAGTATACAGATTGAATTCAAAACACTCTGTTACACCTCATCATGTGGTTCTTTGTCAAAAAGGATGTTGTTAAATATCTCTAGTAACTCGACCTATCCTCAAGATAGCTAGAAATTCAAGAATTCTTAGGAAGACTGATGTTTTCAAATATTAAGTCCTTCCTCAGGAGTGAACAGCCGATATAACCCCTGCTGTATATAAGCTACGTCTCACTCTCTTCAGAACAGTCTGGTCTATATGCTCTTATGCAGCTCTCTTCTCTAGAATGACAAGATCGTTGGAAAGTAAGAAGAACGGACATCACTTCGTAAACATTCAATATCTCACTTACTTGATCTATTTTATGTCCTTACAAAGTCTTATTAATCTTAAATAGATCTGTGTCCCTTGTAAATCGTTCTATTTGTTAAAATCGATTATAACAATTGGTATCAGCAATTCTCACCTTAGCTGATATTAAATACACTGCCAATAATGGATACAACAATTGGTATCAGCAGATCTTATCTTAAAGATATCAAACACACTGCTGATAATGTCATCATACTTGAAATCCCATCAAAACCTTCAATTCTATAAAATCTCATTGGGAAACAATTTCTTAAGACACACTATTTTTCAAAATGTCAATTCCTACACGTGTGTCCTATACAACTGTGACATATGGCTTAGGACAAGTTATTCTATCCTCAACTCGTCCTTAACAACCAATGCTGTTCTATTTCAGATTAATTTACTCAAACAATTCGTTTGAAGTAAAATAACAGCACATGTATTATTTCTAGAAAAGCCTAGATCATAAGTCCTAAATACTCAGCATAATGACATCATCCTAAATCAGAACATCATTACCATGTCATTAAATGCATTAAGACTCCAAAACGTCCATTCATATCCCTCTAATCGAGAAACCTCTTCATCTTCTCAAAACTCGGAAGAATGCATAAATTGATAACTCACATTCACAACCTTCCAAATATTAATCATCATCTCTTCTTCATCTCCCTGATCCAACCTTTATCATGTGTTCACCCAAACTGCACAACTCGTGCATCCATCCATCTCTCAAAATGAAATGCGACGAAGAATGATGATCTTCCTAGCCATTTGTCGCTATTTCTCAACCGGTGATCCGTCGACCTCGCTCAATCGGTCGACGAGTGAGAATGCGCGCTAGATCCAAGAAACAGCGTATCAAACTTCATTCCATGGATCCCTTCTTCAAACTCTGTCTCAACAAATGCTCACCTCGAGCAATCTTCATCTCAGGAGGAGCATCAACCAGCAAATGTTCATACTGCTCCTAACAATTAAGACTGTAGATCTGCATCATCTACCTTTCTTCTTTAGAATGTCTAACTATGTTTTGTCTTGACAAATAAACTCTCGTTTGTCACACCCGTGGTGTAATATGCTTTTGCTTAATTTCCTACTTCATTTTGCTGCTATATTTGTAATACAGTTATTGCATATTTGTCCTAGTACATTCCTCTTTATGCCACAAATTAATTTCATCTTCAAGTATACATATAATCTCAAGGGTGCAATATCCAAACTAGAACACTTGACCTATGTATTAAAATGTGTTAAAAACCGTGTATATCATCTCGAGTTGTATATCTCATACACCCAAAATGTCTACATACTTCTCAACAACTTCTTTCCACAAATCTTCGCTACTTATGACTTATGAGTAATGAGATTAATTCTTTTTAAAATCTTATGAAGAATACTTTATACAAGATTATACTCTCTGTTTTAACTCTATGTACCTTTAAGGAGGAGACTATATTGAGCATCTTCCTTACTTGCCAGATTATGTTATCTGCCTCTTCTATTTATGATAAGACTCGTCCTATTACATTCTTGTAATACTTCATTACAAGCAATGGAAATTTCTCATCCTAATATTTCATTCTTCCTATTCTATGTGTATTTCTTATACATGATCGATGCGATTCATCTCTCACCCATTGGTTTCACCATTTGTGTCTACCCATGTGTCTGGACAACTGCCGATATAAAAGATAGAAATACTTACCCAAATTGCCAATTTTTTTTCGGCAGAATTAAAACCTATAATCCCTATACATCCCAACAATAATTCATATCTTATGAGTTCTCATTAAGGAGGAAAGATTTAGTAAGCTTCAATACCGGTCGCTATGGAAATCTGTACTCATTACTATCCCCTTACAGATATCCTCAAATCATCTAGGTGAAGAAACATAGCTTGTGACCATTAAGGAGGAGGAAAGTTAAAACAAATTGACTTTATACATACAGAAAATCTGAGGAAAGGAGGAAAGTTAGAACATATTGAGAAAGAAAGTTAAACAGATTGAAGCTAAACAGATTGATATTGTACATACAGATAAACCATTAAGGAGAAGGAAAGTTTAACAGACTAAAACAGATTGACATTATATATTAACATCATTAAGACGGAGCAATGGTAAAAAGCATTGATATTCAGTAAGGAGTAGAGACTGTGAAATTGCTCATACAGCGAAAAATTATATGACTATTATAGTACGCTGATCATTATGCTACTCTACCTATTATCAACTTTTAAAACAGATTGACATCATATATTAACATCATTAAGACGGAGCAATGGTAAAAAGCATTGATATTCAGTAAGGAGTAGAGATTGTGAAATTGCTCATACAGCGAAAAATTATATGACTATTATAGTACGCTGATCATTATGCTACTCTACCTATTATCAACTTTTAAAAGCATCAAAAATATTTTCAAGACAGTATTCAATTATATCTCATAATTGCCAAAAATCGTTTCAGTTATTGCTTCGTATCTGCTCTTTCATTTATTGAGTCTGTAAATACTTAGCAATATGTGACTATACATACGCTATCGCTTGTAAGTTCAACCTAGGGCATGCCTTGATATAAAATGAATATTCAGTAGTGGCATGTTATTACTAAGGATTGAACAACTACTTTAAGAGCTGTATGTATAAGTCAATTGTAGTAATGGTCCCAAGCAAATAGGAGGAGATTGTTAGGAATATGCCCGAGAATCACCGATATAAATGTATGCATATTCCAACACGGTGATTTGCTTGTTCCCATTACAACGCATGTTTCACAAGTGGCTAAAAGGGCTGCGTAGGTTAGTGTGGCGGCTTGTTGAAACAATGCATTGGTCATTAGACTAGGAAGTCTTTGTACATGTCTAAGTCTTTGTCCTACCGAATGATGACAAACTTTCATATGGATTAGCTCTTCAATCGCCGGTGACGTGACCATCGGCAAATGTCTCACTAGCAGACATTTTCTTTAGCTATGACTGCCTATTAGCCATCTCTACACCAGCAGTTCTATAATGGCAAATACCGTATCGGCCGAATCCTTCATCGAAACAAGCGCAGAGAAGCTAATTATTCAAGAGGAACATTATGACTATCCGAGATCTCTACATCAGCAGTTCTACAATGGCAGATCCCAGTATCGGCCGAATCCCTCATCAGAACAACTGCAGAGAAACTGTAAGATCACGAGAAACATCGGTCGTCACTCAACACGCTACAAGTCAAAATAGATCCGTTGCAAGATCTTCGACAAATCCAAGATACGCATCGATGTGCGCCTTCACGTTTATCCAAGAGACATTTCCTCTTACGTACAGTGTTTGCGGTCTTCAAAGCTTCATTTCCATAAAAGGCCAAGCACGGGACGCCGCACCGGTCAAAGCAATGATACGTCCAAATCAATCACCGCATCCAGCAAAGCTCGACACGTCCAAATCGCCCGGCCTATTTCACGGACCAGCTTCAAGAAACAAACCTAATCGAAGGTCTTTACCCAACAGATCCAAAAATGTACTCGCTGCATTATAATGAGTTTCGGATCACCAACGGGCATAAACCTATTCAATACACCAACGGTCACCTCTTCTTCTCCAGCCTATATAAGAAGACTCTTACCCTCATCTCCAAAGAGAGCAAGAAGTGTATGCTTTTGCTTGAGAAAGGTTGTGGGATTGCTCTTCATTTACTCAATCCATAACCACACCATCCGAGTGAGAAAACACAAGTGTAAAAACAAACACTTTGTGTGAGAGTGAAAAGAAATTCCAAAGGCTGAGAAGCTCTGCTTGATCAAAAACTTCGTTTTGATTTGAGTTTCTTCTTCCTTCGAAGAACTCGGTCTCTTCGTGGTCTCACCTCCATAATTCAGAAAGAGACCAAGCACCTTGCGATCGTTGAAGCCGCACCAATCTTGAAGATGTCCGATGAAGAGCCGAACTTAAAAATCCAGTTGCATTCATATCGGCGGACTTATACTTCATTATAAGTCGTGCCGATTGTGCAATAATTTGTCATCACTTTTGGCCGAGTGCTTAGCACTCGGTTGTTCAAATACTTACTATTTGAACAACTCCTAATATTCTCTTCTCACAACACTCTAACACTAGCACTTTCCTTCCCTTACCTCCAAGGTTGTTAGGAACTGCTAGGATTAGAGTTCTAATATGAGTCTTCCGGGATCCCATCTCACTTTCCTTCTACCCCGGGGAGATTGCTAGGATAGAGAGTCTAGGTTGATGTACTAAGCATGTTTGCCTTTGAGTAAACCTCTGCTGAATTTTAATATAATATATATGTTTGTTACATTCAGCCTTGATTTCTCTTTCTTGTATAATTTGTTTTATCTTGTGCAATCTGTTTAAGGAAAGTAATTGATGCATCTAATACAGATTTTAGTCAACTGTTAAGCTCTCTTTTAAAACAAACCTTTACGTTACTTCAATCTTAACTGTTAAACTTATCTTTGTTTATTCTTCCATTGCTCAAACTTATTTTCATCGCCTAAGTTCAACAAACATCTTCCGATCGCACGTTTCATCTGCGATCCGTAATGTCCAAAGTCTACATCTGCGATCTAGGATGTCCGATCTCTCTAACTTTGCCTAAGCGATCGAATGAGGAAGATGACCTAATTGTATTAATCATTTCATCTATTCTTCAACTTATATGTAAAAAATTGGATGAAATTTTTAATACATCAAGTATAGGCTATTCACCCCCTCTAGCCTATACACCGAGCAACCCTTGGACCTAACACGACGGTAGGCCTAAGGTTCAGGGTTGTGTTTCTGCACTTCATCAGTGAGGAGTGTCGGAGTCTACGTCTATGATAAGAGGTAGTCTTTCTATCTTCGGTAGTAGAGCACGAGTTTTTATAGACCCTGGTGTAGACACCCATAATTCGTACACCTAAATTATACGAATTGTCCAATAAACAACTGTTTATTTACAAATGGACTAACACATGTTTCTATGATTATTTCAGGAAACAACATACACAACGGACTAACAACGTCCGACAAATACAACGAACTTCGGTTAGATCAACATCAAGGGTCAAACTCGAAGACACAACGAACTAACGACGTCCAACGCACAAACAAACCTTCCGTTAGATCAACATCAAGGGTCTAGACTGAAGATACATAGCTTAGAAGGGCCAAAGTGCAAAATACAAAGCCTGAAAAAGTCAAAAATAGGGTTTGGTGCGCTAAAGACATTTCTGGTGCGCCAATACACCCAAACAGGGTTTGGTGCGCGGCAAACAGTGTAGCAGCCGGCTGCTGAAAAGTAAGCTTCTTCCAAACTGCCTCCGCAGGTTTCCTTCAGCCAAGGCCTCCTATAAAAGGAGATGACCAGCTCTCTCCTTCAACACAGAGAACAATCATCATCACTCCTCTCCTTGAGACACACACACACACACACATAAATCTCTCTCTCTATCAAGCCTCTTTTTGAGGAAGAAAAGAGAGAAAGAAAAAGAGAAAAGAGTATTGACTCTATCTCAACACACACAAAACGTAAGTCTTCCTTTTCTCGATTAGTAGCAGTGACAGCACAACGGTCAGGCTACGAGCTAGCTTGATCTGGTATAATACAACGGCCTAGAACTTGGCCCGATTTCTATAAAACGATAGAAGGCAACCCCTTCCGTTCGTTAGTTTAGATATGTAAATACATTTTTTATATGTATGTAATTATTTCAAATACATTGTAAATACATTTTTAATACATGCAATATATATTCTGTAAATAAACAAACTTGCAATAATTAAATAAGAGCAAGCAAATGTGTAGAGACCGAAAGGGCGAAATGGGTGCATAAAACCTTCCCAAATCCTAACTTGGCCCCTGAACTCATAATCTATAGTTTTTCTCCCGTTTACTTATAAACGTGAGTGGCGACTCTGTTTTCAAAGATAAATGTATTTTTCATGTTTATCAAATCATAAAATTAAATAGAGGGAAACCACAAGACAAGAGCAAAAAGCCCCCCCCTCCCCGAGGAACGATTTGCAGATCGGAGCGCTCACATGGCGACTTTGCTAGGAATGTTTGTTTTTATATAAATAAAAAGAGAGCCGACTCATTTTCTATACACAATTGCATGCTCACATATTTAATTATCGCAAATTTGTTTGGTACAACATTATTAAAGTGTTATTTCGAGTAGTATATACTACTCTGTTTATACTCACCCCTGCAGGTACAAATTCATTTATTCTTTATTTGTACATTTATTTCGGGCCAACGCCCATTATTCAGTTGTACATTTGTTTATGTTCTTTTTTTATTTTGGGAAATAGGACACAAATGTATTAATAGAAATAGGATAGATTTCTCATTTTTTTTTCTATTTCTTTTTCCTTCTCTTTCCTCGGGGCTTTAAACCCTCGACTGTGGATGTGTTTCCTTTCCCGTTGTTTTCAACTGTTAACAAAACATAACCCACATCACATGAATCAGAAAAATTGACATATTTCCCTCTTATTCTGTACATATCTGTCTCATCTTTCAATATTTACATATAATTGTAAAAAGAGACTCTTAGATACTGCGCACACACGTGCACTCATTTATTTCGAATTGTTACCAAGTTTCAAACCCTGGTATAGCCATGTTGAAGTGAAACTGGGTAAGTCATTCGCCCATCATTCCTTCAGCCGAGACTATCCCTTTCCGCGCGATTACTAATCTTCCCTCGGAAGTAAGCCATCCTAGCCCTGCATAGCCAGGTGTAATTCATGTAGATTTGCAGGACACTTCAAAGACCGGTTGGTTCTTATATTCACAAACATACTTTGTCAATCCTGTGCATTAAGACAAAAAGAAATCAAATCAAAAAAGAGTCGTTGACCGACAAAAGAGTCTTTTTTATCACAGCAAAAAGAAAAAAGATGTTGAGAAATAAACACCAAAGATCAAAAGATTCATACTCTCCCAAAGAGAATCATGGTGATCAAAAGGTCGACAAACAAAGTCCTCATGTCCTGGATTAACAAAGAAGTCAATGACATATGCTTAGACAATTTAGATGGTGGATCCTAAAGAGGATATAGGCCCTTCGCTTGAGATCTGTCCAATCTTGGGAAGTTGAAATACGGGTGGAATACGAAGGTCCTATATTCTGGTGAGAGAATCCACTGCTCCAGGAAATGTTCATAAGTTAAAACAAAGCATTGTCGCTTGTCCAACCTTCTTAGGGTAAGTCAAGTCAAAATGAAAAGAGGAACAATGAAATTGTGTTGTACCCAGAATCACTTCCAAAACCTAACTCTTACCCATATCCCAACCTTTCAAAAACCTGGCCTTGAATTGGAGGAGGACTAGCACTGGGAGGTTGACAAGAGTTTCAAGTTTGAGTTCAGAGTCAAGTACAGAAAGTCTACATTGAAATCAGATGGCTGATCAGGAAGATAGCACTTCAGCAGGACATGTCACAGGGGCTCCAGGATACACTCCAACCCCAGCAATGCAATAGTCGATGGATCAGAACATGGAAGCCATGATCAATAGGTTTTCAGCCCTTATCCAAGGTCAAGGGGCTGATAACAGGACCTTGCTCGTTTTTACAGGAACTGTTGACCCATCACCCTCAAGCGTGAATGCGAGTCTGCCCAATCCAAACACCTATCTCACATACTCACATCCTTACTCTCTATATTTCCCATACCCAAACATTTACCCGTTCTACCCTAATACATTTTTACCTCAGCCAAATGTCAATCCAAACATCCATCACCAGTCTCAGACTTCCATAATTCTAATCCCAAACACTACTGCACCTCCTACAACTCGAATCACATCTCCATCTACCAACATTCCTTTTCCTAACCCAAATGTACTCCCATTCTACATGACCAATCCAATCCTGGATAGTCCACATCTAAACCCAAACAGTTACAACCCTCAGCCTTCAGCCAAAATATATACAAAGACAACAGTAATTGGGAAAAGCATAGAAGAGATCTTGATTCGTGTACATAGAGAGAAAAGGAGACATTTTTAGAGTACGCCGAAAGGTGGAGAAAGAAAATTGCTCAAACCCTGGACAGGCCTGACCCAGCTGAACAAGTCAGAATCTTTTTGAGAAACCTTCAGTCGATTTATCTGGATCGTATGCGTTACCTTCCTTATGCTGATTTCTCTGCAATCTTAGACGTTGGATTTCGCATTGATACGGAGATCCGTATCAGACAGATCAAGGTCGATCCCCCTCTAAGCTCGTTTCGATACTTCCCAAGTAAAAGTGAAAAACATTGAAAAGGGGCGCCTCATGGATAGGAGGCGATGTTTCCTATCTCACTCGATCTGGTAGAGTATACCAAGCAGCTCAAGATATGGGTGGTCCGTCAGGGAAAGATAAAGAAGTTAATGCCAGCACCAAGGATACTGGGGCTAAAGACATTGAAGACGCTCTCCTCACTCAGATGAAGAAGACCCAAGCCAATGTCTCCATTTGGGGTCTTCTATGTTCCTCCAAGACCGTGACAGTCTTGCCAAGTCATTAAGTCAAGCAATCATTCCAGTCGAGACCTCGCTCGACGAGTTGACTCAGATGATTGGAAACATCCACTTTGGGAACGTTCTCATGTTCACTGACCTTGATTTACTAAAGGGAGGTGTTGATCATATTGATGCACTGCATATTACTGTCAGTGTTCAAGAGAAGTGGGTACCGAAGGTTCTGGTAGACAACGGTTCATCTTTGAATGTCTGTCCAACAACAACCTTAGCTAAGCTAGGAACGAAGATCTCGGAACTAGCTCTATCATCGCAATCAGTGCGAGCCTATGATTACACCAGTCGATGTGTGCTTGGGGTGGTAACTCTTATGCTAACCATTGGCTTGTTGGAAATGCCCGTCGAGTTCCAAGTATTGGATATCCCTTTTACTTTCAGTCTACTGGTAGGCCGTCCGTGGATTCATGGCGTGAAAGGAGTAGCTTCGTCACTCCATTAATATGTGAAGTTTATCCACGAGGATCACATAGTCATTATTTTGGCAGACAAACTTATGGAATTAAAAGAGAAAGGGGATGTTCCTATTCTCGAGATTTAGCACGACGACACTGGCATCTTTTTGAGTGCATTCAAAGTAATCCCTCAAGCGAGGGTGAATGCGATTCAGCATATAAGAGAAACCAACATCAGTGACAAGAAAGCTATGGAACCTAGAAAGATAGTCCCTTATTGCATGATCCGTAATATAGGCTACATGCCAGGACTGGGGCTAGGCAAAAGTCAGCAAGGCAGAGTCAACCTGATACAAGATGACATCAAAGAATGCATATCAGAGTAGTGGTAGTAATGGAAGAGAAGCGCAAGAGAATCAGAGTAGTTCAGAGGAACCAGTCGTACACGACACCTCCCATGAACCCCTACAGGAAGATCCTGAATGGATACTTTGTCAAGCATGGAGAAACCATGGCTTATCTCATGTTCCCTGAGCCATGGATGGATAATAGCAGAAAGATGCACCCCGGATGAGAAATCTTCAACGACATCAGCCTCATAGTAGAAGAAATGGAGAAAGTGATCATCGGCCCTCGTGACACCTCTTACAAGGTTTTGACGATCGAGAACACATGGACTATCGATCAGGAAGATTCCGCCCTGGCCCTATTCGGAGAAGACTTTATGGGAGACAGTTTTCTGGGATTGATCGATGAAGTAGCAGAGAGCACAGAGGACTCAATGGCAGAATTTGAGACAATAGCATACAACCTGCTTCGAAATTGGTACACTAATACAGGACCATTGCTGGAGGCCGAGGACCTGGTGGAGCACTTCGAATACACCTTACCCCCTTCTTCCCCTTTTGTTAAGAACTGGTCATCAATCGGTTCTATTCCTGATGCCAAAATCGAGGATCTCACCTATGAGGACCTCGATGAGGTGGTCAACCTTGTAGCCCTTCCTTTCATTAATGATAATGCAAGTGTTTCTGTGTACTCCTTGGTTGCCAATGTGTTAAAAGAGTAATTAACTGAAAACATGATAAATCATCCTGTTAATAATGAATCGATTAATAATGGGGATCCAAAAGATAAAGACTTTTTAATTGAATTAACCAAGATGACCAAACAACGAAGGGAGCGCCGATTGGAAGCTCTGCAAGAAGATTTGTCCACCATCAATCTGGGGCTGAATGATGAAGTCAGAAAGGTCAAGATTGGAAGCTACATGCAAGATGAAGAATGAGCAGCATTGATCAGCCTGTTAATAGAATTTCAGGATGTGTTTGTCTGGTCTTACGAAGATATGCTTGGGTTGGATCCAGCGATTGTTGAACATCGGATTCCGCTGTACCCCGACGCCAAGCCAGTGAAGCAGAAGCTCCGCAGAATCAAGCCTGAATGGTCCCTACAAGTCAAGGAAGAAATCATCAAGCAGTTGAAAGTCAAGTTCATCAAAGTAGTGGAATATCGATATAGTTATCCAACATTGTGACAGTATCAAAGCCGAACGGTAAGGTTCAGATCTGTGTGGATTTTTAGGATCTCAACAAAGCATCTTCGAAAGATGACTTTCCCCTACCCAACATTGACATTTTGGTAGATGCAGTAGCTTCACATAAGATACAATCTTTTGTGGACGGAATGCTCGGTTACAATCAGATCAAGATGGCAAAAGAAGATCAAGAAAAGACTTTCTTCATCACCCCTTGGGGAACCTATTCTTATACAGTTATGCCTTTTAGGTTAAAAAACGCTGGGGCTACATACCAAAGAGCTGCTACCACACTCTTTCATGACATGATTCACAAAGAAGTAGAGGTATACGTGGATGATATGATTATTCATTCAGTAGACATGGACGGTGCCCATTTGAGAGATCTTCGCAAGTTCTTTGAGAGATTGCGTAAGTATTGGATGAAACTCAACCCCACCAAGTGTACATTTGGGGTCACCCGAGGAAAAGTCTTGGGATTCATAGTAACTGATATAGAACTGAGATGGATCTTGCAAAGGTCAAAGCCATCAGAGATATGCCACAACCGACAACTCCGAGTGAAGTCAAAGGTTTTCTGGGCCGATTACAGTACATCAGTCGTTTTATTCAACAGCTGACATCCATGTGTGAACCTCTGTTCAAGCTCCTCAAGAAGGATACAGATAGCGAATGGGATGATGAGTGCCAGCAAGCATTTGAGAAAGTCAAGGAATACCTAGCTAGTCCGCCAGTTCTAGCTCCTCCTCACAAACTGAAGCGCTTATTGTTATACTTAACCGTCACGGACACCGTGGTTGGAGCCATGTTGGCACAAGAAAATGAAGACTCCCACGCTGAGAACGCCATCTACTTTGTCAGTAGAAAGTTGCAGGGCAGCAAATTGAACTACTCCGTACTTGAGAAGAGTTGCACAGGTCTAGTATGGCGGCATCAAGGACTTAATCTCCTTTGCATCGATCAAGCGAAAGCTGAACAAGTCATGGATCAACTACATGGCAGCACTTGTGGTCCGCACATAAATGGGCACATACTCTCAAAGAAAGTAATCCGGCAGGGATATTACTGGACTACGATGGAAACTGACTGCATCAGATGGGTTCATCGTTGCGACAAGTGTCAGAGGTTTGCCAAGTTGCAACATCTGTCTCCTCACATGTTATACAATTTTACAGCACCGTGGCCTTTCTCAACATGGGGAATTGACGTCATAGGGCAAGTGCACCCGAAAGGATCGAATGGCCATGAGTATGTTCTGGTTGTCGTTGACTACTTCACAAAGTGGGTTGAAGCCGCTTCATACAAAGTTCTGAATGCTAAGAAGGTTGCAAAATTTATCAAGACAAACATTATTTACCGATTTGGGGTACCTTTTGAAATGATCTCTGAGAATGGTACACACTTCGAAGGAGAAGTCAACCGAGTATTGGATGAGTTCAAGGTACAACGGCACAAGTCTTCACCATACAGGCCGCAGGCCAATGGCGCTGTAGAAGCAGTCAACAAGACATTGGAAAACATCATTCAAAAAATGGCAGATACCGGGAAGGATTGGCCCGACAAATTGCCGTTAGCACTTTGGGGCTATCGTACTTCTGTTCGTACGCCTACTGGGGCTACCCCATTTTCTCTTGCCTATGGTTTGGGGGCAGTATTGCCTGTTGAAGTTAAAATCCCTTCCTTGAGGGTAATGATAGAAATCGAGGTACTTGAAGCTGATTGGCTTAAGCATCGGTACGACGAACTGGCAGTCCTGGATAAAAGGAGATTGATGGCTTTAGAGCACACACGAGCATATCAGAGAAGGATTGCTCGATCTTTCAACAAGTGGGTCAAAGCCCGAGACATCAAAGTAGGCGACTTCGTTCTTCGAGAAAAGCTGCCTAGCTACATTGATAGTATTGAAAAGTAGAAATCACCATGGATGAGACCGTACGTAGTCAGGCTCATACAGTCAGGCGGCGCAGTCTTCTTCACCAATGAAAATGGAGAGGACCTCATTCTGCCCTTCAACATGGACAAGCTCAAGAAGTACTATGCGTAGTTGCCTGCTCAGCATCTTGTAGTCAATTTTACTTGTGTTTGTAAATACTTTTCTCCCCCTTCTAAAAAAAAACAACTCGGTAGGTTGAAAACCCGAAAGGGCGGCCTAGGCAAAAGTTAGAGTTCAAAAAGAAATGAGTGAGATAAAATATTGGAGATAAAGGAATAAAAATCTCCGTCTCTTGCAAATCTAGGTTGAACTACGATCCGACCTGATTCTCTCCATGAGATACGTAGGCAGCCTTCGGCTTTGGTCGTTTACTTACACATTTTAATAAATATTTGTTTTGTTCCCCCTGTCATGTTGTTATGATCATAGGGGAAAAACCACTACTCGCTATATAATAATAACACACTTTTAATATATAACAAAGTCCCCTATTTGGCAACCAAGGAATACATAGATAAGACTTACATGCATTCATATTCCGTCTTAATCTATTTTTCATACATATACATACATCATCACTATAATCCATCTCCTACGACGTTCGCCACGTCTCCTCTCACGCTCATTACCACCACTGGTCTCAGCTTCGTCCAGTCTTCGTGAGCCATGAGCGATAATCCCCTGACTGCGTTGAAGTCGCCAAGGATCCCTTGCGTAAATTTCTAGACCAGAGTCTTCCATAGATTCGCCACTCTCCAGCAGGCGAGTGTTTGCTCCATTAAACACAATTTTGCTAAGAAAACACTCCAGGGTGAGTCTTATGTTGAATGAATGCTCCATCGACTGCGGCACAGGCCATGCCAGATAATCGACGAAAAGACAAATATTCTCAAAAGGGATATGATCTAAAGAAAGCACAGTGCGTGGTCCTATTTCATGACCCCACCACCCTCGAAGGTCCCTAAAAATGTCACCAGTGAGATCGTTTATCCCTAACTCAGGGAGGTCAGTGTTAGGTAGCCTTTGCTCCACCCAAATTGACGCATCACCCCGGAAGCATAGTAGAAGGTCACAGTACGGAGTCTTGCGATTATGACTTGTGCAAATGGTGGGTCCCCGGTATGAATCGCCGGATCTTCCAATGGGACACATCCAATACCCGTGTGTCAACATAACCATCATGGTTAATTAGGAAGAATTTTCTTAACATGCATAAGAAAAGAGTCGTTTACCGATGCTCTAAATAAGCGTCATCGGGTTGATAATTGGCAAAGATCCTCGGAAGCTGGGCCAGGTCAAAAAGTCGACCAAACAACATGTCACGGGCCTCTCGGATAGTGAAATTGAGCAATTCTTGGATGAGCACCAAGGGGGGTTTCCTCAATAACGGCACTGCAATGGGACCATCAATGGGCATGCCCGTTAGAGCACGAAAATCTTCGAATGTGGGACACATCTCGTTCAGCGAGAAATTAAAAAGGTGGTCTTCTGAAGACCAATAATGGGATACACTCCGTATCATATGCCAGTGAATTCAAATACGTCTCCATCCAAACACGCATCAAAAACCATAGATGTCTGAAAGATACCTTTTTTCAGTGGAACTAACACTAAGGCACCAGTTGTTCAGGCGAGCCTCGTAATCTGCAATAGTCTCGAAGGAATGGTTCATTTTGTTAAAAGCAAAGTGTTTTGCCTAAGGATGAGAGGTCTTTCTTGAAATGGCTTCATGCTTCACGTCGGCAAGAGGAAAGGCAGAAGGGAAGGTGTTAGGTCCAAGGGTTGCTCGGTGAATAGGCTAGAGGGGGTGAATAGCCTATACATGATGTAATAAAAATATCATCCAATTTTAACATTTAAATTGAAGAATAGATGAAATAATTAATACACCAAGATCATCTTCCTTAATCGCTGCTTAGCCAAAGTTAGTAAAATCGGACAACATTGAGCAATGAGACTTGTAGAACTAGAAGATGAAAGACGTTGTTAAACTTAGCTGAAGAAAATGTGTTTGGGCAGCGGAAGAATAAACAGCATAAGCATAACAAATAGATTAAAGTAACTGTAAAGATTTGATTTCAAATAGAGCTTGGCAGTTAACTAAAATCTGTATTAGATGCATCACTTGCTTTCCTTAAACAGATTGCACAAGATAAAAGAAATTATACAAGAAAGAGAAATCAAGGCTGAATGTAACAAAAGTATATATTATATTAAAATTCAGCAGAGGTTTACTCAAAGGCAAACATGCTTAGTACATCAACCTAGACTCTCTATCCTAGCAATCTCCCCGGGGGTAGAAGGAAAGTGAGATGGGATCCCCGGAAGACTCATATTAGAACTCTAACCTTAGCAGTTCCTAACAACCTTGGAGGTAAGGGAAGGAAAGTGCTAGTGTTAGAGTGATGTGAGAAGAGAATATTAGGAGTTGTTCAAATAGCAGGTATTTGAACAACTGAGTGCTAAGCACTCGACCAAAAATGATGACAACTTATTGCACAATCGGCACAGCTTATAATGTAGTATAAGTCTGCCGATATGAATGCAATCTGGATTATTAAGTTCTGGCTCATCATCGGACATCTTCAAGCTTTGTCAGGCTTTAACGATCTGTTGGATGCTTGGTCTCTTTCCTGAATTATGGAGGTGAAGCCACTGAAGAGACTGAGTTCTTCGAAGGAAGAAGGAACTCAAATCAAAAATGAAGTTTTTGATCAAGCAGAGCTTCTCAGCCTTTGGAATTTCTTTTCTTTCTCTCACACAAAGTGTTTGTTCTTACACTTGTGTTTTCTCACTTCGAAAGTGTGGTTCTGGATTGAGTAAATGAAGAACAAACCCATAACCTTTTTCAAGCATAAGCATACACTCCTTGCTCTTATTGAGATGAGAATGAGAGTCTTCTTATATAAGCTAGAAAAGAAGAGATGACCGTTGGTGTATTGAATAGGTTTATGCCCGTTGAAGATCTGAATCTCATAATGTAGCAGAGTACATTTTTGGATCTGTTGGGCAAAGACCTTCAGTTAGGCTTGTGTCTTGAAGCTGGTCCGTGAAACAGTGGATTGATTTGGACGTGTCGAGCTTTGCCTGGATGCAGCTGACTGATTTGGACATATCGTTGCTTTGACTGGAGTGCAGCGCACTGTGCTTGGCCTTTTATGGAAGTGAAGCTTTGAAGACTGCAACCAATGCACAGAAGAGGAAATGTTTACTGAGTAAACGTGAAGGCGCAGACATCGATGCGTATCTTGAATCTGTCAGACAGATCTTGTAACGGATCTATTTTTGACTCGTAGCGTGTTGAGTGACGACCGATGTTTCTCGTGATCTTACAGTTTCTCTGCAGTTGTTCTGATAAGGGACTTGGCCGATACTGAGATCTGCCATTATAGAACTGCTGATATAGAGATAACGAATGATCATGATGTTCCTCTTGAATAATCAACTTCTCTGCAGTTATTCTGATAAATGGCTTTGGCGGATGCTGAGATCTGCCGATATAGAACTGCTGATGTAGAGATAGCTAATAGGCAGTCATAGCTAAAGGAAATGTCTCTGGTGAGACATTTACCAAAGGTCATGTCACCGGCAATTGAAGAGCTAATCCATATGAAAATTATCATCATTCGGTAGGACAAAGACTTGGATATGTACAAAGACTTCCTAGTCTAATGACCTATGCATTGTTTCAAAAGCTACCACACTAACCGCGCGACCATTTTAGCCACTTGTGAAACATGCGTTGTAATGGGAACAAGCAAATCATCGTGTTGGAATATGCATACATATATCAGCGATTTACTAGCATATTCCTAACGAAGGGAACTTTGCGTTAAGTCGTTCTGTCCAAATTCCTTAAAAGCAAAGGCGAATGAAAGAATTCTTTCAACAATCTACAGCAGCCTACTCCTTAGGCAAACAAAATTTCGCCCCGACATGTCACAACACATCAAATTCAGTATCAGGAAAGAAAAGACAGCTCTGGTACGCGGACACCAAGCCTGGTGCACCGCGCACCACACCATGCATTTGAACTTTTTTGTTCCAGCTCTCCAGTCTCCATCCTTCCCTCGACAATAAACCGATGTTTTCGGGGAAGGATGCCCCAATTATCACTCCAGGAGTGATTCTTCCCAAATAGGCATCATGCCTATGACCACAGTATAGTAGCCGTTACAAATACAATATTTTCTCCTCCCGTGCGAAGGCTACAAATTATGCAACAATTAGCCGCCTCGGCCAAATACCCATTTTTTGTTCTCACAGCACAATTTGTGTAATTAAAAACAATTAGAATTAAGACCCTAGGTTTTCTTTTCTTCTTTTTGCATTTTTCATTAATAATAAATAATGTACAGAATAAATAAAATTTGCCTACAAATACATCTTTTTAAAAGAAAAAAAAAAGCAGGAAAGGAAATCATTGTCTTCCTCTCTTTGACCTGCTAGTGTTGGCACCTCTAGAGCCTCCGCTCCCGCCACCTCTGCGACATGGCCCAGTCGCATCTGCACCACCTCGGCAAGTGAAATCACTAGCCCCAGCCTTCAGTTTCTTATATAAATCGGACAGCTTTTAAAATCTGCTCAACAGCTTCTGATAGGAGATAGCCGGCACCTGCTCATACAGCATTTCTTTTAGCATCATTTTATTTATCAATATGCAAATACATGTAGATAAAATAGACAAATAGCATGTGTACAGGGTAGTCAGAAATATACCAGATCTCTCCCTCGCGGAACATAGTCATGTGGCGGAATCTCACCACCGCTCAGGTCCTCCTCCCTGTAGTTCTCCCCCTCTCCATAACCAATCGTCTGCGGGACATCCGGATAATGTATCCGCCCCACAAACGACCCAATCTCTCCCACGAAGATGGGAAACGGACCCTCCGCTTCCTGAGCAGGAGGAGGAGGAGAATACAGCACGGTCTGCACGAATACCCCGTAATCCATCTCCATATATCTATGTGGATCGATGGCCTCCCTCGCGAGATACCACTCGCGTCTCGGCATCACGTCAGGTGTCATCATCCCGAAGGGTGGTGAAGGTGGTGTCAGAGGTTGACCCACGTTGGGCCCGTGCTAGCGATTGACCCGATCGCCCAGATATATCGAGTCACACATAATGGAAACCATCAAAATTCGACAATCATTGGCCACCTGGGCCGAACCATAGGAAGCAGGCAGCTGACACCATGGGAAGAAGCTGACAGATTTAGGACTGGAGTTGATAAACGCAGTCCAAACCACCTCGGTGTCAGGCCGAGCAGGGTCCTCCAAGCATACTTTCGGTTTGAAGTCTGGAAGTTCACCACAAATGGCGGGGTCATCACCCTGGTGCGGAGCATGAAAGGGTGAAGGCTGAACACCGCATAAGCCCAAGCCTGTCACATTAAAAACAATGAGTCAGCATCTATTTTAAAATGACAAAACAAGTTTCAAAATAAAGGTTTTTCTTCTGAATATTACCTCCCATGCCACGTTGTATCCAGTCACGCTGCTGGCGATGTTCCGGCTGGTGTGATCGATGAAAAAATAGCACTCCACTAGGCCAGCCTGTCCCCAGTCAAAGTCGCCCAGATGGCGTAGTCTCCTTAGACATCCGAGCAGAGATACTCGCAGGGTTGAGGAAGTATTGGCAAAGAGGGTAATCCCCAAAGCCAAGAAGAAGAAAACCCGAATGAATCGGGTCACAGCAGACCGATTGGCTGTATCGACGAGATCCACATTGTGGAGCAGCCACTCCTTAATATAGCTGACGGGAATCTCGTTGAAGCTCTTATACACCGGTGTAAACCCCAACAGCTGTGCAACGGCATCAGGACGATGTCGTAGCTGAAAGTCTGGCTCGATAGCCCGGCCCCGACTAGTCGGTAGCCCCGTGATCACCGAAAAATCTGCAGGTGTGGGTAGTGTCCCACCAGAAGCACCGCAATACCTCATGGATGTTGTTGTAGCCGATGAAACCACCCAAGTTCTGGATGAACGTACCAAGACAGGTACCATTCACCCTCTCCTAAATCAGTTGAGGGAGCTGATCATAGATCTCCCTCACCATGTCGCCATTCGCCCAGATGCGAGTAATCCTCCTCCGTGACTGCAAGAGAAAAATTCCAACGTGTCAGCACAAAGCACACGCGCACATTTTGTATATCATTTGCATAAATGCACATCAACTCATTCATTTCATATTTGTAAAAATAAAAAATAAAAAAAACTAGAAAGTTTTTCTTCACATTTCTTCATTGAAGCTTTTATTCAAGCAGTTGATGTACAGCTTTCGCGCAACTTTGGGCAAGAAAAATTCATACATTTTGAGCCGCCCCAACAAAATCAACTTGGGGGTTTCCATCTTTGTTCGTCCCTCTACACATACATACTCTCGATTTCGAAATTTTTTTATCCTTACATGTTCACATTTGCAATTAAAGTAGGCACTTTAAACATGCAAAATTTACAAACATACATACTTTTTTATACCCATATTGTATAAATTTACATTTTTTTGCTTAGATTCAACATGCAACAACATATATTTGTTACTTGGATACTAACAATTGCAGGATTAACATCAAGAATCTGACAAATCATACAAAAAATTCAAATTTAGCATACTTTGCGGAACAAATGGGTTTTCCGAAAACTAACCGTGGGTGGATCCAAAGAAGAGATGTGACTGCTCCGGTCACGATGAATATCGTTCGGATTACTATCCGAGAATGGATAGCGGACCCGATTTTGCGCCATCACCTCGTTGATTTGTTCGCCACCGGCATCCACATCACCAAAAATCTCATTTTCTGAGTCCGAATTATTGGCCATTATCGCTAGAAACAATTTTGGGTCGGAAAACCTCAAAAAATTTGAGCGATTTCGGAAGAAATTTAGAAGAAATCGGAGAAGAATTGAGAGAGGAGAGAAAAAAGAGAGAACGACAGCAAGCTATGCTTGCTGCTGCCGTGTTCTTCCTTTAATGAAAATGGGAATTTTTCCTTTTTCCCTCCAAATTTTAGCATTTTGCAATTTGCACCCCCAAGTCCTTCTAACGGCAATTTAACGTCCAACTAACAGTCGTTAACTGGACGCCCTAACGGAAGTCCACCATTAACATATTTTCAAAAGCAATCCCCAACGGAGCTATTCCCAATGGCCCTGTCGTCCAATCCATCATCTCCAGCAGAATCCTCATGGGACTCTACACAGCATATCTCAGCAGATGCATCGCCAATTGACGTGCGCATCATCCCCAACAAAGTGTCCCCTGGATAACACTTTACAGTGCATTCACACACGTTTGCACACCTAGTTACCCAATTATTTCCCCCATAGGTTCGACCCTGAGGCACATGGAAATTAACCGCTCAACGGCTCTGTCGTCCAACACAAATCAGAATCCATCCCCCGGACGCCACACAAAAATAGTATCTTTATTTTATGTTAATTTACAGCTTATCGTAAACTGCAATTTGCCTTATTTTGCATTGGTACAACTTCATTTTGGTCGTTTCCCAATGGGTATAAACCCGGGGTCCGGAAATGAACCACTCCCACACACAGCAGTTCACATCAAATTTCTTCCCTGAAGAGATTTGAACTACGTTTTGACCTGATTCTCTTTATAGAGATATGTAGGCAGTCTCCCTTAGAGATCCGGTCACCATAAAGTAGACCCTGTCGCTCATCCACAGCATTTTTCATTTCAAATTTCTTCCTGGAAGAGATTTGAACTACGTTTTGACCTGATTCTCTTTATAGAGATACGTTGGCAATCTCCCCTGGAGATCCGGTCACCATAGAGTAGACCCTATCGCTCATCCCCAGCACATTTCATTTCAAATTTCTTCCCTAAAGAGATGTGAACTACGTTTTGACCTGATTCTCTTTATAGAGATACGTAGGTAATCTCCCCTGGAGATCCGGTCACCATAGAGCAGACCCTGTCGCTCATTCCCAGAATATTTCATTTCAAATTTCTTCCCAGAAGAGATTTGAACTACGTTTTGACCTGATTCTCTTTATAGAGATTTGTAGGCAGTCTCCCCTGGAGATGCAGTCGCTTTTTGACGCATGTTGTCACCCACACATATATACACTTGGTTGCACAAACTTCGAGCAGAGTTTGACCATTCAACTACTAGTACAAAACTGGATGTCTTTTCTTTTTCGACGACGCTCGCTTACTTCTAAGCAAACGCAGTTGAGGGGCCCTGTAGACACCCAAAATTTGTACACCTATATTATAGGAATTGTCCAATAAACAACTGTTTATTTACAAATGGACTAACACATGTTTCTATGATTATTTTAGGAAACAACTTACACAACAGACCAACAACGTCCGACAAATACAATGAACTTCGGTTAGATCAACATCAAGGGTCAAACTCGAAGACACAACGGACTAATGACGTCCAAAGCACAAACAAACCTTCCGTTAGATCAACATCAAGGGTCTAGACTGAAGATACACAACTTAGAAGGGCCAAAGTGCAAAATACAAAGCCTGGAAAACCAAAAATAGGGTTTGGTGCGGTGAAGACATTTTTGGTGCGCCAATACACCCAAACAGGGTTTGGTGCGCGGGCACCATGCCAGGTACGCCGCGCACCAGACCAGCATTCTTCAAACAGTTCAGCAGCCTGCTGCTGAAGAGGAAGCTTCCTCCAAACTTGCCTCCGCGGGTTTCCTTCATCTAAGGCCTCCTATAAAAGGAGATGATCAGCACTCTCCTTCAACACAGAGAATAATCATCATCACTCCTCACCTTGAGACATACACACACACACACATACGAATCTCTCTCTCTATCAAGCCTCTTTTTGAGGAAAAAAAGAGAGAAAGAAAAAGAGAAAAGAGTATTGACTCTATCTCAACACACACAAAATGTAAGTCTTCCTTTCCTCGATTGGTAGCAGTGGGAGCACAACGGTCAGGCTACGAGCTAGCTTAATCCTGTATAATACAACGGCCTAGAACTTGGCCCAATTTCTGTAAAACGACAGAAGGTAACCCCTTCCGTTCGTTAGTTTAGATATGTAAATACATTTTTTATATGTATGTAATTATTTCAAATACATTGTAAATACATTTTTAATACATGCAATATATATTCTGTAAATAAATAAACTTGCAATAATTAAATACGAGCATGCAAATGTGTAGAGACCAAAAGGGCGAATTGGGTGCGTAAAACCTTCCCAAATCGTAACTTGGCCCCCGAACTCATAATCTAAAGTTTTTCTCCCGTTTACTTATAAACGTGAGTGGCGACTCTGTTTTCAAAGATAAATGTATTTTTCATGTTTATCAAATCATAAAATCAAATAGAGGGAAACCACAAGACAAGAGCAAAAAGCCCCCCCCCCCGAGGGGAACGATCTGCGGATCGGGGCGTTCACACTTGGCTCATTGTATTCTTATGTTACATCTAATTTTGTGAACAACATGTGAGTGTTACACCAGTCGTTGTCATTTGTACATGAGGTATCTACCTCGTTGGGGGAACATATGTTAGTTTCGGATATGTACCGAGCTTGTGATATACTTATAGGTGATCACACTTTACATGCTGATTGATGCGGGTGCACCAAAGGAAGTCCTAAACAAAACCATGGATGTAATGCAAATGGGTGAAGATGGGTTGGTATTATCACTTGAAGCCTTAGTGGTGCAAAATGGGAGGGACAAGAGGGCGGTATGGAAGACATGTGGATGGCATGTGCAAGGCAAGGAAGGAGGGAAAAACAATGTTGTGTTTCATGGGAGATTAAGGAAACCGTGTCTTCAAAAGTCTCCTAGAAAACCGTATGCTTTGTTTCCTAATTTGGCCATGTTGTTTAGTTTAATTAGGTCTCATTATTTTTCTAAATTGAGTATGTAATAAAGTATCCTAGTTTAATTAGATTTCCTAAGTTGATCATGTAATAGTTTCCTAGTTCAATTAGGGGAGTATTTAAAGTTTTTCTTTAGGAAATAGGAATAGGGATTTAAAGTTTTTCTCTAGGAAATAGGAATAGGGGCCGATTTCATTATTCTTTCTAGATTAGGATTTATTTTGTAAAACCTATATAGAGGCTTAGAATTAGATTTGGTTATTACAGAAAAGTAATAGAAACGAACAAAGTTTTGTTCAAATTTGTTTATTGCATTCCTTAGGTTTAGGAAGGTAATATCCAAAGGGATCTTTACGTTAGGTGAGTGAAGCCTAACCGGTGAACCCAAACGGGATCTTTACGTTAGGTGAGTGAAGCCTAACCGGTGAACCCGTCATCTATTCTACTTTCCGCTGCAATTTCATTAATTTACATACAACCTTCATCCATAATTCCGCAAGCATCAAATTCGGTGAAAAATACGCATCACTGATTTAGTGGTGTTGCCCATACGTGATTTTCATGTGATACTTGACATGGATTGGTTGTGTGCATATCATGCTTTAGTAGATTGTCATAGAAAGAAAGTTATTTTTTCTATGTCGGGTGTGCCTGAATTTGTGTTTGTGGGTGATGCTGTTAAGAGTGGTTTACATGTCATTTCTGCTTAGAAAGCTAGGAAGTTTTTATTGCATGGTTGTGCAGGTTATTTAGCATGTGTGGTTGATAAGAGTATTGATACACCAAAGTTAGAAGAAGTTCCAGTTGTTTGTGAATTTTCTGATGTATTCTCTACAGATTATGCTTTGCCTCATGATAGAGAAGTTGAGTTTTGTATTGAATTATTACCGGGAACTACTCCTATTTCTAAGGCTCCGTATCGAATGGCACCGGCAGAGTTGAAAGAGTTGAAAGAACAATTGCAGGAACTTCTTGACAGGGAGTTTGTTAAACCAAGTGTATCGCCGTGGGGTGCACCAGTTTTATTTGTGAGGAAAAAGGATGGTACTCTGAGATTGTGTATTGATTACAGGTAGTTGAACCAGGTAACAATCAAGAACAAGTATCATTTACCACATATTGATGATTTATTCGATCAGTTGGTGTGCGACTTTTGCGCAACTTCGGGCTAGAAAAACTCACACATTTTGAGCCACCCCAACAAAATCAACTTGGGGGTTTCCATCTTTGTTCATCCCTCTACACATATATATTCTCGATTTCGAGAAATATTTATCCTAACATGTTAAAATTTGTAATTAAAGTAGACACTTTAAACATGCAAAATCCACAAACATACATACTTATTTATACCCATATTGTATAAATTCACATTTTCTGCTTAGATTCAACATGTAACAACATATATTTGCTACTTGGATACTAACAGTTGCAGGATTAACGTCAAGAGTCCAGCGAATGACACAAAAATTTTAAATTTAGCATACTTTGCGGAACAAGTGGGTTTTCTGAAAACTCACCGTGGGTGGATCTAAAGAAGAAATGTGACTTCTCTGGTCATGATGAATGTCGTACGGATAGCGGACCCGATTCTGCGCCATCACTTCGTCAGCTTGTTCGTCACTGACACCCAAATTGATAGGAATCTCATTTTCTGAGTCCGAATTATTCGCCATTATCGCTACAAACAATTTTCGAGATGATAGCCTCGAAAAATTTGAGTGATTGCGGAAAAAATTTGGAAGAAATCGGAGAAGAGATGAAGGTTGAGAGAGATAAGAGAACGACAGCAAGATGTTGCTGCTACTGCCGTGTTCTTCCTTTTGAAGAAAGGGAATTTTCCCTTTCCCTTCAAGTTTCAGCATTTTATAATTTGCACCCCCAAGTCCTTCTAACGGCAACTTAACGTCCAACTAACGGTCGTTAATCGGACGCCTTAACGGAAGTCTACCATCAACATATTCTAAAGGATAACCCCTAGCGGAGTTACTTCCAACAGCCTCGCCGTCCAATCCATCATCTCCAACAGAATCCCCATGGGACTCTACACAATACATCTCAGCAAAAGCATTGCTAATGGTCGTGCGCATCATCTCCAACAAAGTTTATCCCCTGGACATCACACAGATTGCAGTGCATTCACACACATTTGCACACCCAGTTACCCAGTCATTTCCCCTACAGGTTCAAGCTTGAGGCCTCTGGAAATCAACCACTCAACGACCCCGTCGTCCAACACAGCTCAGAATCTGTGTAATAACCTGAATTTGTTATGCTTTAGATGCTTGCCTTGTTTTATGTTGTTTATGTTGATTATATGTGTTTTATTGCTTGAGTAACATGTTCAACATAGTTTTACCTTAGTTCTTATGCATCTAATAGTACTAGAAGGGTATACATGTTAATGAATTAGCTTAGTACAAGCCCTTGTGATTATTCAAAAGTGTGAGGTGATTGTTGTTGGCATTGTTACATGTTGTTTAGAATGAGTTTTGGGTGTATTTCAAACTTGATTTGAAGTTGGTATCACATTAGGGTGACTTGGGTACATTGTAGGATCACTTTGATGTGTTTAGAGGCCATTTTGACTTGAACCAGCCTCTATGCAGCCGCATGATGCGAGCTTGCCCAAAACCTAAACATTCTGGATTCAATGCGGCCACATGAGGCACCCGCATAGAAGCCTAAGCGGCCGCATAAGGTGCTCGCATGACATTTTAGGCGCCCGCATGATGCCACCCCTTTTCAGCGCACAAACTCTCTGGATTTTAAGCGGCCGCTCAAGGCAACCGCATGGAGCCTATGCGACCACATGGTGCGGCCGCATAAGGTCGAATTCCGCTATACTTTGTTGACTGAAATTCTAAGTGGTTTGACCCTCAAACATTCATCCAATGGCTGAGATGTGAGCTTGGCCTTGACTTGTTGACTAGTATATATACTCTCCACCCTTGTGAGAGACCACAAACAATTCATTTTCTCATATCACCTTCCATGGTAGCTTAGGGAGATTGTGTGGGAGACAAAGGTGTGTTTAGTGTGTGTGCTTCATATCTCCTCTTTCAACCATCCAAATTGTGATCCAAGACCATCAAAGTGTAGAGGGTGACTTGGAGACCAACTTAGAAGACTTGAATTTGCATTTCATTGGTTTGATTTCCATCTAACATGTAAGTTACTAACCCCCTTTTGTATGCTTAGAAACTATTGCATACTTGTTCTTAATCTTACATGCATGTCTTGAATACATGGTACTTTCATATTTAAATCATATGTTGTGATGTATAACATGTCTAAGTGTTAATTTTTGGAGTTAGATGATGTTGCATGTGGGATTTAAGAGCTCAACTATGGTATTGAACTAATGAACATGTTAGAGACTTTAAATGGTGAAAATTGCATATAGCAATCATATCCAATTTTTATGAACTTAATGAATTGACACCAAAAGTGGATTTTTGGGAAGATTATAATTCTCCGAATCACTAGTTCAATTACTACAAAAATTAGAGTTCAATTGGTATGGAATGTGGTCCTCCGAGTATTTCATACTGGTATGTTAGAGACTTGTAAAGTAGCTCTAAAGTTGTGTTTTTGTGACTTTGAACAATATGTTTGATGATTATATGTTGTAGAAAAATATAATCCACATGATATTTGTCAAGTTCACTACTTTTGAACTTGACGGTTATTTGCATAAGTAAGGTTACCTACTTGTGTGTTGTGTAAGTCCAGCTAGCGTCGTCGTTGTTAGTGTCATCGTGGGACGACCTATAATCTTTACGAATGGGATTCGTGATCGCTGTAAGTCGTCGTACCGGAGAGCACACACCCTCTTCGTTGGCCACGGTTGAGAAGTAGCCCCACTATTATAGCAATACGCATGACTTTGGCTTGCTAGTAGAACTCGATGGGATCGGGGCCGTCGATACCACATACACGGGTATCGAGGCACATTTGGTTATTTGTGTATTGCAGGAGCTACACAAGGTCGAAGAAAGAGATATGATATCCTTCTATAACATGGTTTATTTATAAGCACTTATGTGTTAACCAAAGTGCTATGTGAGTTGAATAAATTGTATATCAAGTATGATGATATATGTTATGTGGTGGTATATAAATGCTAATGCCATGTTATGTTTATTGCTTGAGCATCATGCTATGCCATGTAGTTGCATTAGTAACTTCGTGTCATTATGACTCACCCCGTTATGTGTCTATTTGTTTTCCTTAGATCCAAGCCAACCCGGAAGTTCACGGTGAGATTGAGAAGGGCTCACGCTAATGTGCGGGTTATCCGCGTTTGGTAGCTCGAGGTCTCGATCCTTGATAGTTGTTTTCATTTTTGTAAGGACAACGGATATGTAAAGTTATGTAAACTTTACTTTGGTAGTATTTGTTGTGTTGTAAATAAAATATTCTTTTGGTAGCCGACATATGTATGTCGTGCTCTTGTATAGTTTCGTTTTTAAACAGTTTCTCTACCGAGCATGTTGTAGCTCATGGTTTTGTTTTGTTCTGGCATGTTGTGGTCGATGTTGTTGTAGTAGTTGTCTTTCCCGAGTTGTAAACTCGTGGTTGTTACTAGTTGTTTTTCGGCTTTGTTATCGCCGAAGATTGTTCATACTTGTGTTAATCAGGTTATCAGTTGTGTTTTGTTGTAAGTACAGGTGGTTACGCCACGTGCTTTTCTTATTTGATTGTGTCTTGTTGTTGTATTGGCGACCCGACCTTGGGATTTCGTATAGAGACCCGGGTCGGGGCGCCACAGTTGGTATCAAAGCTTATGTTAGCTATTCGCCAGGATAGGTTCTATGGCCTAGGTGGGTATGGTGTTTGTTACTGAGATTTTAACGTCGAGTGTCATGTGTAGGTTAAAATGGTGCGAACTAGGTTCGGAGCGAGTACCAGTCAGGTTGGTACGAGTGTTGGCGGGAATGATGGGAGAGATGAGGATATGAATCGGCCACCTAATGTCCCTCCTAAACTAAACTAGGAGAACCAGAATGCAAACATGACAGTTATGATGGGAAGGATGATGGAATTACTGAATCAGATGACTGAACGCTTGAATGGGGGAGCAACGACTACACCGAAGGTAGAAGCTCCACAATCGGAAGTTGAATTACCACAACCTGAGGTGAGGCCTAGAAATCATACTACTACACTGAAGCGTTTCTTAAAGATGAAACCACGTATCTTCCTGGGAGAGCCGGATGCCACGAAGGCTGAACTATGGATTGAACACATAATCAAGATATTTGCAGCTTTGGGTTGCAACGATGATGAGAAAGTTACCCCAGCTGTGTTTAAACTTGAAGGAGCGGCTGAGCATTGGTGGCAGGTACTACAGGGGAGCTGGGACTTGTGGAGAGAACCTCACATTTGGCCCAATTTCTTGAGGGAATTCAAGGCACAATACATTCCGGAGGTAGTTCAGAAAAGAAGGGAAAGGGAGTTTTATGACTTGGAGCAAGGCAATATGACGGTGGCACAATATTCGGCCAAGTTCACAGAATTGGCTTGATATTGTAGTCACTTGGTCCCTATGGAGGCGAAGAAGGCACAGAAGTTCATCAAGGGCTTGAAAACAGAGTACAGGAAACAGTTGTTATCTTTACAGCTTGCTGATTATATGAGTGCGGTGGATATGGCTTATGGGATTAAAAGTGATATAGAGGAGCACCAAGGGAGAAATTTAAACAACCTTCTGCAGGCATCTCAGAACCAGAGACGAGGACAGAGTTCCGGTAACCGATATAGCGGTGAAAGCAACAACCGCAGGGAGAATCAGAGAAGAGGACAATCTGATAGGCAGCAGGGGCAACAATCTGGTGGGAGGAGTAACAGTACCACATCTATCCAGGGTCCGCGGGGTACACCGCAAATTTGTATCTATTGTTCGAAGCTGGGGCATTCGGAAGATAGGTGTTGGAGTAAGACCAGAAATTCGATAGGGAATAGGTTGAGACAATGCTTCCATTGTGGGGAGATTGGTCACATGAAGAGAGAATGCCCTAAGTTGAAGAATAGTCAGGCTGGGAGCGCTAGTGTGCAGTCTAGCGGAACGAAGAGGGATAGCGATGGTAGACCTAAGGTCCAGGGTCGTGTGTTTGCGCTTGATCAGCACGGTGTGCCGGAGTCTATGTCAGTTATAGGAGGTAGCCTTTCTGTCTTCGGTAGTAGAGCTCGAGTTCTTATAGATCCTGGCTCATCGCATTCATATGTTGCATCCCATTTTGTGAACAACTTGTGTGTGCTACCCCAGTCCTTGTCGTTTGTGCTTGAGGTGTCTACCCCGTTGGGGAGCATATGTTGGCTTCGGATGTGTACCGAGCTTGTGATATAATTGTAGGTGATCACACTTTTCATGCTGATTTGGTAGTGTTACCCATACGTGATTTTGATGTGATACTTGACATGGATTGGTTATGTGCATATCATGCTTTAGTAGATTGTCATAGAAAGAAAGTTACTTTTTCTATGCCGGGTGTGCCTGAATTTGTGTTTGTGGGTGATGTTGTTAAGAGTGGTTTACATGTTATATCTGCTTTAAAAGCTAGGAAATTGTTATTGCATGGTTGTGTGGGGTATTTGGCATGTGTGGTTGATAGGAGCATTGCTACCCCAAAATTGGAAGAAGTTCCTGTGATTTGTGAATTTTCTGATGTATTCTCTTCTGATTATGCATTGCCTCCTGATAGAGAAATTGAGTTTTGTATTGAATTATTTGTGGGGACTACCCCAATTTCTAAAGCTCCGTATAGAATGGCACCGGCAGAGTTGAAAGAATTGAAAGAACAGTTGCAAGAATTGCTTGACAGGGAGTTTATTAAACTGAGTGTATCACCGTGGGGTGCGCCAGTGTTGTTTGTTAGAAAGAAAGATGGTACCTTGAGATTGTGTATCGATTACAGGCAATTGAATCAGGTAACAATCAAGAACAAGTACCCTCTACCACACATTGATGATTTGTTCGATCAGTTACAGGGGTCAATGGTGTATTCCAACCTAGACTTGAGAAGTGGTTATCACCAGTTGAATGTGCGAGTTAAAGATGTTCCTAAAACAGCTTTTCGCACGAGGTATGGTCATTATGAGTTTGTGGTTATACCATTTGGGTTGACAAATGCACCGGCAGTATTCATGGACTTGATGAATCGGGTGTTCCATGAGTATTTGGATTGTTTTGTGGTAGTGTTCATCGACGACATTCTTGTGTATTCTAAATCTCGGGAAGAACATGCGCAACATTTGAGGTTGGTACTATTAGTCCTTCGGGAGAAGAAATTGTTTGCCAAGTTTAATAAATGTGCTTTCTGGCTCGAAGAGGTTTCTTTTCTAAGGCATGTTGTTTTGAAAGATGGGATAGCGGTGGATCCGTCAAAGGTAGAAGCAGTAACAATTGGAAGAGACCAACTTCAGTGACTGAGATCCGAAGTTTCTTGGGTTTGGCGGGTTACTATCGGAGGTTCATTGAAGGGTTTTCAAAGATTGCTACTCCTATGACAAACTTAACAAAGAAGACAACACCGTTTGTATGGGATGATAAATGCGAGAACAGTTTCCAAGAGTTGAAGCGACGATTGACAACAGCTCCTGTATTGGCATTACCTTGTGGTGACAACAACTTCATGATTTACAGCGATGCATCTAAGGAAGGTTTGGGTTGTGTGCTTATGCAAAATGGGAAGGTGATCGCATATGCTTCGAGGAAGTTAAAGGATGCGGAACGGAACTATCCTACCCATGATCTAGAATTGGCGGCAATTATGTTTGCGTTGAACAAATGGAAACATTATCTTTACGGGGAAAAATTCGAGATCTTCACGGATCATAAGAGCTTAAAGTACATTTTCTCGCAAAAGGAGTTAAACATGAGACAGCGCCGATGGATGGAAAAGTTAAAGGACTAGAATTGCACGATTCTTTACCACCCGGGAAAGGGGAACGTAGTCGCGGATGCTTTGAGTAGGAAAGTGTACATGTCATGTATGATGGTTCGTGAGTGGAAGACATTGGAGGACTTGAGGGATTGGAGCCCTGGGGAGACGGAGCGTGGTGTGATCTTTGCAAATGTCCGGGCTACTCCAGTTTTGTTACAACGGATTAAGGAAGCTCAGGTTAATTACAACGGAGTTTGAGAAGTTGATGGGACAGTTGAATGAAAGTAAGACACTTGACTTTTCGATGAACATGGATGGTATCTTGACCTTTAGAGGGAGAGTTTGTGTTTCGTCGAATGAAACTGTAAAACGGCAAGTACTTGATGAAGCTCACAAGGCTAAGTATACAATACATCCGGGAAGTACAAAAATGTATAGGGATTTGAAGAAGCAGTTTTGGTGGAATGGTATGAAACGAGAGATAGCGGAGTATGTATCTAGGTGCTTGACATGTCAACAAGTGAAAGCTGAACATCAAAGGCCCGCAGGGTTATTACAACCGTTGGAGATTCCGGAATGGAAGTGGGAACATATTACGATGGATTTCGTGACAGGGTTGCCGCGTACTCGTCGGGGCTTTGACGCCATTTGGGTTGTTATGGATAGGTTAACTAAATCAGCTCATTTTATACCTATTGTGATGACTTATCCTTTGAATCAGTTGGCGGCGTTGTACATTCAAGAAATAGTTAGACTACATGGAGTACAGGTTAGTGTTGTGTCAAATCGGGACCCAAGGTTTACATCGAGATTTTGGGGAGCATTGCAAGAGGCTATGGGAACGAAGTTAAACTTTAGCACGGCTTTTCACCCTCAATTGGATGGGCAATCGGAAAGGTTAATTCAAGTACTCGAGGATATGCTACGTGCGTGTGTAGTAGACATTAAGGGAAGTTGGGATTCACACTTACCTTTAGCGGAGTTTGCTTACAATAACAGCTTCCAAGAAAGTATCGAGATGGCACCGTACGAAGCACTATATGGGCAAAAATATAGATCGCCGATTTGTTGGGATGAAGTCGATGAGGCAAAAATTTGGGGTTCAGAGTTGGTACAATAGTCGGTTGAGAATGTGGGGATAATTCGGGATAGATTGCTTACCGCTCAAAGCCGAGAGAAAAGTTATGCAGATAATCGAAGACGGGATCTTGAGTTCCAGGTGGGTGATTATGTATTCCTTAAGGTATCGCCGCGTAGGGGTACCAAGAGGTTTGGGAAGAAAGGTAAACTATCCCCTCGATACATAGGGCCTTTTGAGATACTTGAGAGGGTTGGCACATTGGCTTATCAACTTGCATTGCCACCATCTTTGTTGGAGATTCATAATGTCTTTCACGTGTCAATGCTTCGAAAGTACATGAAAGATGAGTCACATGTGTTGGAGTACGAAGAGATCACCTTTGAGCCCGATTTGTCGTATGTAGAACAACCGGTGAGGATTCTCGACACTAAGGAGCAAGTATTGAGGACCAAACGGATTCCACTTGTAAAAGTGCTGTGGAGAAACCATGAGATCGAAGAAGCTACGTGGGAAACCGAAGTTAAGATGCGTGAGAAGTACCCTCACTTATTCGATGGACTTTGTAAGGAATTTAGGGGCTAAATTCTTTTAAGGGGGAGAGGATGTAATAACCTGAATTTGTTATGCTTTAGATGCTTGCCTTGTTTTGTGCTGTTTATGTTGATTATATGTGTTTAATTGCTTGAGTAACATGTTCAACATAGTTTTGCCTTAGTTCTTATGCATCTAATAGTACTAGAAGGGTATACATGTTAATGCATTAGCTTAGTACAAGCCCTTGTGATTATTCAAAAGTGTGAGGTGATTGTTGTTGGCATAGTTACATGTTGCTTAGAATGAGTTTTGGGTGTATTTCAAACTTGATTTGAAGTCGGTATCACCTTAGGGTGACTTGGGTACATTGTAGGATCACTTTGATGTGTTTAGAGGCCATTTTGACTTGAACCAGCCTCTATGCAGCCGCATGATGCGAGCTTGCCCGAAACCTAAACATTCTAGATTCTATGCGGCTGCATGAGGCGCCCGCATAGAAGCCTAAGCGGCCGCATAAGGCGCTCGCATGACATCCTAGGCGCCCGCATGATGCCACCCTTTTTCAACACACAAACTCTCTAGATTTTAAGCGGCCGCTCAAGGGGACCGTATGGAGCCTATGCGACCGCATGGTGCGGCCGCATAAGGTCGAATTCTGCTATACTTTGTTGACTAAAATTCTAAGTGGTTTGACCCTTAAACATTCATCCAATGGCTAAGATATGAGCTTGGCCTTGACTTTTTGACCAGTATATATACTCTCCACCCTTGTGAGAGACCACAAACAATTCATTTTCTCATATCACCTTACATGGTAGCTTAGGGAGATTGTGTTGGAGACAAAGGTGTGTTTAGTGTGTGTGCTTCATATCTCCTCTTTCAACTATCCAAATTGTGCTCCAAGACCATCAAAGTGTAGAGGGTGACTTGGAGACCAGCTTAGAAGACTTGAATTTGCATTTCATTGGTTTGATTTCCATCTAACATGTAAGTTACTAACCCCCTTTTGTATGCTTAGAAACTATTGCATACTTGTTCTTAATCTTACATGCATGTCTTGAATACATGGTACTTTCATGTTTAAATGATATGTTGTGATGTATAACATGTCTAAGTGTTAAGTTTTGGAGTTAGATGATGTTGCATGTGGGATTTAAGAGCTCAACTATGGTATTGAACTAATGATGTATAGCAATCATATCCAATTTTTATGAACTTAATGAATTGACACCAAAAGTGGATTTTTGGGAAGATTATAATTCTCCGAATCACTAGCTAAATTACTACGAAAATTAGAGTTCAATTGGTATGGAATGTGGTCCTCCGAGTATTTCATACTGGTATGTTAGAGACTTGTAAAGTAGCTCTAAAGTTGTGTTTTTGTGACTTTGAACAATATGTTTGATGATTATATGTTGTAGAAAAATATAATCCACATGATGTTTGTCAAGTTCACTACTTTTGAACTTGACGGTTATTTGCATAAGTTGAGTAAGGTTACCTACTTGTGTGTTGTGTAAGTCCAGTTGGCGTCGTCATTGTTAGTGTCATGGTGGGACGACCTATAGTCTTTACGAATGGGATTCATGATCGCTGTAAGTCGCCGTACCGGAGAGCACACACCCCTCTTCTGTTGGCCACAGTTGAGAAGTAGCCCCACTGTTATAGCAATACGCATGACTTTGGCTTGCTAGTAGAACTCGATGGGATCGGGGACGTCGATACCACATACATGGGTATCGAGGCACGTTTGGTTGTTTGTGTATTGCAGGAGCTACACAAGGTCGAAGAAAGAGATATGATATCCTTCTATGACATGGTTTATTTATAAGCACTTATGTGTTAACCAAAGTGCTATGTGAGTTGAATGAATTGTATATCAAGTATGATGATATATGTTGTGTGGTGGTATATAAATGCTAATGCCATGTTATGTTTATTGCTTGAGCATCATGCCATGCCATGTAGTTGCATTAGTAACTTACTGTGTCATTATGACTCACCCCGTTATGTGTCTATTTGTTTTCCTTAGATCCAAGCCAACCCGGAAGTTCACAGTGAGATTGAGAAGGGCTCACGCTAGTGTGTAGGTTGTCCGTGTTTGGTAGCTCGAGGGTCTCAGTCCTTGATAGTTGTTTTCATTTTGGTAAGGACGACGGATATGTAAAGTTATGTAAACTTTACTTGGGTAGTATTTGTTGTGTTGTAAACAAAATATTCTTTTGGTAGCCGACATATGTATGTCGTGCTCTTGTATAGTTTCGTTTTTAAACAGTTTCTCTACCGAGCATGTTGTAGCTCGTGGTTATGTTTTGTTCCGGCATGTTGTGGTCGATGTTGTTGTAGTAGTTGTCTTTCCCGAGTTGTAAACTCGTGGTTGTTACTAGTTGTTTTCCGGCTTTGTTATCGCCGAAGATTGTTCATACTTATGTTAATCGGGTTATCGGTTGTGTTTTGTCGTATGTACGGGTGGTTACGCCATGTGCTTTTCTTATTTGATTGTGTCTTGTTGTTGTATTGGCGACCCGACCTTGTGATTTCGTATAGAGATCCGGGTCGGGCCGCCACAATCTGTCCCCCGGACGCCACACAAAAATAGTATCTTTACTTTATGTCGATTTTCAACTTATCCTAAACTGCAATTTGCTTCATTTTGTGTTGGTATGGCTTTTTTTTGGTCGTTTCCCAACGGGTATAAACCCGGGGTCCGGAAATGAACCATCCCCACACACAATATACATTTCACAATCAGATTTCTTCCTCGAAGAGATTTGAACTACGTCTCGACCTGATTCTCTTTATAGAGATACGTAGGCAGTCTCCTTGGAGATCCGGTCACCATAGAGCAGACATTGTCGCTCTCTTCCACAGTACATTTGACATTTCAAATTTCTTCCCCGAAAAGATTTGAACTACGTCCCGACCTAATTCTCTTTATAGAGATACGTAGGCAGTCTCCCCTGGAGATCTGATCACCATAGAGAAGACCTTATCGCTATCTTCCTCAGTACATTTGACATTTCAAATTTCTTCCCCGAAGAGAATTAAACTACGTCCCGACATGATTTTCTTTATAAAGATACGTAGGCCGTCTCCCCTGGAGATCCGGTCACCATAGAGCAAACCTTGTCGCTTTCTTCTATAGTACATTTGACATTTCAAATTTCTTTACCGAAGAGATTTGAACTACGTCCCGACCTGATTCTCTTTATACAGATACGTAGGCAATCTCCCCTGGAGATCCGGTCACCATAGAGCAGACCTTGTCGCTTTCTTCCACAGTACATTTGACATTTCAAATTTCTTCCCCGAAGAGATTTGAACTATGTCCCGACCTGATTCTCTTTATAGAGATACGTAGGCAGTCTCCCCTGGAGATCCGGTCACCATAGAGCACACCTTGTTGCTCTCTTCTATAGTACATTTGACATTTCAAATTTCTTCACTGAAAAGATTTGAACTACGTCTCGACCTGATTCTCTTTATAGAGATACGTAGGCAGTCTCCCCTAGAGATCCGGTCACCATAAAGTAGACCTTGTCGCTCTCTTCCACATTACATTTGACATTTCACATTTCTTCCCCGAAGAGATTGAACTACGTACCAACCTGATTCTCTTTATAAAGATGCATATGCAGTCTCCCCTGGAGATCCGGTCACCATAGAGCAGACCTTGTCGCTCTCTTCCTCAGTACATTTGACATTTCAAATTTCTTCCCCGAAGAGATTTGAACTACGTCCCGACCTAATTCTCTTTATAGAGATACGTAGGTAGTCTCCCCTGGAGATCCGATCACCATAGAGAAGACCTGTCGCTCTCTTCCCTACAGAACATATCACAATTGTGTTTCTTCCCTGAAGAGACGCGAACTACGTTTTTGACCTGATTCTCTTTATAGCGATACGTAGGTAGTCTCCCCTGGAGATCCGGTCACCATAGAGCAGACCTTGTCGTTCTTTTCCCTACAGAACATATCACAATCGTGTTTCTTCCCTGAAGAGACGCGAACTACGTTTTGATCTGGTTCTCTTTATAGAGATACATAGGAAGACTCTTAGAATGTTCGATCACCAAATGACGTACTTCTTTAAGTATGACCATCCTTTTTCCCGAGTAGTGTTGCAAGCCTCTAGCGTCACGACATTTCCCCTGCAGATTTTTGCCCCCATAGAGTCATACTAAATGCTCTTCTCCCAGAGAGTTCGAGCTAAAGTCTTGACACCACAGACTTGGTCATATAACCCCGATGCAGGGTTCGACCACACATATACATATGGTCACACAAACTCCGATGCAGAATTCGACCATACAATTGCTAGTACGAAGCTGGATGACTCTCTTTTTTTGACGACGCTCGCTTACTTCTAAGCAAACGTAGTCGAGGGGCTTTGTAGACACCCAGAATTCGTACACCTACATTATACGAATTGTCCTATAAACAATTGTTTATTTATAAATGGACTAACACTTCTTTCTATGATCATTTCAGGAAATAACCTATTCAACAGGACTAACGACGTCCAACACACAAACAAACTTCAGTTAGATCAACATCAAGGGTCCAGACTGAAAATACACAGCTTTGAAGGGCCAAAGTGCAAGACACAAAGCCTGGAAAAGATAAAAAAACAAGTTTGGTGCGCTAAAGCCTTACTGAGTGCGCCGATGCACCCAAACATTGTTTGGTGCGGGGGCGCCATGCCAGGTGTGCCGCGCACCAAACCCTACATTTCCCCAAAAGTCAAGCCGCCTGGCTACTGAAGACTTTGAAGGCACAAACGAAGCTTCGTGCAAACTTGGGCCGGAGAGTAACCATCAAATATCTCCCCCAACTTCTCATATATAAAGAGATGATTAGCTCTCTCTCAAGGATCATGAACTTTCTCCCTCAAAACATAAAATACACTCTCTCACAAGAGATCACACACACACACAGAGACAACTCTTTCTCTATCAAGCCTCTTTAGAGGAAGAAAAGAGAGAAAGAAAAGAGAAAAGAGTATTGACTCTCTCTCACACACACACGAAAACGTAAGTCTTCCTTTCCTCGATCGGTAGTAGTGGAAGCACAACGGTCAGGCTACGAGCTAGCTTGATCCAATATAATACAACGGCCTAGAACTTGGCCCGAATTGTATAAAACGACCGAAGGTAACCCCTTCCGTTCGTTAGTCCATTTAATATGTAAAGTATATTTGAAGAATGTAATTATTTCAATACATTTTAATATATATAAATACATGTAAATTATATATTCTGTCACATAAAATAACAAACTTGTGATACTTAAATACGAGCATGCAAATATGTAGAGACCGAAAGGGCGAGATGGGTGGGTGCGTAAAACCTTCCCAAATCGTAACTAGGTCTCCGAACCTATAATTTAAAGTTTTTTTTCCGTTTACTTTATAAACGAGAGTGGCGACTTTGTTTTCGAAATAAATGTGTTTTTACATTTATCAAACAACACAAAAATCAACAGAGGAAAACCACAAAAGTGAAAAAAGCCCGAAGTCGAAACGATCCCGTCGGATCGAGGGGCGCTCACATAAGTATAATTTTTTGCATCGTCAATTATAACAGTACTATTTTCAGTATAATATGTACATCGTGAAGTGTTTTTTTATGTATCGTTAAATATAATAATTTTAATTTTTATTAAAAAAATTATCAACAATACTATCCTTAGCACACAATTGACATTCTATGGTATGAATTTGGTGGTATGGAATAGGAAAACCTTGGAAGAGTTTTTTGAGATAGTTATCAAAACTATCCCAATATACAACCAACACCAAAGTCGGGTCAAGTTTTCTAATTAGTAATAGAACATGACATCTTTCACATTATCTCTGATCCTTGGAAGCAGACGAACAATCGAATTTCTCTCCATCATCGCAGCCCTTTCCACCGGCCGAAGAATCGGTCTCAGATGCATCGCCCTCAATGTAGTAACGAGCCCTAAATACTGCCAAATGCGCCTAGTAAGCAGGCGAAACTGCAAAAGTCACCAATACAAATGTGAAATTAAATTTGGCGTAAACAAGGTCCACAAAACAAGCAGAATAGAAAGTAACCTATTGAAGCAGATCGAATGCACCTCGCGTACTTGAAAAAATATTATTGAGATTATAACAGAGGATTTGAATATGAATCCAACATAAACTGGGATAAGACTGTCACTTTTGACCTTAAAAGTATCACTTTTACACTGAAAGAGTTTTGAAATGATGGACAAAACTTTGTTAAGTGTAAAAAGAATAAAACGAATAAAAGTTGTGCATTGGGGAATAAAGGTTGTTCATCGTGATGCACAAAACGTGTGTATCGCAAACGTAATTTCAAAAAGATAAAAATTACACAATGTTTTGTCAGCACAGATTCATAAAAAACGAGGAATAACACGAAAAGTGTAATGTTTGTATACATATTTCACTCTATTCATGAAGTGCTAAATAAAAAGTACATTATGTATTACGTACCTGAGATAATATAAAATCCTGGATCCAAAATTTTTTGTGAAAATTTTGCTAAAAGATATGTGTGAGTGCTTCCTGGAACTCAGATCCGAATCCACTGATTAACCGTAAGTAGCATAAGATGTTACACAACCTATTAATTTGTTGAAAAAATGTTTGTGCAAAGGATAGATGATGTTGGTACTAACGTTATTCATGATATTTTTGCTCTGTTTTTAAATTTGAAACTCTAAAATGTATTCAGCAATACTAACATGATATTCAAGTATCGTAAAACATCGTACAAACTTGTTGGAGGTTGATGACGTCTTTGAATGACGATGCAGCAACCATTTGGAATATAACCAACAAAATCTCATAATGTTTTCAAATTTTTTTGGAGGTTTTAAGATTTTTTACTCCATTTGAAGTGAAGTTTGTTGTTTTTTTAAAGTGAAGTGAGTTAGTTTATTTTTGTGATCTAACAGCCGATATAATACATATGTGTATCGCATCGTACGTGTTAGAAAGTTGTGCACCGCAAGTGGGAAAAAGTAATTTGTGCATCGTTTTGTATTGCGATGCATCGTTTTTTGTTTGCGATGCACAATCTTCCAAGTTTTTATGTGCATCGTGTTGTGTTACGATGTATCGTTTTTTATGTTTTGCGATGCATAGCGTGCACAGTTCCGTATTTTTAAAGGTCATAGATGACATTTCGCAACAAAAGTGTCCTTTAGCGATTAAAAACAATTATAGTAGACTTTAGCAAATAAAAATTGTCTAAACGGGACCTGCCCAAATTTTGCCCATCTTTGTTTGCAATACTAAATTTGTTACTGTCCCAAGAAAATTTGTATCAGTCGAACATGAATATCCCGCTAAACGACTCGCTCTACACAAAAATTCGGTAATAGTCAAACCTCTCACAAAGGGATGCCAACTATCTATTTCCAACCACAACCTAAGCATAATTAGAATCTAAATATTACAAGGAAATCAATCATAACTTGTCAAGGATTTGGTTGTGCAAATATTTGGTAACATGGTAGTAGGCTTGTTCAGTGGGATGCATACTATCAAAGAACACGTATTGGGAAGTGTCGGCACAAATTGGAGAGATTGGCATGCAGATTGGCCCTCCTTCAACCAATCCCGTTCCGCAACATCCTCTCGTAGTTTCATTGAAACCTATAACAAGAACAATAACAATTACAAAATCATGTTTTATAAAAGTATTCTTTCCCTCTCAAAATGAGTATTTAAAAATTTTTTTTTTAAAAGTTACTCCCTCCGTTCCAACCAAAGAGTCCATGTTTGAAAATTTTAATTATTAAGGAATATATTAGTGTCATTGGAATTAGTTATAATTACAAAAATACTTAAGTGCAACCAAAATGATTACAACCCAAGTAGAGGGTAAAGATGAAATATTATGAAAAATTGTAAACATAATTTTTTGAAAGTTGACTTTTTAAGGGCCCGTTTGGTACAGCGTTTACAAAACGCAGTGTTTTAAAAAATGCAGTGTTTTAAAAACGCAGGTCTTTCCTTATAAATACGTTTGGGATATCACTTCCATACGCAGCTTTTTTTTCCTAGGAGCGTTTTAAAACCTGCGTTTTGGGAGAAAGCTGGGAATTCCAGCGTTTGGAGCGTTTTAAAACCTGCGTTTTAGGAGAAAGCTGGGAATTCCAGCGTTTTAAAACGCAGCTGCGTTTTGAAAACGCTGCGTTTTCTGCCGCATTATTGAAACATATCTTTTGTAAATAAGCTGCGTTTTATCCCTGCATTTTGGCCAAAACGCTCGACCAAAGGGGCTCTAAATGAAACGTTCCAATATGGTATAGTGGACTTTTTGCCTGGAACAAAGGGAGTAATAAAATTGACTTCTAGACCATTTTAGTAAAATATATTCATGAATGCATTTAATATTCAAACTATAGTATTTTAAGTATACATTAGGAGATAATAAATAAAAAAAATGAACTTAATAATTTTATACAAAAAGGAATGCTGCCGGAAAAAAAATAAAAAATCAGGACACTAAATTTTTAGGCAGGAGTGCATTTCTGCCTAAATGTGAGAACAAAGAAAATATTAACCTTTATATGCACGAAGTATTACTATTTTCGTCTGAAACTAAGCGTTCATTTTTAGTTCATTACAAAAAATAATAAAATTGTTTTTGAGTTATTTTAGTAGCACATATAAATAAATATTACTTCCTCTGTTCCTAAATAACTATCGTGCTTTCTTTTTTGGTCACTTCAAAAAAATTGTCTTTAAAGCTCCGTTTGTTTCAAAGAAAATAACTTTTGGAAAATGAAAATTTTTTATTTTTAGGCGTTGATAAATCTTTTGAAAATATGTCGAAAAACGTTTTCAGGTGTTAATTTGGCAAAGACAGAGAAAATATTAGGGAAAACATATTATGAATACATAAAAAAAAGTTATACTCCCTCCGTTAGTGTCCTCTATCGAATTAATATACAATGATTTAAAAAAAAATGTTTTGACTTTAAATAATTTTACTTTAATAACCCTAATTTATTACTAGTGGTGTTATATAAATAGGATCGATCTACTTTTCAATCTCACAAATAAAAATGACATAATTGATAATTGACTTTAAAAATATTTCAAAAAAATAAAAGAGATAATTGTTGTAAGACGTTCCAAAATAAAATAATGAAAACTCATTTTAGGACGGAGGAAATGTTTCTTAAAATTGAGTAGTGCAAAGGTGATATGTTCCAATTCTCAAACATTATATCAAAAGTTTTACGTACTCTTCAAACAAAGATTTTATTCCGTGTAATATTATATTTACAAATTAAAATATTAAGAAAATAACTTAAATTTTTAAATCAACTAACTAAAGACTTTCAAAGAAGATATATATATATATATATATATATATATATAACGGGTTGACTTTATCACTTTTTTGAAAAATACATTTACTATTTTACTCTTATTTTTTCTTCATATTTTAATGATAATCCCACATGCACATGAGATTTAAAAAAAATTACATATTATATCAATATTTATTAGAGACAATTAAATTTTTTTAATATGCGTGTCAGTCAAACAAGACAATTGTTTAAGAACGGATGGAGTATTAGAGCATCTCCAATGCTATCATCTAGTTTTTCATACGTAACATGCTTAAATTAGAAAATCTCTTTTGTATGTGGCAAAAAAATTAAAAGATAAATAGTCATCCTTCTAAAAGTGCTCCAATGCAAGACTCGTTTTAAAACATTCTTTCAGACATAACAATTTTTTATAATTAAATACAAAAAATAAAAAAATAAAAAGTACTCTATACCGTAACTGATTGATAGTAAAAAAAAAAAAAAACTAACGGTAAACTGTAACTGATTGATAGTAAAAAATAAAATCAAAACTAACAGTAAATGACGTGGATGGAAAGACGTCCTCTAGGTGACCCTCTAGAAGTAGAGGATCAAGTAGAGTATGTCTTCTCAACTAAATCTCAAATCATTTACACCTCAGCATAAGAGGTTTGCATTGAAAATTATTTGTTTTTTTGTTTTTATTTTTGAAAAATCTATTTTTCCTACGTATCCAGCATTTTTGATTAAATAGATGATTGTATTGGAGAAGCTCTTATTATTCATGTTATACCTTGCAAGTGAATACTAGGACACACTCCCTTCGTTTCTAAGAAGAAAAAAAATTGTTTGGGTCAGAACACAGATTAAGAAAATCTAGTTGACCCTATTATAAATATTACTCCTCGTCAAATTATTGTCTGTTTGACTTTTTGGTCAAACATGACATTTCAACGCAAATTTGATGCATATTTTTTACTTTTCCAAAATCATAAAACATGTAATTCGTAGTACTCATAAAACATGTAATTCGTAGTACTTTAAAATTACTACGAATTACATGTTTTATGATTTTGGAAAAAGTAAAAAATATGCATCAAATTTGCGTTTGAAATCTGTTTGACCAAAAAGTCAAACAGACAATAATACTAATATTTATTTAATTTTCTTGAAGCTCATGTACAAGTGAGATTTACCATTAAAGTAGCAAAGAAAGCAAGAGAAAAAATGATAAAATTAACATAAAAAAAATTAAAAAGTTGATGTAACAACTAGCAGAGTACCATATTGTTGTGGATTTTAGACGAGAAGAGAGTACCATATTGTTGTGGATTTTGGATCATGTTCATCAGTGGCTTGTATATATCTCCATACAAGATTGTGCTACCTTCAAGTGAAGCTTTTATTTGAGACAATAGCATGACAAGCTTTTTGTTGTAAGATTTGGCATCTATATTTTGTTCCTCAACACACTCTCTCGAAGTTAGATCCATTAATTGCCCTGTTATTTGAATGGGCAAACAACCAATTGGAGGAAGACCCAGAATAAATATTTTACGGCACCCAAGATTGTAAAGCTCCTGCAAAATTATTTCCCAAGTTAAAAAGGTATGACTCCTAATGCAAGATTCAAATCTTTTATTCCAACCCTTGTCACACTCTGTCCGATTGAATTTTAGGCTGACAATGTTCTTGTAAAAAGAAGACCGGATAAATAAACAAAGACACGTGTAGAGTTAAGATTCAATGGAACAGAGAAGAGAATGTAACTCTGTGACAGACGGTGTGATTGATGATTTGAATCCCCTAAAGCATGCGCTCGATGCATTCTGGTAATAGGAGTGAGTTATGTAACATTACTCTAAAAAATGATACACTTATTGAATAACAGAAAAACAGGATGCATTAATGTTTGGAAACGACTATAGTGTGGACATGAGTTTACTTTTATCTGCACAATGCGAAAATGTACAACTTGATAGTAATTTTCTATGACATATATATATATATATATAATAATAATAATAATAATATATAATAACAACCGTGCCTATAAAAGGTAATATTCCACCAAAATATACTTTCCAAAAACGAAAATATTTTGTTTATATAAAATCCAGTTTTGTTTTGGGAAAACTAACTTTGAAATTTTCATTATATTTGATTAGATAAGTATATTTATAAACTCTTGCATTCTTATTTATCTTTAGCCTTTGACTAGATTAATTCAATCAATGAGTGAGATGAATACCAATCAATTTCTGCCCAAATCTATATTCAATAATATAAAAAATATATAATACTTTGATTTTCTTTTTGCTATACTGGAATTGCAAGGATATAATATATATATAATTATTTATTTAATTATTGAATTATATTACAGACTATTAACTAAATGAAAAATGAACATCAAAAGAAAACTATCTTCAGTAGCATTAAGAAGAGAAAGGAAACAAGAGATTGTTGCAATAAACTCATACTAAATTTATTTTCAAATGTAGTTGGACTCTATATATGTGTATTTGTTTTTGTGAATGGAAAATATATGTGAAAAATTAAATTTTCAAAGTTTATAATAAAATAAACTTTTGTGAAAGGAATTAAAGAAAGTCCTTGCCGGACAGAATCTCATCCTTCGATAGAGTAGGTTTAAAAATTGATATAAAAACATAAAAAAAAAAATACTTGAAAACATCCTAAAAGTTGGTTTGAAAAAATGATATAAAAGCTTAAAAAGTTTTTTAAAAAAAGTACTTGAAACACCCTAAAAGTAGGTTTGAAAAAATGATATAAAAGCATAAAAAGTTAAAATAACATTTTCGAATGAAATTTACTGGAAAACGAAGAGTTACTGAACAGAAATTAGGGGAAAGTAAGGGGTTTTCTAGAATGTTTGAAGAGAAAAGCTTTGAAAACGATGTACCCTAAAATGAAGTGTGAAGTTTCTTCACAAATGACCTAGTCAAACCCCCCAACATCTTATTTGGCCTAACTTATTTCAAAACAACTTATATGACATCCTTTTATTTGAAAACCTCAAAATACCCTCTTTTTTTGAACGACTCAAACATAGTTTAAACGACCCTTAAGTCGTTTAAACAAGTAATTAGGGTCTTTCGAACAAATCGTTTAAACGATTCACGGAGTCGTTTAAACGATTCACGAGATCGTTTAAACAATTCACGGAATTGTTTAACCGATTCAAAGAGAGACGATGGGAGGAAGACGGAGGAAAACAAAGATAAGGCTTTATGGTGGGAGGAAGACGGAGGAAGACTTACCAGATCCATGGCAGTAGAGGGAGACAATGTGGTCGAAGACGGAGGAAGACAGCGACGATGTTGTCGGAGATTGGGGGGGAGACAACGACGATGGGAGGAAGACGGCTGTAGTTTGAGAGCGGAAGTCGAGATTTGAGAAAGAGTGAGACTGAGTTAGGTTTTAAGGACTTTGGGGGTATTATAGGAAGTTTGTGTTAATTTTTAGTTAAAGGCCATATAAATTTTTTTGTTTGGTCAAAATACTGTACTTGATATATACCACGTGAGGTGTTATATATGTGGCTTCTTTTTGGGGCGAATAGTAATGATTTATTTAAATGGGCCGGTAAATCCTTAAATTTTTTTTTTGAATAAATAAGGACCATAGACGGGCTTAAATTATATATATATATATATATATATATATATATATATCAATTATTTAATAATTTGGGCCAGTTTTTATTGGCCATTGCTATATGATTTTTATTATTCAATAATTATAAATTGAGTTAAGGACATGGAAGACCCATGTAATGTTTTTGTATTTTAATTGAACTTTCATATGTAAACATTATAGTATTGAAGGTTCTATGAAAAAATTGTTACATTCAACCTCAATTTCCCCTCTGTCGGATATCAAAAACGGTATGATATTTAGATCATTAAAACAATCTTTATTTTTTATTTTCATTTGTTTATATTTTCAATAATAAACAATTTTTTTTTCTGAAAACACTTTTTTATGGATTACAAGAAATTAACTATCATATGCCACGATTTTCGTCATTTAAAACCCAAGTATCTTAACAAATGATGATTTAACGAATAATGAAGATTGTCATATCCCTTCCATTAGTCTCATGTCGAACAAGATAAACATTAGATAAAAATTGGTTTGTAACTTAATGTAAAATTTTATTTTATTTTTGTTGAATTTCCTATATAATTAAATTTACTTTTTTATAATATTTGAAATTTAATTATTTATATAATTTCCATACATTGAATTCATTAAACAACTACTTTAATTTGTAAGATATAGATTCCGTGCATCACAGAAAGATAGTTTCTGTTGATGGTGTCTTATGCAATGTTTATAAATAAATGTCAAGGTCAATCTTTATCTAGTGTAGGTCCTTTTTGAAAAAATAATTTTTAGTCATGGTTGTTGTATATGTCTGATAGTAGTCATCGTATATGTTCAACTGCCAATGTTGTAGTTAAAAAAGTATTCCAAGATTTATATTAAATTTATTTATTTATGCGATTCTCTATCATTAAATTTACTTTTTGTTAATATTTACGTTTTAATTACCGTGTATCGCACGGGTGCTATACTAGTTAATGGTAATGGTTTACGATAACAATGATGAACAAATCGTAAATACAAATAAATCGATTTTTAAAAATTATGGATGGATTTTTCTTAGGAAATTATTATGAGACCTATATATATATATATATATATATATATATTATCATTAAGTCGTACATATTTTTACTATTGAGTCGTAAATATCTGCACCTTATTCGATTCCAATACAACTATGACAAAGTACACAAAGCGATAAGATTTATTGACGACCGAATCGTAGGACATTTTTACGAATAATGTAGATTTATTGGCATATATACAATATTTTCAAGGCAAAAAATAACATATATCCTTAGGAACATATTAATAACTTATACTCCCTCCGTCCCTAAATTATTATTTGGGTTGACCCGGTACACGGATTAAGAAAACTCAATTGACTTGATTATTAATATTGGAATAGTATTAAAAAAGTGTGTTGTTTCTTTTAATACCTATGTGTATGTGGCCCATAATTAAAGTAGGAAGAAAAAGTAAGGGTAAAACAGTAAAAATGATATTCTAAAAAGAAAAGTTTCAAACAAGACAATTATTTTGACACGAACGAAAAAAGAAAAGAAGACAATAATTTAAGAACGAAGGAAGTATATATATTATGTTCTGTCTCAATAACTACCTTAACTTACGAATGAGTGGTCGTCCGAGACAAAATTATTCCCTCTTTTCCAAAAAAAATAAAGGTCTTCTTCAACCTTTTGTACAAACTAAAAAGACCTCACTCGGTTCAAAAAAAAAAAAATAACGGTCTTCTTTGACTTTTTACACAAGTTAATAAGATCATCAGTTAAAGTAAATTTTCAACTATTAAATTGACTCTATTAGTTATATAATACTCACTCCGCTCCACACAAATAGTATACGTTTAAAAAGTTTAATAATTAATTGATATATTGTATAATTAGTGTTTGTCATAATTACAAAATTACGTAAGCACAACCAAGATGTTTACGACCCAAGTGAAGGGTAAATATGTAAAACTATAGAAATTGTAAACATAATTTTTAAAAATTGACTCTTTTAAGTCACAAAATAGTATAACGGACTCTTTATGTGAAGGGGAAAAATTTTAAGAATGACTAACGTACTATCATTTAGTAACCGATTTCACCCCGTATTCCCGATATCTTAAAATTGACCTCTACTCACTATTTGAGTCCAATGTGGTCCCTCTCATTAATTTTTCATCCAATTTTCTAACGGGATGGCTAACGTGGTTAACAGAGCTAATTTAAGAGGGGTATTTTTGTCCTTTCTTTCCAAATCTCACCACCCACCCACATATACTCTTTCTCTTGCCGAAAACTCTGCAAAAAATTTTTCTCAAAAATCAAACCACAGACCTTAAAAAAATTTCATAAACAACAAATCTAATTTTTATGAAATTGACCAAATACACTACACCAATGATCCAAATCACAGATCAATCCCAAGAAGTACTTTGAAACTTTTTCAGACTCCAATACTATTGTGATAGTTATATATATATATATATATATATATATATATTTATATATATATATATATTTATATATATATATAGAGAGAGAGAGAGAGAGAGAAAGTCAGAGAGAGAAGTGGAAGGCAGATCGAGAGGCGACAAATTGACGATCTGGGTTTTTAGGGATGACGGGGCAGCGGCGGTGGGGGTTTGGACTGGGGAAGGAGTCGAAAAAAATACCGGTTAATTACCGGTGGGGAAGGTGGAGATGGCGTCAAAAACACGCGAGTCGTTGGTGGAGGACCAAATGGTGTTGCAGATGCGAGTCAAGAGTTAATCGCAGCCAGCGGAGGCGAGGGTTTGACCATCGAGTCTCGTCAAGATGTGGGTTTGGATGATGTCTTGATGGCGGGATGAGATTGATGTGACTCCGTTGACGGCAGCCGCGGCTGGTGATGGATAAAAACACATTTCTCTACTGTTTATTTTGGATTTTGATCGGTTTATCTCTCTTTTTCCTGTTGATCTAATTGAAAAAGGAAATTCTTCGGCAAGAGAGAAAGTGTATGTCGGTGGGGTGGTGAGAATTGGAAAGAAAGGACAAAAATACCCCTTAGAAATTAACTCCGTTTACCACGTTAGCAGTCCCGTTAAAAAATTGAATGAAAAGTTAACGGGAGGGACCATATTGAACTCAAATAGTGAGTACACTATTTTTGCTAGTATTACTTAATTAATGAGTCTTAATGCTATAAAAGCTAAGTATTTAAAGCGACGCATGGTAGAAAATTAAAATAATAAACTGTTTCACTTTTAAAAAGTGAATAAGAATCTAGGGACAAATAAACAAAATGAAATACTCAAGACAGTCTTGTTAAAACGGAGATTTTGAAATGTACCCATGTAACACATGCTACTCAATCCGTGTTTTCAATGTACTAATAGCAAGTGTTAACACATTTCCATTTATTTGTGTGTGCGTGGGGTGTGTGTGTGTGTGTGTGTGTGTGTGTGTGTGTGAGAGAGAGAAAGAGAGAGAGAGAGATAGAGAGAGAGAGATAGAGAGAGAGAGAGAGAGAGAGAGTTAATTACCAGTATGAAGGTGCGAATATTAGTTAGGATGAAGTCCTGGTAAGCATCAATAGTGGTGAAAATCCTCCTTACCCCAAGAAGGCCATAAAAATTCATGACAAAATCATTACTTCCCGTACTAACAGAAACCAAAGCCTCCCTCACTATCCTCTCACCCTCTTCTTTCCCTACAACACCTTCAAGCCTCTCTAAATAACTCTTAAAATACAGGATTTGTTTCGACATCGAGATCACGTGAGGCACATCATTTGTTATCTCGTCAAACCCCGACCCGGCCGACGCAAAATTGACGCCGGTCCGTAGATCACGAACCGAGAGATTCGGTAGTAAAAACGGCGGAACGGTGTCCTTAATACCAAGGATTGAGGCCATAATGTCGGGTGGTAGCTTTCCATTGGAAAACCTTCCGGTTGAAATATGGCCCGGGAAGTCTTTTCCATATGGGTAATGGTTGGCTTTGACAACAGTCATTATGTAATTGTTGTTGCCCGTGTCAACTGTAGAATCCCCAAAGATGAAAAGTGCTGGGCATTTTTGCTTTGTTAGGGCATTGCATGGGTTAAAGATTATGGTGAAAAGTTGAAGAATTATGACGATAAATATGGGAGCCATTGATAGGTAAATATCATGTATATTGACAGATGAGTATCGATTGTGATGTTATGGTAAAAAGAAAAATCGAGTGTGATGTTATGGTAAAAAGAAAATCTTGGGAATATCTTGTTGCAACATAGAGATTGATTTGATCTTATCTAGTTGATGCTGATTTATTATTATTATTTTTTTTTTCTCTTTCTTTTCCTACAAGGTGTCCCATATAACATTGTATCAGATATGATATTAATCTTTTTTGAGAAAAATGATTTGATCTTATCTAGTTGATGCTGATTTTATTATTTTTTTTTTTCCCTTTCTTTTCCAACACGGTGTCCAATATAACATTGTATCTGATATGATATTAATCTTTTTTTGAGAAAAATTCGACCGGTTTTTTTTGGTGAGTTTTCAACCAATTTAGTATCTTATATTTTAATAAATCGGCAAAACACATATTTTTGTGTATCGCTATTCCAAATTGATGCATCGTGATTAAACTTTTCGTGCATCACAATTCTAAAGTGATGCATAGCGATGCACAAGAGTGCCTTTTACCGGCTTGAAAAAAAAATTTTGATTTTAAAGTGATTGAAAATCTACCAAAGTATACCGATTCGCAATTTTCTCATACTTTTGGTAGTACTAAGCTCGCTACTGACCCAAAAAAATTTGTATCTAGTGAGGATCAAATAATTATGAATGTAATAACTACATTGTAAAATGTAAATGATGCAGTCTTATGTATTGATGTATTATATTTAAGTTTTAATTTTTGGCTTAAATACCAATTTGGTCACTCTACTTTCACCCAAAATTCATTAAGTTTACTATATTTCTTTTTTTTTTTTTTACACTTTGATTACTCTACTTGGTCAGGAGAATCAATAAGCTCACTCAATCAATGCGTTTATTGATTGAAAAAGTCCAAGTAGAGTGATTAAAGTGAGCTTATTAAATTTTTTAGAAAATTAGAGTGACGAAATTGATATTTAAACATTAATTTTCAGTTGTATGAATGGGATGTGTGCAAATGAAAGCAATTGCTTTTTAAGATCAAATGTTTAAGTCGTTACTGTGAACAACGGAAAGAAATTTTCTTTTTCTTTTGAAAGAGAATCAAAGTCTTTAATCGATAGTCAAGTTCCACATAACATAAAGTGATGACGCCAAAATAATCACCATACCGGAGGTGCCGAAAGTGTTGTAATATGTACGTATTCGTTGTCGTCGTCGTGGTAGGATATCTGCGAGAGTAAATAACCGTGAGAAGGCAGGGAATTTTCCCCGCCAAAACTCTCCGGTGTAAGAATCAGTATCTCAGAATATATAGACATGATATATATAGAGAGATAATAAAAGTGAATTTATTATGTGTGTGGAGAGAGAGAAGGAAGAAAGCTAAAGGGCCAAGCCTCCTCTTTATGAGGGGGGAGCCCCCTATTTATAGGGCGGCGAAGCTTCTTGGACACACTTCCCGTGTGTGGGTCCGTTTTGGACATATTTCGGAATATTTGGGAGTATACTTTTGGGGAGTATATTTTTGGGTCCTTCAGTAGCCCCCCACTCCTTACTTCTCGAGATTTATCTCGAGGGTGAGGAGTAGTAGATGCCAAAAGTTTGCGTTTTTGTCTCGAATTTGAAGACGTGTCTTTGGTATTTAGTATTTAAAGAGCAAGGTTAGCTCATTTGGCTCGGATTTACGATCAAGATTTCTAATTTGATTTACTCGGGTTTGCCGAGGATTAAGATTTCTCGCTCAGCGAGATTTTATTGGCTCGAGCGTGTCGAGATTTTATTTATTCGAGATTGATCGAGTATTGGTTGGCTCGATCATATTGAGACTTGTTTTGCTCGGAAAGACCGAGGCTTTTTATTGCTCGAACTTATCGAGACTTTTATGCTCACCGGCGAGTCGATTGCTTGAACATATCGAGATTTGTTTTGCTCGCCGAGGTGAGGACCAAAATATACTCGTCCGCGAGTTACACTCGAGCGGCAAGGATAAGCACAGGAAGGCGCGGATACTACTCAGCGAGTAAACTCAAGCGGTGAGGACCGTGTCTACTCGGCCGCGAGTAAACTCGAGCGGCGAGGATAAGCGCTGGCAGGCACTGGGTACTACTCGACCGCGAGTAAACTCGAGCGGCGAGGACCAAATCTACTCACCGCGAGTAATACTCGAGCGGCGAGGATAAGCGCCGCGACTGGTACTACTCGACCGCGAGTAAACTCGAGCGGCGAGGATAAGCGCCGGCGGCGCCAGGTACTACTCGACCGCGAGTAAACTCGAGCGGTGAGGATAAGCGCCGCGTGCGGAACTACTCGACCGCGAGTAAACTCGGGCGGTGAGGACCGTATCTACTCACCGCGAGTAATACTCGAGCGGCGAGGATAAGCGCCGCGGGCGGGTACTACTCGACCGCGAGTAAACTCGAGCGGTGAGGACCGTATCTACTCGGCCGCGAGTAAAGTCGAGCGGCGAGGATAAGCGCTCACTACAAGAAATTTGACATTTAGCTACGAAAATTTTCGTCGCAAAATGTCACATTTTCGTCGCTAAAGGCCTTTCGCGACGAAAGCATTTTCGTCGCATTTTCGTCGCCTATGCGACGTCGCTAAAGGCCAATTGCTACGAAAGTCGTTTTCGTCGCTAAATGGGGTCCTTTTGCTACGAAATCGCTTGTAGCCAAAGCAAGTCTGAAATTCGTCGCAAATACTCATTTCGTCGCCAAATGGAGAGAAACAGCTACGAAATTTTTCGTAGCAAATACTAAAAAAGCGTCGCTAAATGGTTCTGATTAGCTACGAAAAAAAAATATTTTCGTCGCCAAATGTCAGGAATTAGCTACGAAAATTTTCGTAGCAAATGCAAAAGTCGCAAAAAATCTATGATTAGCTATGAAAAAATTCGTCGCCAATACCTAGTCTTTTGCTACAAAATATTTCGTCGCCAATACCTCCTCTTTCGCTACAACATATTTCGTCGCCGATGCCTACTCTATCTGCTACAATATATTTCGTCGCAGAAAGGCTATGATTAGCTATGAAAAATTCGCGCCAATACCTGGTCTTTTACTACAAAATATTTCGTCATAGCTTTGCTTCTATTTCGCTACAAAATATTTCGTCGCAGTTTACTTCTATTTCGCTACAAAATATTTCGTCGCAGTTTGCTTCTATTTCGCTACAAAATATTTCATCGCAGTTGTTACTTCTTCTACTACAAAATATTTTGTCATAATTGCCTCTTCTTTTGCTACAAAATATTTCGTCGCAATTGCCCCATTCTTTCAGTACGAAAATTTTTCATCACAATTACCCTCTTCTTTTGCTACAACAACATTTCGTCGCAATTGCCCTATTATTTTGCTACGAATTTCGTTTTGTCGCAAATATTTTGCTATTTCACTACGAATATTACTCATAGAGAATAATCACTATATATCCCACTACATAGATTCACTAAACCATTATCATATGAAAAACTTGCATCACATAGATATGAATATATATTATTTTACATATCCATAAAATTTTAAAGTCATCAACTAACACCAAACTATTGTATTTAATTCTTAACAAAGTCAAAATAAACAGAGCTTTTTCATCACTAGTTGTTTGCACCAGAACCTTATACCTCCTCCGTAGCTCTCCTTCTTTCCTCTTCTTCGGCTTTAAGCCGGCCTACATGTAAACAAAATCAACACACCCATTAATTTTTTAATACCAACCACTCAAGAAATGAATGATATTGATGTGATTAACAAGATGAATGTTGATGTATTTTGAAAAAGCCAAAAGGAGGATTAAAACTATATCATGCTCCCCGTCTCAGGCAAAAAGAGTTAATTTTCAAATGACCTGTAATTCTGATAAACATCGCTATCTATTTGTATTTTCAGAGAAATTAGATGAGCTTCTGAACATCAGTTTCAGTGACTTATCCTATTAGAACTGAAAATATGCAATGTCATAATGCATTATGATTACTTAAACAATAAAAGTCAGTCATCTTTTACAACAAAAGTCCGTCATTTCTATAGCACCCCTTTAAGCATTTACGCTCAACAATGCACCCCTTTAAGCATTTACGCTCAACAATGCAACAATGCAACAATGAAATAATGGTGCGCACCCATCAAACGAGGGCACCCCAACAAGCATTTACACTCAACAATATGCAACAATGCAATAATTAATGGTGCACACCCATCAAACGAGGGCACCCCAACAAGCATTTACGTTCAACAATGCAACAATGCAATAATGGTGCACACCCATCAAACGAGGGCACCCCAACAAGCATTTACGTTCAACAATGCAATAATGGTGCACACCTATCAAACGAGGGCACCCCAACAAGCATTTTAGTTAAATGGATTACCTCTGCTCGTATATTAGCATGTGATGTCATTCCAGTCCCAATGCAAAGATAGATTGCATCAACCATTTCGATCGCATGTTCGAAGATATACAATTATTTCGGTCTCAAATTTAATCGAGCCAAAATGTTGACAAATCTAACAATAACAAACAACCAGGACATAAAATGCAACTATTATCACTAGATTAGTTACAAATCAATGACAAACTACTATAATGGGGCTCATAACGGTCATCAAAAGTTTTGTTAGAAATTTAACTCGTAGCATGAGCTTCCAAAGTTGAGAAGTCACCGGCTTGCCCTCGAGTCACATCCGTGTACAGCCATTTCAACCACTTGCCAACAAATCAAGGCATAAGCGAAGCAAGCAAGGAACACCTACTTTCTTGAGTTTTATAATCAATCACCTAAAGGGAAAAAAAGAGAAAATATTGAATCATTCATAGAGCGATTAAAAAAAAAAAAAAAAGGAAAGTGTTTTCAAGAAAAACCTTAAACTCATTCTCCTAGCCACTATAGATTAGTACCCTATGAAATCAAAGATATCTTTGGACAAGTAGTTAAAGCATGCCATAGAAAAACCTTAAACTCGTTTACGTAATCCATGAGATTTGATTGAACAAATTCATTGTATTTCGATTAAGTCTCTATCGGGGCATTATGAAAGAGCTAGTGCTAAAGCATGCCATTGAAAAGTCGCCAACCATTGTAGAACATCGAATCAAAATTGATGGAATACCGGGTCTCGAGCCCACCATTCTTTCCACCAAATTGTCTACGAACATGTATCTTGTAGCGATACAAACAGCCCGATAAAGCAGAGGAAGCATCAATGACAATAGTTTGCCTAACAAAACCATAGTTCCATAGACTAACTGTCGGGTACATCGATTGCACGTATTTGCCTTCTCTTGTAACTTGTGAAACCCTATTACATAAAAATCGATTTCAAATACCAATGCTAAACGATCTTGAAGAGTCAAATTAAATTCAACACATAGATATCTTAAAAATTGAACAACTGCAGTAAGTAGATCAATCTAACACTGCCCATCAAACATCCTGGATGTCTTGCAAAGCCAGGGTAAAACCCAGGCAATACTTAAAATCGGACATAAAATTATGGAAAATACATGAATTGCTATGTCCAACATCGAATCGATAAACCCCACCAAGCAAAAGAATATAAAAATAGTAGGTTGCATTTCACCTTTTATGCAAAAGGAGATGCAAGAAGAAAAAATTCATTCAGATTTGACCATACCTCATCAACATTTGGTTTCTAGGGATACGCACATGATCAAATCTTAACACACCATTGTCCATGGAGTTGTATGCCCCATTTCCAAATTTCATTCCAATATCCCCAACGATTACGGGGAAGAGGTAAATGATACTCCAAGCTCCGTAGTTGGACTATGAAACCTAAAATCGGGGGAAAAAGAAGAACATTAGGAATTTCCCCAAACAGATATTTAAGAACAAGCAGCAGAAAGGACAAGTACAAAGTGCTCTATAGTTACCATGAACTCCATAGTCTTGACCATTTGTTATAAGGCGCGCGTAAACAACAGCATGAGTAGACATTTTACCCAGTCCACCAGGCCACCACTATTGACATGAGCAAGGGAAAACTTTGTTAATGCTTGATGACTCAAGATTGCAAAAGATTTAACAGAAAACTACAAAGAGACCTATATGCAACCATACTCACTTTGCTAGCAATCGGTAGGACTATGAATGATAAACTCATCGGTTTGAGGATCAAAAGTTGCGTTATTTCAAGACCTTGTACATTGGAGCCATGACCAAGTTCGGTTTGAGCATAGCGCCAATAATTTGCATCTTAGAAGCCAAAGGCAACCATTTCTCGCTTGTCATCGGTGCCCGATCCTCTAATGGCAGCTTAAACATTCCCTAATAAAAGAACAAACGGTAGCACATGAGCAATAATGCCGAGGCCCACATATCACCTAATCTTGAAAGGCAATGAAGTAAGAGAGAAACCTATACTTCAAAACAGTCAAGAGATAATCTTTGGTGCCCAAAAGATAGGACAATGATGCATGGAACACCGACATACCGAAGGAGACTTACCCAATGAAGATCGTGAAAGCGGGTTCATCAATAAAAACCTTAATCTGGACGCCTCTTCCTCTGCAATGATAAAAGCACACAGCTATTCAAATGATAAAGAGAGGCTAAGACGAGATGTATAACTACTCTCACACCTACTTATATTTTGGAATTGACTTGCTAGCCAAATGTCAAGACATACCACTTAGACGACGATCAACAACCAGCTTCCATGCATAGGCCGCTTTTCTAAGGGTATTCTTGAATAACTCCTTTCTGCCAAGCATTGGCCTGTTATCCTTCCGAAAGGCCTAAATCCATGTACATATGAAGGAGATAATATTGTGCTGATGCTACAGGTATGTTCTTGAAATCAACATTGCGATTGAAATCACTTGTGTGAAACCAAACTCCACTAAACCAGGCCACTTCAATGAACCGGCCACTTCAATGAACCAGGCCACTTCAATGATTCGACTCAAATAGAGCAAAACCAGCATCGGGTTTACCTCTCCGTGTGTATCTATTGTATTGCAAGCAAAAACTTTCGATAAGATAAACTATGCAAGTATAAGACAAAGAGCAAGTCCAAATCGTAGATAAGTTTCACATACTCAATCCTCGTAGTTCGCATTTCAAGGAACTGAAACTGCGAAGCATATCTTGTAATAAGTGAATCATTGTTTTTATTGTAAAACAAACTTCTGATAACTTCATCAGGACTGACATTTAGAAAGCATATCCTCTGGTTAGTCTCTGCATCCAACAATTAAAATGTCATTATCTTATTCAATGTTGGGCAACGCAATCACGTCAGATCATAAATAGTTTAAATAGGTATTAGGTACCCGAGATGAAAACAAACTTACAAGGAAAAAATACTTGGTTGACGAACCGGTCAACCCAAGAGGTGAAATCATAAATAGTTTGCCCCGCATTAAAAGTTCCATTTCTTGAAAGAAGCCACAAGTCGAATCATCTTCCAAACTTTTCCTTTAATTAAGGATCGATCGAACTTCTCAAACATAAACCAAATACATCAGAAATACCCTTTACTTAAGAATCTCTGTCTAGTTGCCATTTTAAACATAGATTTGAACCGAAATCATATTGGTTATATGGGTGCCATATGGAGCTGACCGATATCAAAATTTAAAAGAAACGGGTAAGTTTGGTTTTGGAAAAGCCAGGACAATGGTGCACACCCATCAAACGAGGGCACCCCAACAAACAATTTAGCCTAAAGCATCCATGTTTCAATCTTAATTAATTAAGAAGCAACAAATTTTCAAGACTAACCACTTTAATAAAATTGAGGAAAAGACATCTCAATTGAGGAAAAATGAAAAATGCAATTACTTTTCGGAAAGACATCTCAATTGAGGAAAAGACAAATAATTGATATTTGCCGAACTTTTGTGCAAAGTTTAACTTCGAATTAGGCAAAGAAGATCTATTTTCCCTTTCTTTCTCTTTTCCTGTTGCTTAAACTTGTTTCAATGTATTGGTGGGCTTCCATTATTCTTTAAGTTTAAAGATTATTGAATAAACGAACTATGTGCCCAAGTGGTAGTATATGCAATGATAAATATCAAAAATAATCTAGAAAGCAAAAATTGCAAAAGATGTCTGCATACCTTACGGAAAACTTCGATACGGGCCATCATTTTCGATGCATTCAGTTCTGCTTCACCTTTTCCAACCCCTTGATAATAGCTTGCATTTCTTCGCTAAATACTTCAATTGTATCGCAAGGAGGCCATTCCGTTTAACCAGTTTCTACGAAGTATATCATTATGAGTCTCAAAGTTATAGATAGAAAGCAAACCTTTGTGGATGCTTTAGGCTAACAAGATCCTCGTGGAAGTCAAATAGGTGGTGACTTCGCGGCGAGGACTGGAACGGAGAAAAAATCCGCTTATTTAAAAAACTCTCGACTCCAATAAATACAAAAAGCTGTCAAAAGTGAAAAGAAACATGGGAGTAATTGGAAAGAAAAACACTAAACAAAGAACCACAAGAACCAAGAATGTTTGAATTCAAAAACACAATATCTACATTAACTAAGCAAGTGGTATGGCACTTTCATCACCTACTAAACCAAATGCGAGCAACCATAATGCACACAAGGTAGATGTCACTATCACTACAACAAAAAGACTTTTAACAACGCCAATAGTTTGCCTATATATACATGCATTCATTCAGTTAATGGTCAACAAAATACAAAATACAAGTATATAAAAGAACTTCAAAGCTTACCATGAGCATAAAAAATGGAACCTAATGGAATCTGGCCAAAATAAGCTCATACCTACAGGCAGTTTAAGGTAATAAGCTCTATCTCCCGTTATCTTAGTTGTGAACTTAGCATCAGTATTTTTCCTACTTTCGTCGTCTTCTTTTACATCAATAAACTCTTCATATCTGTCTTTTCCTGCTTTCAGACTCATTAGCACTACTAACATCTCCCCCCATCAAAGTCTGACCTTGAGCACCAACATATATACGAACCCGAGTCTTTCATGTTGGTGAAGAGTACAAAAGCATGAAAGACAAATACCTGGTGAGTATATACTCACCAGGTTTTTGTCTTTCATGCTCTTTTTGCTCAAGGTCAGACTGTGATGGAAGGAGATGCTAGTATTGCTAATGAGTCTCAAAGCAGGAAAGATACGAAGAGTTTACATGCTCTTGAGGAAGACCAACGTAGGAAAAATACTGATGCTAAGTTCACAACTCAGATAAAGGGAGATAGAGCTTATTACCTTAAACTACGGTAGGTAAGTGAACTCCTTTCCCCTCCTCTTCTGCAGTCACTTTCTGTAGAAGAAGATGAGCGATTCCATACATGGGAGCATAGACCAGCTCATACCTGTAAAATAAAATAAAACGAGCAAATAATATTAGAAAGAAAAAAGGAAATGAAGGGTCTTATGCCTAGGAATAAAAAGTTAACAAGAAAAAGGAAATGAATGGTCTTATTACCTTAAACTGCTGGTAAGTGAACTCCTTTCCCCTCCTCCTTTATCCGGGCTTGGGACCGGCAATGCAATGCTATATATAGCAATTACATTGGCGGAGTTAAAAAGGGGTTAGTTACCTAAGTGGTGCATGCATCTTTAAAAAGCAATTTATAAAATGACCAAAGCAATAATATCAGGTTCAATTAACATTGCCCATATTCATATTCCCAAGCTTTACAGTAACTTTTGCAATCGAACTATAAGAGTCAGAGTAGCTCCTACACAAAAATCTACCCGTTTCACGAAACATAAAACCCTTCACCTCCAATACAAAAGAAGTGACAGAAGTGTGAAGTTATGCAAAATACCACTCTATCCTTAATATACTTGTGTATTTACCAAAAGCTAAGATCTTATGGTATACCAAAAGCTAAGATCTTATGGTATATCTAAGATCTTATGATATACTAACCATGAACTATATACTTGTGTATTTACCAAAAGCTAAGATCTTATGGTATACCAAAAGCTAAGATCTTATGGTATAGCTAAGATCTTATGATATACTAACCATGAACTATGTACAAGCATTTCGATCCTCGATCAACTTGGCAACCAACTCTTCTAATTTTTTAATCTTGTCATCTTGAGATTTTAGCTTCACGGCTTGAGATTTTAGCTCCTCGTCTTGAGATTTTAGTTGCTCTTGTTGTGTCTGGACAACTGACTCCAACTCTTCATGTATTCTAGAAGAGGATCCCGAAGTGAGTTGGACTTCTCGGCCTAGGGCCGAACCCAAGACCTGCTATGCGTCCGCACCTCTTGCCGAGGACAGTCTCGCGATATCATCGCGCCATTTCGGATATGACTCCTTCACACATTGCATATTCTTCGCAAGTAGCAATACCATTAATATAATAATTATTCTAAAAGAAATATACTACTTCAAATAGGAATGATAGACCATAAATGGAAGAAATTAAAATAGTAAAGACCAAACATAATAATTTTTGTACTTACATAATTCTCCTTTGCTGATTCAGACTTGAAATCATTCATTTTAGGGCCCCCATAACATTTTCCATAAAATTCTACTCGGTCGGGGTTCCCTGTCATTTCAAATTCAACTATTTTAGTGTCTCATACGAATAAAGAACAAATGGCAATATGAGAGAAAATGGGTACCATTTCGTTACGGGCTACCACATATGACATGGAGCCCATCACGTGGTTTAGATTATTCTTGGCTCTGTTTTTGGCATTCTTGAAACATTTTTGCTGCATTTAAAATAAATAAATAACGACCATGGCAAAAGACATTAAAAACAAACCTCCAAGATTGTGAAATAGTAATAAACAATTTACGGAAAGTGAAAGATTTCTAATATAAACCATGGCAAAAAGTCAAAAGAAAAAAATTAAAACATACCCGATACTCCTCATCCGACCACCTATCACAACGACTTTCCCAATCTTTTACCTCCACCCCTTCAGAGGATTATGTCGTGCCTCTGCATATGACATTCCATCCTCAATCAACTTTTTCCACTTTTTATGAAGCCGCACACATGGTCCCTTAAACGGCTAGCAAGAATCGTATCTATACACCTTTTACGTGCGGGCCATCTTCAATCAAATTAAATCTATCCTGTTAAAAGTAAAGTGAAGAATAGCTTTATAAAAAATAAAAAGAAGATATATTCAAGAAGAAAAGTAAAAACTTCTTTCATAATCAAAATGTATACCTTGATCCTCTCATAGATAGCACCTTTTCGGCGTCGTCGAGTTTCTTGAAAGAAAACGTTCCACTAGGAATGGAGCTTCGAGCAATGATTCCAAGTTCATTAGAGAACTTCGCAGATACTACCCTATTAATAGGCCTACCTTTTGATTCAGAATATGGACAGAATCTTGCCAAATGCTTTCAAGTACCTATCCATTCCTTTGCCTTTTGTTTTTCCTCGTGTTACTAGCAATTAATTAAAGCAAATTAAAGGAAATCAAAGTGTGAGATAAAAATATTTCTATTTTATGACAGTTAAGAGTGCCTTGCATATTCCAAGGTGGCTGCAATTTAAGTGTGTAGCGGGACTATCCGAAAAGTCCACGAATACATAACATGATGTAGGCAAAAATCATTACAATGACTTTAAGTGTTAGAATGTGTAGCGAGAGATTGTCCAAAAAGTCCACGAATACAAGTGGCAAGTGTAAAAGAAGAATGAAAAGATTACAACGGTGACTTTAAGTGTTAGAATGTGTAGCGGGGATTGTCCAAAACAGTCCACGAATACAAGTAGCAAGTGTAAAGAAGTTTAATCAAATTACAACAGTGACTTTAAGTGCTAGAATGTGAAAATAGTAAAGCCACTTCCGACTTGTGGCTAAATTGCAACTGTTGACTTTAAAGAACTCCTTAACTTTTGACTTCCGGACAAGTGGTGTATGGAATGGTCCTTAGTTAATTTTCACCAAACTTTTTTCTCAAACCACCTTAACTTTACAAGAACATGACACCCATGACCATTTATAGTCTCACTTTTACAACATTTAAGATTCAGCAATTTAACATTTATAAAGAACACATGTCTCGTAAAGTACTTCAAAGAACAAATTAGAGTGACATAATAAGTAGCACCGTTGCACACCAATTTAGAAAAAGTGTTTCAAGGGTCTATGATGGTCTTATAATACTTTAGAAGTACTCCTTGGAGACCAATAATCTATCCATAAACTGAGTGCCTATTTTTTCAATTAAGAAAAAACAAGATGAGCATATATTGTTATTAAATTCAAATAATGCAAAATCATTAGACCAAAGAGCCCAAATGTGGCTATCTAATAGCTGTGTGATCCAAAAAAAAAAATCAACTGTCAAAAGGAAGAAACAAGTATTTGTAGCATCCAAGCTCACAATGAAAGGTCTACGGTAAGCTACCCCAATTCGAAAAAACTAGGGCACCGATCTACGTAAGTTCTTTGATGGGAAGCTTCCATCGAAAACTTAAATTATGTTGCCACTTTTATCATGTTTTCATTAAACGAAGATCGATAAGCATTTTTATGTTTACCGTGAATGTCAGACACTTCATTTTGGGGTTCGGCAGCTACACCTGGTGTATCTTGAACTGAAGTGGCAGATTGAAGTGGATTGGTTTGCGAGGAACTTCCCTGATTTTGCTGAATTTGTTCACGAAGGCCTGCTATGGATGTTGGTGTTTTAGACCACTTTCCAGAGCCATTCGAAACAATTGCTAAAACAATATAGTTAATGACTAAAAATATCATCACTCATGACATGAAAAGACAATAGTTAAAATAAGTACCAAAACAAATAAGGAACAATCATCAAATTTATATTAAGAAAATTAGCACCATCCAAGAAAGATACAAACTTCATTAACTTATACAATGTTTTAAATTCCAAAATTATCAAAATTAAATAAGTCACACCATTACTATAATGGATCCAAGTCGCTATCATTGTCACTACATTGACCCTCTTCCTCTTCTTCTTCTTCTTCCTCTTCATTGCAATATTCAGCAAGTGTATCATCCTCTTCAAATTCCATTTCATCATCATCTTCCTCTTTATCATGTACAATTGCACGATGGATAGCCAATGGCTCAATATCTTTCCTACATAAACCGATAGATTCAAATCTTGATCGATTGCACGATCCTTCGTATCATCCTTGAGTCATCCTCTTGGTATACATCCACGGAGGAAGGTAATTCATCAATATCCACAGATTCATTTTCCGAATATCCCATAAGTGTCTATGTTTAAACTTTTGCACAACTTGCCGCTTTTTCCTAACTTGGTGTCATTAAGATAAAAACTTGTTGTACTTGACTAGCTAGTACGTAAGGATCATCCTTGTACCACCTTCCACTAACATTAATACTTGTGAAGTAAGCATCCTGCGTATTCCCGATTTAGAGTTAGTATTGAACCACTCGCACTTGAACAAAACAGACGCTTTCCTTTGATGTAGACTAATTCAATCACCTCGATCAAGACACCATAGTAGTCAATCGAGTCCCCTCATGGTCACCTTGCACGCTAACTCCACTATTTTGACTTAAATGACGATTATCACGCTCCTTTACATGGAATCTTACATTATTGACTATGCAAGATTTGTATGTACTTCCACGCTCAAGAGGCCCACATGCGAGTATGTATAACAACTCCGTAGCTTCTTCCAGTTTGTGCTTATAAGAATTCATCATCTAAAGATCAATTAAAAAAATAGTTAGGATCTATCTTAAGATAATTTATACTAAAATTATTAAAAAATAATCATAAACTTACACGTCTTTTAAACCACCAGGGAACTCATCTCGATGTCTTCTTTCCAAATCCAAAGTACTCGTAGCTTCCAGCTTCTTTCTTGTGTTCACTAAATACCAAAATTGATGCTAGTTGTGAAAACATAAACTTTAGATTAATTATTCATAACAAATTTTAGCAATTTTTATATTTGAACTTACTTCATAAATTTATGCACATCTTCACGCTTGTCTAGGATGTACCAATGCATCTTACTGAGCTCCACCGGATCTATAAAATCAAAATTTGCAGCACCAAAAGGGCGAACACTTTGGCAAAATGGAGATTGTTCATCTCCTTCCTCTAAATGTCCTCCATCATAATTACGTTCCTCTCTATCAAACTTGGTTTCAATGCCATGAAGATACATCGAACAAAAGGTCGACATTCATTAGCTCTATACCCTCAAAGAATTGAACCTTCAGACGAGCTTTATTGGTTACATATTTCTTAGTTGTGCCAAGGTTCCTTTCAATTGGATACATCCACCGAAAATAAACCGGCCCACCAAGTATGGCTTCCCGTGGCAAGTGAATAGCTAAATGAACCATAATGTCAAAGAATGCCGGTGGAAAAATCTTTTCTAACTTACATAAGATAATCACAATATCCTTCTCCATTCTCTCGAGCTCTTTCACTTCCAACGTCTTGCAACATAATGATTTGAAAAACTCTCCAAACTCCACTAATGCATTATGAACCTCACTACTCAAGAATCCACGCATTCCAACAGAAGTAGTCGTTGTAACATAACATGACAATCATGGCTTTTCATTCCGTATACTTTTGCTTCATCAACATTCACACACCTTGATATATTTGACGCGCCCATCCGGAAACTTAATTTCAAAAATTTACGAATTCTTTTCTCTCTTGCTTTGTAAGTGTGTAACTTGCGGGGCATCATATATGACTTACCATCGGCACTTGGCTTTAAATGTAATTCACTCCTTATCTTCATGTCGCCCAAATCCTGTCTAGCCTTGATCGTGTCCTTTGTTTTCCCTCAATATCAAGAAGTGTTCCTATCAAATTATCACAAACATTTTTCTCGATGTGCATGACATCAAGATTATGTCGCAACATTAGTTTATGCCAATAAGGTAACTCAAAAAGATGCTCTTCTTTGTCCAATTGAGTTCCTCGTCACGCGCTTTCTTTTCTTGTTGTTTGGGTGCTTCCCGGGGTAGAGATGGAACTTTGGCGAGTTGCTCTAACACATCATCCCTGTTAACTCACGAGGTTTCATACCTCTTTCAATTTTTCCATTGAATATCCTACTTTTTTCCTCCAAGGGTGATTATCATCTAAATATTTACGGTGTCCCATGTAGCAAATCTTACTCCGTAATTTTTGTGAATCTGTGTCCTCATTGCAAGTAGGACAAGCTTTATACCCTTTCGTACTCCAACCGAAAAATAAGCATAGGCGGGAAAGTCATTTATAGTCCACGTAACTATAGCATGCAACTTGAAACACTGTCCGGTAGATGCATCAATAGTTTGGACACCTTGATACCATAACTCCTTCAACTCATCTATCAATGGTTGCAAAAACATCAAAGTCTTTTCCAGGTGCCTTAGGTCCTGGAATGAGCAATGACATTATAAAAATGATTCCTTCATACATTTCCAAGGAGGCAAATTGTATGGGATAAGAATCACGGCCACATACTATATGATGTACTCATGTTCCCATTTGGATTAAAACCATCGCTAGCTATTGCAAACCTTACATTGCGAGGGTCTTCGCGAACCAAGAGTACTCCTTATCAAATTCCTTCCATGCAAGTCCATCACCGGATGCCTTAACACATTATCTTCATTAACCCGCTTCACTTTATGCCACCGCATATCATCTCGTTTTTCTAGAGATAAATAATCTTTGAAGTCGTAAGTTAAGAGGAAAATGACGAAGGATTTTGTGAGGAATTTTCTTACCCTTACCATCATTAATCCGCCATCTAGACTCACCACATACGGACATTCCTCTTTATCTTTATCCGCCTTCCAAAAAGTGCACAATCATACTTGCAAACATGGATTTGAGTATAACCCAACCCTAATTCACGCAATATGCTCCTTGCCTCATAATGCGACTTCGAAACTTGGAACAGCTTGGAAAATACACCTTCGAATGTCCAAGAACATAGTGAATGACTTGTTGCTCCACTTGTTTAGCACCTTCACATGAAGTAACTTAATGAGAAACGTCAACATTGTGTAGGTTGTACAGCCGGATACAATTCACTGTCGACATCCTTCAAAGAACTTCTCCAAACTTTTTATCCCATGTTCACGTATATTCTCACTACTACGATTATCATCATCGCCCAAGTATCATCTTCCATTAGAGATCCCCTTTGTAAGTCCTCAAACATTTCCTCAATTTCATCGTCTTCTTTAACTTCATCCCTATTCGCTTCACTCTTTTCGGTAACATGCCGACTATTCAAATATGATTCCCCATGATGTACCCAAACTTTGTAGTTCAAGTTAATCCCATTTTCATATAGGTGATCCGTAACAAAGTGTGGAGGTTGTCGATCCACGTTCGGGCATTTCACACAAGGACACAACATGGTACGGTTTTCACCTAAATTTGCATATGCCAATGCCATGAAGCTATTAACACCGACTATGTACTCTTTACTAAATCTATTACGAATGGACATCCAGCTTTTATCCATAGTTCCTACAAAACAAATCTATGACATGAGACAAAAATCATAAAACCATGTCTCAAAATTAGAGCAAAATTCCAATTAATCATCACAAAACCAAACCTAAGAAGTAAATAAATAAATAAATAAAACACAACCAAAGATATTTTGCTACAAACACAACACGAGGCATAATCAAAAGCAATTACTTAAGCCGCTAACAAGGTTTTCGCCCGCTCCCAAAGATAAAACACATAAAGAGGCACCAAATTAGGATGCCTAATTGAACCCAACAAGATCAACCCGAAAGAGAAGATAGATGATGACACCGTTGAGCTGCCGAAATTCTCTCGAAGACCGCTTAGCTAACATTCTCACTAAGGCGCTTTCATTGATCTTTGATATTGTCCTTTTAGAAAAGGCCGGCAAATCGATTCTTGCAGATCTCAAGTTAATCTTAGGTACTTCTAAATGTGGTGACTCTAAGTTGCTGAATTATGTCCCGCATCTTATTAAAAAGATTATCCTTATCTTAGTTGCTGAATTATGTACTTCTAAATGTGGTGACTCTAAGTTGCGATCTCAAGTTAATTATACAATGGCCACCTTGGATTCATTCCCGATGCCCGTAATGTTCCTAAAAAGCTTTCAATTTCTTTTGGCGCATCCGATTTAAAGAAAAGTGACATGTAGCTTTGGAACAAAACTAATGGTAACAAAGGAACGAAGGGAAGAGACACTATCACCGGATGAATAAAGAGTTCTATTCCTGGTAGTGACAATTCGAATGCATAAATATGACTAAACATTAATTCCGACACTTAGCACATAGACAAACATAATTAATCAAAAACACCGGTCAAACATAATTTCTCTTTATCCATAATTGAAAAAAGTAATTTGTTCATAGGATGTACACAAATTAAAACGTAAAAATATAAGATCGCTTGATCATTGACTATGATTACGAACAAAATTTAAGCATGAATTTTTTATAAACGGAAAACTAAAACATTTACCAAAAAACATTATAATCCCTCCATCAAGAATGTTTTTCAAATGAAAATTTAAAATTTCTCTTCAATTTTTTTCTAAATCTTTGTGAATTTGAAAAATATATAAAAATATAAGTCAGAATTTCATTTAATAAACAATCAATAAGATGGATTATTTATGATATTGTAATGTACTTAGTTTTGAATAGCTTGTCAAAACAGATCAATTCTTAAATTTGAAAAATATGTCATCTTAGACTCAGGATTATAAAAGACAGACTGAAATACACAAAGCATTCAGTACAACATCAAAGGTTTATGCATATATAGACTCCAAGAGGCTATTAAACAAGATATAGCTCTCCAGATCTAAATTTAAAACAAATCCAAAACTTATCAAGATCTATATAGCATACAAGCGAATCTACATCGAATAATAGAAGAAACTTGCAATTTAACTCAAAACATGAATCAAGCGCACCAACATAAACTAAACATCTCAAAATCTGTGAAAATAACATACATATATAATCAGAAAGGTTTTGCAGAAGTGATACCTGTTCAAAGATTCCTGAAGTTGATGTACTCTTCTTTCAATTTCTTCTAATTTTAAACGCTTCTCTTCACTTGATTTTAGGGCTTCTGCGTACTTCCTTTCGTAATCATCGCTCGTTGTCTTTCGAAGACAAATTATAAATATGAAAAGTTATCCATAAGAGAGAGAAAGAGCATAACTTGTCATTTTCAAAAGCCACTCATTTTCAAATGCAGAGGGTACATAACCAAATTACTAATAGCTTGCACATATTAATAAGATTTCCACCCTCTTCCCATGTAGAGGAAGGCAAAATGTCTAGGGTAATTTATACAGTAGACACACACCACTAATTTCGAGAAGTTATATACGACCCTACTGACAAAGATTCATTTTCAATGTTTATATGTAGTACCAGCTCTCATAACCACGCAAAGAAACCCCAGGGGAGAAAAAGGCCCAGAAAAATAGACTTTGGGCAAGAGGAGAAATGTATAACCAAAATATTTCAAGATGGAATAGAAGCAAGTTCAAAGGAACTTGAAACAAATGCAGTACTGAAAAGATGTAGCGAGTCATTTACTCAAAGAAACAAACTTTTAATTAACTTGCATCTTATAAGGTTTGAACACCCAACCTCTCTCTAATAAGAGGTGAGCAGTAGTAAAATGTGTAATTCCTCCGTTCCTAAAATAAAGTCTTGTTTGAGTGGTACACGATTAAGAAAAGTTAATTGACTCTAATTATATATACTAGTATGGTTTGTATTTTCCGATGATGCCCATGTGGGAGTGGAACCCATCAACAAAGTAGGATGCAAATTAATGGTAAAATGGTAATTTAACAACCAAAAAGGAAAGATTAGCGAGTGGACATTCTTTTGGGAACGGCCCAAAAGGACTAATGGACTCTTTTTAGAAACGGAGGAAGTAGTTAACTGGAGGGAGTACCTAGGATATATGACAAAGGTAACACGATTATCTTCTTAAAGACCAATTTGCTCTAATAGAATAGTAATGTCATTCAAGTTTAGGATGAAATAGAGAACAATAGGTTGGGCCGTCAGCACATAACCTAGACCAATTCACCACACCAATGATCACACACCAATGATCACACGTAACATGAAACAAAAATATACATATACATCAAATAGTCAAGAGGTAATAGTATTCCATTTTCTAAGTCCTATTTTACCAAGATACTACCGCTCGTAGTTTGTTCAAGCAGATAGGGTTTAACCAAGACTTAAAACAGCTTAAGTCTATGAGGTTGATCGCCCGCTAAAGTTCATTGACCCTTTCCCTCTCTATCAAAGTCATTTATCTACTCAATTCAACCATATCTTAGTCAATCAACAATAACATGTAATACGAGGAGGGCGATGATAAAGGAAAATGTGTTAAAATAAGTAAATAATAACTTCACACACTCATTTAATGTGACTCTTAACTTGAGATTCTGAAATTAACTCTCATTGTTTTCACGTAGATAAATGTAGCCAACACCACATTCAAGAAGATGTTGCTATTGTCGGTCTTCGATAAGAAAGTCTACTATACTAAATTACATAATGAATTTTTATAAAGTATAAACCGCATCACCAGGTATTCCAAATTGACCGATCCAATCACTCATTGAGCATGATTCTTGTTAAAGAGCAAAGTGCTCCGAACATTTTGTTTCTTCAAACTAGATGAAACGATATATGTAGTCAACCATATTAAGTAAGGTGTTGGATATTTCACCGTCCACTTGCACGAGAAATTCAATATGGCAAAAGTGACATATTTATGGAATATTTAAATTCCACTGACATGAAAAAGAATAAAGATTGACCACTTCTCAATTAACTGTCCCCCCCAACCAAAAACAAAATGAAACTATAATACCCCAGGTTTTTCTCTTTGTCTCAAATCTCAACCATCCCGATCAAAAGTTAAGTATTATTGCATTGGAAAGACAATGAAACATGTATCTTCTTTCTTACTTTTGGCAAACTTCTCCTCGTTTAGACAACTTATTCCAAAGCTCGGGAGTTTTTGGATGTGAAACATGTATTTCTCAATCTGCAATTGAGATTCGTTACCATAAAGTAAAGATATGAATAATAAGGGTGGTCAAGAGGTTGTAGGGCAACCCTCAATGATTGGTTTTCAATTCAAGAGGTTCTTTGACAAACCACATGGGCTATCCAAACAAGCTTGATGACTAAATTAGCTCAGTTTTTCCTTTCGCATGCCTTTCAAAGCTGCATTTGGAAGTCCGATGGGAGTGAATCATGCTCTCTTGGTTCCATTATATATGCTACTTTAAACAGTATTAAGATGCGACCATTTTGTCATCAACAGAAGAAATGTTTTTCCATTTTAGTGTAAGAACTCCATACGCTAAAGGATGGAACTTCGCTTAAAAACCACATCACAAAAATGACCCAAATTTCATAACACAATCGTAATACCGTAAATGCGAACTACATACAAAGTCTACCTTTTGGAGACGAGTCCTTAGATATGACCTTAAGAGAAACAATGTCCTGTCCAAGTCCATACGATAAAGAGACACGCTTAGCGGATCACCACCATTCTTTGTGAACTCTTCCACGGTTTCTTCCCGAACATAACTTGAATTAGCAAAACAAGATGAGTTTACTTTGTTGTAAAATACAGATGCAACAACTTCGTCTTAAGGTATCTACAAGTACCTAACTCAACAATTTAGTAGCACTTTAACAAAAAAACAAATAATAATTTAACTTTTCAATGAAGAATGTAGATATGGAAAAGGGGTAGAATAAAACTCGTGTCAAGCAACATTTCATTTATCGCTAGGTCTAGACATGAGAATGAAACAAAGAGAAAGAATTATAGGATGACTGTCAAAGACAGTTCTAGCCAAGTGAGAAACCTAACAAGTTTTAACAGCGAATTGAGATAAAAAAATAAGTATATGCTAAATTCGAGTGTAACTTATGGTGGTGCAAACGGAGCATATTATACTTCATCTACAACAAAAAGGTCGGGGAGTGATGGGGTAAGTAATATTTCTTCTTAAAATGGGAATTTTGCTTTTTGATGTATTCCTCATATTGGTATGTGGTGATCAGTTGACATTTGAGGAACACAAAGAAGCCGATTCACTACGGGTCAAGCAGCTCATAGGCTTTCCAAAGGGATTCACAATAAGGAATCATTTTTCTACTATTCTGTAACTCCATTGCATCATACTCTTGATATTGTCATATCCTGCACTGGCAATTGTATATTCACTAAACGGATATAGTGGGTTACTAATTTTTTTTATTTTTAATTTTTCCTTTTTTTCTTAATTAAGTCAATGAGCAAAATCTGCTTGTGACGTTAGGGTCATACGGTTTCAAGAAAACTTAATTCGGATGGTAGGGTGGATACAATGCAGACATTGCACAACATTAACAAAGGTATGTTTGTCTCGTATATTATTATGCATCTCAGAAGATCAGAATAGTGATTGACCAAATGTCATGAATCGGATTTTTCTTATCGATGAGATTTCGGCTTTGAAGAAGCTTGGAATGGAAAGGCTCAAAAGCATTTGCCTGGCCGGACTGGGGAGTTATTGGCCCCGAAGGTTAGTTCTCAGCTGCGTATGGCTTAACATTTTTGAGTTCTTTAAGTTACTATTATGTCTTCAAATCCTTTCCTCTGGTTATCTTGGTCTTGTTGTCTTCCTTGTAAATGAAGTTAATCTGATTTTCTTAACTTAATGCCATGTTGTTTTGAATCTTTAGAAGGGGCCTTTAGTGTCCTAGTGCTCCTGATCGCATAATAATCTTGTTATCATGCCGGTGAGCTGTAGAGTGGTTCATTTTGGTCCATTGCAATTAAGCACCCTGAGGTTTAGTAATTCATTGATCAACTCTGGTGTGTTTATGGGCTTGCAAATATAGCTGCAGGTAACACTAAAATTATATAGCTTCATATACCCCTTCAATTGATGTTTGCACCCCAAAGAGAAAAGAAAAAGAAAAGATGCTTTTTCCACCTTAAGTGTGGGTAAATCATAGATTGACTCTTGCTTGCTTTGGGATGTACGATTTCGTTGAGCGATGAGAATCTATCGCTGCATAATCTGCTTTTGGCCCCGTATGGGGCTAAGATTTGGAGAAGGTCGGGTGGGGTGGGGGTGGATGGTATTTTCAACCAATCATGCAGCAGAATAAGAACACAAGGGGGAGGGTTGGGTGGTGTTGTTGTATAGTCTCTTTAAATCAATAGAGTAATGTGAAAGAGTTCTTGCAAAGAAAATAAAAACACAAATCCTTTGCTAGCCTATGAATTTTGAAAAAATTATCCTTGGTTTTAACACAAGATAATCGCTAAAGTCAATTCACTCAACCAACTGTTAATGCAAGTCACTCATCCGATCGATGGTTCTAATCTAGACATGTTATTGCACGAAAAATGTCAATCACTTCTTTGTGCATAATGAATGACAGCTTATAAAGTAATATAAGCGCTTTAAGCAATGAGTAAGATTGAGACAGATTTAGAGTGGTTCACGACTTCTCCTAAATCTACTTTTTTCTTTCACTTGGAAGAAGTTTCTGTGTTGTATTTGTAATTTAAATTAAGGTTTATAAGCTTCTATGCAAAAAATGTTTAACTTCGCACGTAATTTCGTAGCCCCGCTTCGCTTGCTTGTAGTATTGAGTGTCGAATGCTTACTCGTATTTTTGACTCGTATTGTCCGTATGTCTAGATTGTGTATTGATTCCCGGATGCAAATATTTTTTTGCACTCGGGAAAATCTTAATATAGCTGCTTCATACATGCTCATAACTTGCGAATTTTGATTTGATATTGAACTATTGCATTTCGAACTAGAATCCAAGAATTCTAATCTTGATTTCGCGCTTGATTGGAAATGAAGATTTTCCTGAATCTTTCCTTTTCGAACTACCTTCAACCATCCATGATAGCATAACACAATAAACACAATAAACACGACAAGGCACAACTTGCACAATCTTCCGAGGCTACTTCTTGTTGAAGCACCAATATCATATTATTAGTCTTATTCTATTGTAGTTAGCTACACCTACGTATAGCAATAACTCCACAAAAGAACATAAGAAAAAACATCAGCAATTGAACTTGAATAGTAATGTCATTCAAGTTTAGGGAAATGCTAGATATTAATAGGGAAAATGACACAAGAAGCTCAGAGCAAAGCATAAGCCGCGTTTCTAAAGACCAAATCAAAATTGAGAGTAGATGCATACATAGAGTTCATAGACACACACACCAGCCAGCAATTGAACTTGAATAGTAATGTCATTCAAGTCCTAATTAGTCCTAATTGAACTCTAGTGCAAAATCACCCAAATACAACAAGAAAGCACACATAAGAAGAAAAGGAGATTACACAAGAATTGCGCCAACCAACCAAATTGAGAATAAAACCCTAGAATTAACTCGTTATTGTGGAATTAGAATTAAAGATCAATGCCAACAATAATTAAAAGATTAAAATTCTGTATGCGTGCATATGATCTGTATGCGTGCATATGTGTGTGTGTGTGTTGAGCGAGAGAGAGACAGAGACAGAGAGGGGGAGAGAGATGCAAGAAGGAGGGAGGCGAACCTAGCTGCAAAAGGAAAGCCTGCGCTCTCAAAGTTTGATCCGGATAGGCAATGGTTCTCAAAGCCCGAGGGCTCAACCCGGCGACTTCTATTAGGAAGGCGGCGCAAAATAGGCTCGAGGGACCGATCGGAGCTATGTCGCGCGGAGGACTGCAGCTTGACGGCGGACCGTGGCAATTGAGAGAGGTGAGATGGAGACGGTGAAAGAGGTGATCGTTTGGGTTTTGAGTGAGAAAGAGACGATGGTGCTCTGATTTGTACTTTTTTGATCGATTTTTCCCTTTTATCTCCGTGATTAAAAGTATGTTTTGCGATGAAATCAACTGCAGCTAAATAGTACCCTTTATCGATGGACTTATTCCGTCGACGATGAGCTTCATTTCGTCGCTAATCTAATTAAACCCATTCCCGCGCCAAAGAAAGTGCGCCCAATTTTTCAGCCTTCATTTGCCTACAAAGAAAGGGGTTCGTCGCTAATGAACCACATTTGCCGACGAAATTAATTTTGTTGCCCAATAATTCGTATTAACTACAAAATTATAATTTTGTAGTAAAAACACATATTTTTGCTACGAATTTAATTTTGTAGACAAAAAGTCGTAGCAAATTCATCATTTTCTTGTAGTGGCTGGCAGGCGCTGGGTACTACTCGACCGCAAGTAAACTCGATCGGTGAGGACCGTATCTACTCGGCCGCGAGTAAACTCAAGCGGCGAGGATAAGCGCTGGCAGGCGCTGGGTACTACTCGACCGCGAGTAAACTCGAGCAGCGAGGATAAGCGCTGGCAAGCGTGAGGTACTACTCGACCGCGAATAAACTCAGGCGGTGAGGACCGTATCTACTCACCGCGAATAATACTCGAGTGGCGAGGATAAACGCTGGCAGGCGCTGGGTACTACTCGACCGCGAGTAAACTCGAGCGGTGAGGACCGTATCTACTCGGCCGCGAGTAAACTCGAGCGGCGAGGATAAGCGCCGGCGGCTGAACTACTCGACCGCGAGTAAACTCGAGCGGCGAGGACCAAATCTACTCGGCCGCGAGTAAACTCGAGCGGCGAGGATAAGCGCTGGCAAGTGCGAGGTACTACTCGACCGCGAGTAAACTCGAGCGGTGAGGACCGTATCTACTCGGCCGCGAGTAAAGTCGAGCGGCGAGGATAAGCGCTGACAGGCGCTAGGTACTACTCGACCGCAAGTAAACTCGAGCGGTGAGGACCGTATCTACTCGGCGGCGAGTAAACTCGAGCGGCGAGGATAAGCGCTGGCAGGCGCTGGGTACTACTCGACCGCGAGTAAACTCGAGCAGCGAGGATAAGCGCTGGCAAGCGCGAGGTACTACTCGACCGCGAGTAAACTCGAGCGGCGAGGACCAAATCTACTCACCGCGAGTAATACTCGAGCGGCGAGGATAAGCGTTGGCAGGCGCCGGGTACTACTCGACCGCGAGTAAACTCGGGCGGTGAGGACTGATCTACTCACCGCGAGTAATACTCGAGCGGCGAGGATAAACGCTGGCAGGCGCTAGGTACTACTCGACTGCGAGTAAACTCGAGCGGTGAGGACCGTATCTACTCGGCCGCGAGTAAACTCGAGCGACGAGGATAAGCGCTGGCAGGCGCTGGGTACTACTCGACCGCGAGTAAACTCGAGCGGCGAGGACCAAATCTACTCGGCCGCGAGTAAACTCGAGCGGCGAGGATAAGCGCTGGCAAGCGCGAGGTACTACTCGACCGCGAGTAAACTCGAGCGGTGAGGACCGTATCTACTCGGCCGCGAGTAAACTCGAGCGGCGAGGATAAGCACTGGCAGGCGCTGGGTACTACTCGACCGCGAGTAAACTCGAGCGACGAGGACCAAATCTACTCGACCGCAAGTAAACTCGAGCGGCGAGGATAAGCGCTGGCAAGCGCGAGGTTCTACTCGACCGCGAGTAAACTCGAGCGGCGAGGACCAAATCTACTCACCGCGAGTAATACTCGAGCGGCGAGGATAAGCACTGGCAGCGCTGGGTACTACTCTGCCGTGAGTAAACTCGGGCGGTGAGGACCGTATCTACTCACCGCGAGTAATACTCGAGCGGCGAGGATAAGCGCTGGCAGGCGCTGGGTACTACTCGACCGCGAGTAAACTCGAGCGGTGAGGACCGTATCTACTCGGCCGCGAGTAAACTCGAGCGGCGAGGATAAGCGCTGGCAGGCGCGAGGTACTACTCGACCGCGAGTAAACTCGAGCGGCGAGGACCAAATCTACTCACCGCGAGTAATACTCGAGCGGCGAGGATAAGCGCTGGCAGGCGCTGAGTACTACTCGACCGCGAGTAAACTCGAGCGGCGAGGACCAAATCTACTCACCGCGAGTAAACTCGAGCGGCGAGGATAAGCGCTGGCAGGCGCTGGGTACTACTCGATTGCGAGTAAACTTGAATGGTGAGGACCGTATCTACTCGGCCGCGAGTAAACTCGAGCGGCAAGGATAAGCGCTGACAGGCTGGTACTACTCGACCGCAAGTTAACTCGAGCGGCGAGGACCAAATCTACTCACCGCGAGTAATACTTGAGCGGCAAGGGCGAAAATGTAAATCATGCACATATATATATTTATTGACTTGCTTGAATGTAAAATGTTTTGGAATCCTCGGTTTATGGATTGTGTAAATTTTAATCTTTTTAGAATTATTGCGGCGTGGCTCTGGCCATTCTTTGACAATAATTCATCTGTTTTGGAGTGACTCTTGTGGCCTCGGATAACACTTTGAAACCATCACCTAAGTGACGATTGATTTACCAGCACTGAGTGATTCACTATCGACTTCGAGTGAGGTTTTTGTGACTACTCGGGACGGGCCGACCTCCGAGTAGTGGTTCTTATACTTAAAGAGGGGCTGCTGCCGACTTATAAGTATTTTTATTATACCTCGAGTGGCCTGCTGCCGACTCTAGGTATTTTTATTATTAATGTGATTCCGAACCCCGAGGAGACAATCTTTTGGTTTCTCAAAAATTCAAGCTGTCATATATTTACTCAATATGTATATATACATTGTGCGTGGATAAATCATAGTGGTGACATGCTGTGCTATTAAAAGATATGGTAAGCTCATAAAAGTGTGCAAGTTCACGGTATTGAAGTATACAGTAACGCGTGCACATTATGCTAATATAATTTTTATAGGGCTAGCCATGTTATGCTGAGCTTGAGCTCTCGGTAGTCGAGATAAAAATTGCATATTTAAGTTGCATGTTTGACACAAGTGGGTAGACAATATGTATTTACAAATGAATTATATAAAATGATGCTGGCTTTCAACCATCAATTTATTTTATTCTGTATTGTAAAGTGAGTCATGATGCGATATGATAGTTATAATGCGTAAGCGAAAAAAGCATGTTATTTCGCGCATTTTCAGGATTTAAGTGTGTCGGCAACATGTTAGAAATTTCTTAAATTGTCGATTTGATTGAATTGAAGCATGAATTAATGCATACTTTTCATACTAATATATTTTTCGCGGGGCTAAGCATGGTAATCCGAGTTTAATGACAAAGCGCAAGCCATTTTATGAGCTTTATACGATCAAAATTAGGATTGAGTTGCATGGTGAGTTCATTCGCAGTTGAAGCATGACTTTGAGTTATTTCTATTTGCAAAGTATGTGTGCGACATTACAATTATTTGATGTTTTTAAGCGAATAAATAAATGGGCTTGTAGCATTTTGAGTAGCATGTCATAATTTTTATAAAAGAATAAACCCATGTCTTATCAAATGTGTAAAAGAATATACTTTAAATGAGCACATTTAAAGTAACGAAGTCCTATTATTCAAGCTCGATATTCTAGTCCTAATCACGGCGTTGCTTTTACGAGCATAGCATGTTAATTTATTAGTGATTTGCACTAATTATAAGCAATTAATATTATATGAATAGCATATATATCCTCACTCTAGGATTCAATAGCTCATTTTGCATTTTATATGTTTGACATAAAGATAAAATGGACATAGGAGCAACATATTTGGTAATTTGAAGATAAATAACGGAAGGAAATCACCTTAGGACATTATAGAGGGGTCCATTAATCACTTCCAGAAGTATGTGGGCCATATTGACATACCCAGAAGTTGAGGGTCCTGTTGATGGTTTCCCTGAAGATAAAGAACCTTTCTGCACTTTTAAGAAAATGAGGGGCTAGATTGCTATTTCCAGAAGTTAAGGGACCATATTGCCAAATTCCAGAAATACAGGGGTCAAGATGTAGTTTTCGAACTTCGGGGACCAAAGTGTAGTTTCTAAAACTTTAGGGACCTCTTAGATATTTCTAAAAAATTAGGGGTCTCGAGTAATTTTCGAAGATCGGGAGCCTCGAGAAATTTCCGAAGCCGGGGCCTTTAGCGGTTTCGAAGGACACGTGGCGCGCGTAGGTCGCGTCGGATCTACTTGGCCCGTGGCCGGCGGTTGGCCTTCAGCGATTACGGCGGCGCGTGGGGCGCGTCGGTCTTCGTTGGCCGTGATTTTCGAGCCGTCGTGCTCGTCTTGGAGAGGCGCACCAAGGATGCTATTTGTTTTCTCGTTTAGACGGAATGGTGTGGAAATGCTATGTCGGAGCTCTGCGTCATTTACCGCCTCCGCGGCCTGGGTGGCGCGTGCGTGCGCGTTTCTACTCCGATGGTGGCGTTTTTTCCTCCGTTGACTTCGTCTGGGCAAGGCGCATCTGTTGGTGGTCTCAATTTTCTGCTCCGATCTCGTTTGCTACGTCTAATCCATGTGGACAGTTTACGGCTTTGTTTCGAGGGTGTTCCGGCACCCTTTGAACAGAGCTTCGCCGTGGTCGACGGAAGCTGTCGTTCCCGGCAACGGAACCAACTGATGACGCCAAAATAATCACCATACCGGGGGTGCCGAAAGTGTTGTGATATGTACGTGTTCGTTGTCGTCGTCGTGGTAGGATATCTGCGAGAGTAAACAACCGTGAGAAGGCAGGGAATTTTCCCCGCCAAAACTCTCCGGTGTAAGAATCAGTATCTCAGGATATATAGACATGATATATATAGAGAGATAATAAAAGTGAATTTATTATGTGTGTGGAGAGAGAGAAGGAAGAAAGCTTAAGGGCCAAGCCTCCTCTTTATGAGGGGGGAGCCCCCTATTTATAGGGCGGCGAAGTTTCTTGGACACACTTCGCGTGTGTGGGTCCGTTTTGGACATATTTCTGGATATTTGGGAGTATACTTTTAGGGAGTAAATTTTTGGGTCATTCATAAAGGACAATCAACAATATAATCCTCTCTACTTTAATCAAGTTTTTGGTCTTATGCTCCCTATTTTTCTTTAAATCATTTTACCAGTATTCTTATGATATGTTTTGTTGTTTCAAAAGGAGTATTTTTGATAAAACCCCTATATTTATATACAACAATTAGCTAGTGTTTAACCCCTACATGTTGAAATTGGGTTTTAAAATATCTCATTAATTCTTTTTCATTTTATTTTTCTTTGGAAGTTTGCTGAATTAAACCATGTATATAGTCCAACATGTTCATCAAATTCGTTAGAGTTTTTCACCGGGTTCATTAATTTCAAAAGTATTTATTATTTCTTAATTTCAAAATAATCAGTATTTATTATTTCTTAAATAATCAGTATTTATTATTTCTTAATTTCAAAATTAATTCTGAATTAAAAACATCTTTTGTAACCTCCAATGAACACATATAAATAGACTCTTCTCCAAAGGCTTTGGTGACATTCTCTTCATCTGAAAAACTCTCTCTCTCTCTCTCTCTCTCTCTCTCTCTCTCTCTCTCTCTCTCTCTCTCTCTCTATATATATATATATATATATATATATATGTTTCTCAAAAAGTCTAGCTAGGCAAAGCAAAGCGTGTGTGTATCAAGCTTCAGCTTCTTGAGGTTGTGCAGACCAAGAGAAGCAAAAGAACTTAGTGGTTGGGTTGTTGTATCCTGGAGGCGGAGTGCTGAGTCGTACTGCACTTGGTAGATATCCAAGAGGGGCATGAACCGTCTTAAAGAGAGCGACTTAGTTTGTGCCTCAACCCAAGCCAATACTTATTGTTTATTTTAGAATGATTCGAAGGTAACTTCATTTGAATAATTTGGTAAACATGAAAACTTCTAGTTATTTCTTATTTCTTCTAATTAAAGTTTGATTATTTGGAATGAGTTCCAACAATATTAAGACGGTTCTTAGGTCTCTAAATTCTAATCATGTGTTTCTTTTTGCATGAAATGTAACGAGATGTGTTCGAAGATTAAAATTTGAGAGAAGCGACACGAGAATTTTTGGATAAAATGAATCTACTTTGGATGTGTAGCAAGGGACAAAACTATGGTGAAAATTGGTGAGAATAATTTTTCCATCTAGTTTATAAGAACAATAAGTCAAATTACCAGGTACATATAACAATTGAAATTTTGATAAAATAGAAGAGGCTTAGAATAAGAAATACCATTTCCATGTTCAAATATATAAAGTGAGTCTTAAACTTGGAATATATATATGGAGATTGACTAAGCTAGAGTAGTCCAACAATTTTAATTTAATTAGTAACAAGATTCAATTGTAGTTGTATAAATAGATGCATTTAGGAATAATATCACCATCTACAAGAGTTTAATTAGACAATCTTTTTATTAACTATTTGGGTATGATCATGTTCCAAAAAGGGGAAATTCTCCCCCCGAGAGCCCCCACATGTACCCCAGCCCCATGAGAATGTGAGAGGGAAAATCACGGTGACTCAGCGATTAAGTAGCTAGGAGGACCCGTGCCTAGTACCTACAAGGAGCCACCCCCACAAGAGGATGAAACTCCCACACTGCGGTTGCTAGGACTCGATCATTGGTTTTGTTCCAAATCTACTAGCTCTTAACCAACTGAGTTACGCCCGTGAGGGCTATTTGGGTATGATCATGATGTTATGCATGGGTGATATACCTTTGTAGCACTACTATACGTTATCTTCGTTATAACTTATAAAAGTTATAATTCAATGAAATTTTAGATTTTGTTGATGTATCGTTAAACAGAAAAATTAAAATTCTTGCTAGGTAAAAACAATGATAGACTTGTGTATCATCTTATTTAAAATGGTATGTCTTCTACTACTATCATCATAGTTGCATACTTTTTATGGGTTGTGAAGTAATATAATTTTGAGAAATTTAAGTTGTTCATCTATTTTTAAAAAGCATATAAATATTTGGAGAACCTTTGTGATTGTACTAGTTTATGAATAGTTTTAAATATAGAAAAAGAATGATATACAACTTGAGATATCCAATTAAATGGTCGCTCTTGAATCTCCTTTACATTTGTTATCATAGTAATTACACTTTATATATATATATATATATATATATATATATATATATATATCATTCTTATTATTAAAAAAATTTTTTATGTCCAAAGGGGGCATAGGAAAGGATCAAACCTAACACCTCACAATTTGTGAAGCCCTACTCTACCACTGTGCCACACCTTAAAGACCACTTTGGTACATCTTGAACTATGGATGATTCCCATAAATATATGAAGTTCTTATAACTTTCATGAACATAAGAAATCTGAGGGTCACACCGTATTGACAATATTGATATGGACATTGTTCAAGAAACTACTTAATGAAAAAATCACATCTATTATTATTTTATTAGTGTTTACAAGTTGCTATGCATATAATCAATTTGATGAGTTAATTCATAAATTTTCTTCTTGTGACGACCCGAAGTCATCACCTAATACTATATTATTAAATTTCCAAATCAAATAGTCAATAAAATATGTTCAAGTCAAATACATCAAAAATTGTATCAAATGCATTGATACCTTTTTTTTAACACTATTGGAAAAAACGATATTACTGTCGGAGTAATCCGACCGTAATTGACAGATTCCGACAGTAATTATAAATTTACTGTCCGAACTGCTCGACAGTATCTAACAGTAAACCTTCAACAGTAATTTATCTCCGACAGTATTCCGACACAGTAACAAGGTCACAGACATTAACATTCCGTTTGTTTACTGTTGGAATATCGTTAATTTTTTTACGGAAATCCGATAGTAAATTAATTCCGTTATTATTTTTAATGGTAAATTACTATCGGAGCTCTGACAGTAATAATTAAAAATACTTTTTTAAAAAATAATTACTGTTGGAGCTCCGACAGTAAGTATTAAAAAAAATAAATAAAATTTTAAAATTAGTTTTTTTTACCTGATATAGCAGTTATATATACATAATCACACACACACACACTGTGCAACAATAAACTATAATTAACAACTAAAATATAAATTAAATTAAAATTAATATATATACAATTTAAAAAATATTACAGTACCAAAATAAAGTGCCCAAATCTACAACTACTGTGAAGGGGGGGGGGTTAAACAAATTACGCACAATAGAAGACCTAGACTGCTGCTGCTGCTCCATGACCAGTCGTCGCAGTTGCTCGATCTGCTCGCCCTGCTGCTGCATCTACAGGGCCTGCTGCTACACCAGCTGCTCGAGAGTCTCCGTCTTCTCTACCAGGGCACGCTCGGTAGCTGACTGCTACGGAGTACCATAAGACGCGGTCGCGCAAGGAAGAAGTGGATGCGCCCATTCTCAACACAGCAGTGTGTGGTCACTAAAGTCGTAGAGGGGAGCTCCCCTCTTCTTCCGTGACTCCGCAGTGACCGAATGCCAAATGTTGCCGACAAAGGGCGTCGGCACCTCAGGGGTCGTCTAGATAAGCCCGTCGGCGACCTGTGTGTCTATAGTCGCCTTATAGGCATCATGTGTCATAAAAACATAAAAACATTAATATTAACTATTTAAATCGGTATCTATCATCATATTCTCGTCAACCCATCTCTCAAGCTCTTCTTCCCAAATTTCCCGCATCAATGTAGGTTTATTGGATTCAAGATGGGAGATCCTTCAATTGAAGTACCTCTTCCATTTGTCATCGAGTAATTGCTTGATAAAATCTTTGTACGTTGTCATTTATCTCTACCACCAAATTAAGATTATTTAAGAAGAGGAATTCTTGAAAGCATCCAGGGATAACGTAGTTTTCTAAAAATGGAATTCTTGATGTCATTGATAGATGTCCATCCTTCATTGAAACCTAAAAATCTTGTTGAGGAAGAAGAGTTATCAGCACTTGGGAGTGAGGCCAAAAAGGATTGCAAATTATCCTTATACTGGAGTTAAGACTAAGCTTTGACAAAACTTAGTAGCATCTCCAGTATAAGGATAGTTTTCAACCCTTTTGAGCTCGCTCCCAAGTGCTGATAACTCTTCTTCACGAGCAATATTTGTAGGCATCAATGAAAGGACGGATAGCTATCAATGACATAAAGAATTTCTCTTTCAGAAAACTATGCTGTCCCTGGATGCTTTCAAGAATTCCTCTTCTTAAATAATCTTAATTCAGCAGCAGAGATAAATGACGATGTACACAGATTTTATCAAGCAATTGCTCGATGGCGAATGGAAGAGGTACTTCAATTGAAGGATCTCCCATCTTGAATCCAATAAACCTATATTGATGTGGGAAATTTGGGAAGAAGAGCTTGAGAGATGGGTTGACGAGAATATGATGATAGATACTGATTTAAATAGTCATATCGAGGTGGTGCCTGAAACTGCTGAACCTCGATAGGACTTGATTATGCCGCTTCTGAGGTACCAGAAAGTTCAGCAGTTTCAGACACCATCTTGTTATGACTATTTAAGGGTCCAGTTTAAGGTTTAGGTTGGGGTTTAGAGTTTAAGGTTATGATTAAGGGTAAAGGTTGGGGTTAAGGGTATGGTTTAGGGTTAAAGTAGGGTTAAGGTTGGGTTTAAGGGTTTCGATTTAAGGTAAAGTGTATAGTTTAGGGTTAGGTTAGGTTTTAAGGTTAAGGTCGTGGTTTAGGGTCAAGAGTATGGTTTAAGGTTGTGACTAGAGTTATGGTATAGGGTTAGTGTTTAGGGTTTAGGGTTTGAGGATGTGGTTTAGGATTAACATTAGGTTTAGGATTAGGGATAAGAGTTAGGTTTTAATTTTAAGGATAAGGTTTAGGTTGAAGGTTGTCTTTTAGGGTTAGGTTTTAAGGTTAAGGCTATGGTTTAGGGTTATGATTGAGTTAACGGTTCATATTTAAGGTCATGTGCGTGGTTTGGGGTTTTTATAATTTAATAATTTAATTAGTTAAAATTTAGGGTTTAATTCTACGTATACGTAGAGTACTTACCTAATAACTATCGGTATCGCACTAACATACGTTTATAAAAAAAACAATACATACACCCTAACATATACATTTATAAAAAAAAATATACGCAAAAATATACAGAAATTACTTTTTTTTTTAAATTAAAAAATACATAATTACAATACAAGGTATCCTAAGCCAACACGACGTGACTACGAACTAAATGAGAAGGAAATAAGGACAAGGCCTCGCAACTAGGTGTTAAGGATATATTATGAGCATGTTAACCCTCTAGATTGTCATTCACGTTATTCGTACAAGTCCATTACAAGGATCTACGAGGTTTCCCTTCTATCTGATCAGTTACTCTCGGTGTACACCCTGACCCGGATCTCTATACGAAACCCCAAGGTCGAGTCGCCAAAACAACACAACGCAAAACCAACAAGGAAAGTACGTGGCGTAACCACCTGTACTTACTATAAAACACAACTGATAAAACCTGCAATAATACTAAACAAGTCTTCAGCGACACTACAGCCGGAACCCAACTAACAAAAACCACAAGTCTAAAACTCGGGAAACAACAAACAACAACATTAACAACCTCTACGACCACAACATGTTTCAGATTAACAAAAAAATTACAGAAAACAGAAAAATAAAAAAATATACATTTTTCATATTTTTTTAATATACAATTAAAATTATAGACAAATAAAACATAAATTAACAGAAAATAAAAAAATTTTAAAAAAATTTAGAATAAATCTACACTACACAAAATACAAAAATTAAATTTTTTTTACACTCACATTAGCAAAAAAATAAAATAAAATACACATTTACTCAGAAAAATAGAAAATTCATAAATATACACATTTATACACTACTAGAAACACGCTAATTACTGTCGGACATATTACTGTCAGAAATTTCTGACAGTATTTACTGTCGGATATTTTTTGTTTACTGTCGGATTTTCGACAGTAATTTTAAATTATTTGGTGGGATAATAATTACTGTCGAAATTTATCCGACAGTAAATCTCCAACAGTAATAGCAGAATATTCTTCGAATATTCCCTTTCCATCCGATAGTATTTACTGTCGGAATAATCCGACAGTAATATTACGACAGTAATACGGGAATATTCTTCGAATATTCCTTTTAAATTCCCAGAAAATTGTGATCAATATTACTGTCGGAATTTCGACAGTAATATCCGACAGTAATTTAGGTTTAATTTACTGTCGGATATTATTGTCGGAGCTCCGACAGTAATACTGAAAATAAAACCCAAATCGAACAGCCTCTCCCCCCATTTGCGAAGTATGTCTCTCTTCTCTCTCTCTCTCTCAGTTGAGCCGACGCCGTCCCTCTCTCAGCAGTCGTCCCCCCTAGCTCCCTCACATGCACACGTTCACCACCGTCTCTGTCGCCGTCGCCGTCGACATTGCCGTCGCCCCTCACCCTCCTTCTCCGTGCCGTTGACGTTGTAAACCACCTCCGCTGCCGGCCGGTAATCTCTCTCTCTCACACACTCTCTCTCTCTCTCTCTCTCTTTCTCTCTCTCTTTCCTTTAAAATTATAATCTCTCTCTCACACACACACTCTCTCTCTCTCTAAACAGATTCTACTTCACCGCACTGCCGTCGCCGTGCCGCCAGCCACCTCTCTCTCAAATTTTACAGTAATTTTTACCCTTTTTTTGTATTTATTTGAATTTTTTTGATATTGTAGTTGTTAATTTTAAGTTACTTTATTAATATATTATTTTTTTTGATATTGTATTTGTTAATTTTAGTTTTTTGATATTGTATGCTATTATGTTAAATTTTATTATTTGTTAATTTGTATGATATTTGTATGCTATTTTGCTATTTTGTATGCTATTATTAAGTTTGTATGCTATTTTGCTATTTTGTATGCTATTATTAAGTTTATTATTACGTTTGTATGCTATTTTGCTATTTTGTATATGTTATTTTATGCATTAAGTTTGTTATTTTTTTTTCTACTGCAATATTAAAAGGCTTAAGTTGAGGATCATATGCGTTTTGACCTTAAAACGCAGCAAGCTCTAATCATGAACTAGTATGAAGTAGGACGACGTTTTTATATGGGACGAGGCGGAGTAAACTTAACGGCATGCAGTTACTCTCAGTAATTTTCTTAACTACAGCACCCCTTAAAACATACACGAAATACAAGTATCGGCCGTAAGAAGTCTAGAAAAGATGCATAGATAACATTTACTCAATTGCTACCGTTAGCCTATTTATTATCAATGAAAAGATGCATAGATAAAATTCCCTATCAAAAGGGTTCTAAACACTAAACCCTATCTAAACCCTATAGCCTAAATCCTATTGATGAATGAAAATATACCTCGCAAGTGCACGAGAATACCGGAGTATAGCTGCGCAAAAACAAGGGTCGAATCACAGAGACAAGAGAGTGATTGATTTTGTTAACTAGTAATTCAAAATGCAAAAGTAAACGACAAAGGGGGTTTTCTTGATTTCTCTTAAAACTAATGACAAAAATTAAACTAATTTATCACCTAATTAATCAACTAAATTATCAAAGCAAGTAAATAACGAGTTTAACAAGAATTGGGAGACCTAGGAATTGGGATTCACTCTGTATCTTGGATTTATGCCTTTCTAATTTATGTATCAGTTCAGTTCTAGGATTGGTTCACAAAGGTAAAGACTAGGACGCTTGGATCACGGTTTGCAGGCTCTAAAACTTGATGAATGAAAATATACCTCGCAAGTGCACGAGAATACCGGAGTATAGCTGCGCAAAAACAAGGGTCGAACCACAGAGACAAGAGAATGATTGATTTTGTTAACTAGTAATTCAAAAAGCAAACGTAAACGACAAAGGGGGTTTTGTTGATTTCTCTTAAAACTAATGACAAAAATTAAACTAATTTATCACCTAATTAATCAACTAAATTATCAAAGCAAGTAAATAACGAGTTTAACAAGAATTGGGAGACCTAGGAATTGGGATTCACTCTGTATCTTGGATTTATGCCTTTCTAATTTATGTATCAGTTCAGTTCTAGGATTGGTACACAAAGGTAAAGACTGGGACGCTTGGATCACGGTTTGCAGGCTTAGTATCCCTAATTGTTATACTTTCTTGATCGGTCCATATAACAAGCAGGGATCCTTTAAGAACTTAGGAACAATTAATCTCTCTCTTATCTTAGCAAGATTATGAATCGATAAGAAAGAACATTCATAAGAGATGGCAAACATATGACTTATGCATTCGGATCGTGCAATTCATCATACCCTAATAATCTAATAGTTGTAATTACCTACACGCAAAGACAACACATGAAGATTCGATAAAAATACTCTTATGAATGTCTAGAACTATTGAACTGAATAAGAACTATATTAAGGCATAAATCTTTGATACAGAGTTACCTCCAACTCCTAGATAATGAGATTAGTTCCTCATGATTGAAACAAAAACAAAAATTGATTTATAATCCATACTTGAATTCTTGAAAGAAGAAGTTAAGAAAAGATTACAAAATAATCCCAAGCTGTCTTTTTCTCTCCAAGAAGTCCCCCAATTTAACTCACAAAGACTCTTTATATATTAGGTTTTTCCTTTGCTGAAACAGAATAGGGCAACAAAATTTTCGACGCTATGCGGCCGCTTCATGCGTGCGCATAGCTTATCGCAAAACTATGCGACTTCTTGATGCGAGCTCGCACAAAAATCTTCAACATTCTGGAATGTATGCGGCCGCTTCATGCGTCCGCATAGCTTCAGTTTTCCAACTTCCATGCTTTTGCACTTTAAACCCTGAAGATTTCGTAATAGCACCAGAGACCCAAAAAATTCATAATTGTCTCCTTCAATCCCTGAAACTTCAAAAATACACTAACAACCCATATTAGATAACAAAAAGCTCGAGAAATTGCCAAATTTAAGACGGAAAAGTACCCTTCGGATGAGTATAAAACTCATCCATCAAATACCCCCAAACTTAGATTTTTGCTCGTCCTCGAGTAAAACAAAGAAAACTACAAAAAAAAACTAAATAAATACAACAACAACAAAAATATCATCGCAAGTCAACGCATCAGTATTAGATCACATAAAGCCTCAGAGTAAAACCCTACACAATCAAGTAGTTGACAAAATATTCTTACAAATCTAGACTTTCGCTTGGCCAAAATTCAATATTCCTTTGAATCTCCGTGTGTGTGTGTGTACCAATCATTGAAAATTTCAAAATTTTGAAAACTTTTATCAAATCAAGTACAACAACCATTCCCAAAATATAACAATACAATTCTTTTGCACGAAATATCAAAATGCATCATTAAGTGTAAAAATAACCATCACCACCAAGTTGAAATCAGAAAAACTAGAAAGCGCCGGCATTCAAAGGTTAACACATCCATCCCATGCACTTCCCTATGTATAAACTACACAACTCTCAAGTCCGACATACTTATATAGCGATTAAATGAATCATGAGCTAAAACAAAATATTGCCAATCAAAACAAGGGTCAAATCAACCATGCCTTCAGAATATCTCCATTCCACAAAAACAAAATAGCAACTAGGTCAATAGGGCTTTAATAAGCTTGTAATGTAAGGCCAGGCAAGGGCTACAAACGGCGGGATAAGAAATCACAAAACAAGAGAGCAAGAATGTATCCCTTCATTGATACCAACTTTCACTTTAACAACTCACAATTTTTTTCTCTGAGTTGAAAAAGTCAATCACCATCACAACTGAAATATGACCCCCAATGATCTATACATATTTTTTTCTTCTTCTTCTTTTTTTCCTTTTTTTTTATTCTTTTTTTTTTGTCGAATTATTGGGGTCCCCTTTTTCTTTTCTTTATTTCTTCCTTCAATTACAGAACGTGGCACAATCACATTCCCATCCATGCTCTCTTGAAGGGTAGTCTAAAGTGTATAGGCTTTCATGGGTTTGGAAAATGCGGGTGGAAGAAACGAAGTCGAAGGGGGGTCTATGTATGCTTTTGCACACGCCCTTCTTCCAATTAAGCTCAAAGGGGACACAAGGGAATAATATATGATTAGGATGGAGAAATATAGGCACAAACGATCCAAAGATGGCCTATGTCTTCCCTAATTGCTACAATGTTCATGCTTCACTTCAACACTCATCATTCATGGCATCAAATCCTTCCCTTAATGCTCTTTTTAAAAACAAGCTCATACGGATTACTTCATTATTCGCTGGACAAGAAATAGGGACAATCAAGACTTACATGCGACAGTTCAAGAAGTGTGCTTGAGATATATTAACAAGAGAAGTCCAACAAATCTAGCTAAATCATGAAAACAACCCTAAAATCGCATCAGAATGCAATGAATGTGAGGAGATGATGATTTAACACGTCATGATCACTAAAAGCAGAAAGTCTCCACAGGAATGAGATGTGCACTTTACACTTGATAAAAATAATCAAAACAATCAATAGACAAATCATGGCAAATCGTGCTCAAAAGTTGAAGATTCAAAAGTCAATTAATTAAAACCATGCTAGCATCTAGATAGCTCGAAATGTAATATCTCCTAACACATGTGAGGGCTAGACATTCTCATCACTGGCGGTGATCACCCAAACCGACACTAAGACAAGCAGATATATATATATATATATATATATATATATATTAACTAGAATCAAGACTACAATTAAAAACTACACTACAAAAGCAGGAAAAACATATAGCCACCACACCCCCAAACTCAAATTTCACATTGTCCCCAATGTGAATCTAATACCAAACCGAGGATGCGGTGCTAGCACTCATCAACTGTCAGAAGGGGGAGCGAGCGGCTAAGAAAGGAAATCGGAGGTATCCATCCCATGATAAGAAGCCATCCCTTGCATTCAGGCTGCCATATAGTTCTGAAAATGTCGGCTCCTATCAGCCTCTTCTCTCTGGCTAGCCCGAAATCTCTCATTTTCCTCGAACTCTTCTCTTTGACAAATATCAATATTAGTTACCCTCGCGGATAACTCCCGCATATCTCCTGCTAGAGTCTCCACCCGTTGGAATAACTCTTCGTCATAAAATTGCTCTTCCTCCTCCTCTTCTTCTTCGCTCTCTTCTCCTCGCCCACGCCTTACCGGACGAGCACTCGATGTCCCCGATCCCATCGGGTTCTACTAGCAAACCAAAGTCATGCATATTGCTACAACAGTGGGGCTACATCCCACTTGCGGCCAACAAGTGAGGGTGTGTGAGAACCGGTACGACGACCCATAGCGATCACGAATCCCATTCGTAAAGACTATACATTGTCCTACCATAACTTTACTAAGAATGCTAGCTGGACTCAATGCAATGCACAAGTAGATATTTACTCGTCATTCTCAACAATTCAAAGTGTGTTCTCTTAAATCACATACCAAATCAACCCGAATGTGCTTGTAAATACTAAACACACAATCAATCATCAAAGTAGGATGATTGTCCTACCACATACTAGAACAATCCCATCATGTCCGTAATCACTGATCATATAAACAAAACAGGACAATAGGCAAAGTAAGCCTATTATACAACTCAACCATCGAACAATGTCTGTGATAGCTCGACACACACATAACCACAACGTAAGGTATTTTCACCGTATAATCAACTGTTAAATAATGTCCACAATGTGGAACCTATATAATACAAGGATAGGCTATTCATTCCTAATTCTAAAATAAAGTACCATGTTTCTCACATCCACACAAACTCATAACCCCACATAGGTAAGTCTACTCGTACTTACCCCCATTAATTAAGGCATAATAGTTACGTTAAATTCCGGATCTCTAAGTATACTATCATCACACAATATCGTCCATCTCATGCGCATCATAAAATATCACATATTGTTATTGTCATATACTTCAACTTATTCAACTTAACTCGTAGTCAACTAATGTTTGACTAAATCAAGTAAGGTCAAAACTCTACTGAGTTATAAACCCATCAATTCATAACCCACATCGCAGAAAACTATTATACGTTATATAGGGAATTATATTTCCCATTACTCAACTCTGTAGAGTCAATTATACTCATTAATAATTTATTACATTATTCGACGTTTGTTCATAATGTCCTATTCGACTCCGCTAGAGTCAGTCACGACGAGTATATAGCTCGTATAGTGTTTAATATAAATATATTATCTCATGTCGACTCCGCTAGAGTCATAACCCATTTTTTAAAACACCTGGACGAATCGCAGTATCGTCCCTAATTAACAACATTAATCGCAACCCATGTGTTGGTGTGTTTACCACCCATATAAATCTCGCAAGTTCATCGCGAGTAACTTCTTACCAAATCCCAGCGAGTTACTAATACTCGATGTTTAACAATAACAACAATCGCAACTCAACGAGTCTCTAATTCTTGGAGACTAATAACAACGATACTTATTCAGCACTGCGTAGCCATGCCGTTAAATTCACCAAATATTCCACAAAAATCTAAATATTACAATTATTCCGTATTTAGAAACTAGACATCTAGAACTATATTTTACCAATTTGAATGACCTCATTTGGACTTATATTCATCAAGAATCAGCCACTTAAAATTAGATCTAATACCCAGAATTTCCAGAAATAGTTTACTCGGCGCAGTGATAAAACATAACCTAAACGAGGTACTTCCTGACCTCTAAAATTTATGAAACTTTATAGAGAACAACCTAACACACATAAGAATAACATATCCAAAATTCAGCAAATTCTCAATAGTAGATTAGTACCAGAATTTTTACAAAAATAGCCCAAAACAGGGACTGCAACTAACTCGAAGTTCATGTGTTTTTCGTTCTAACTTGTAACTAACATCTCACCAAATATTTTACGCATGTCCAAATATTATGAATCTTATATACCCACAAACTAGCCATTCCAAATTACAATTTACCATTTTAACTCAGTCCATTTGGACTTGCATTCATCAACATGCAACCACATAAAGATTGAACTACAAACCATAATTTCCAGCAACAGTCCGTTCTGCGTATCGATAATATGCAACCTAAACGATGTACTTCCCGACCTCTAAAATTTATGAAAATTTTCAGGATTTTACACAACATAATAATGTAAAACATATCCATAATTTAGACAATTTTTATGGACGGATTTTTTCCAGAAAATTCTGTAATATAACCCAAAGTAGTGACTAAGCTTATTTCAAGAACTATGTATATGGTTTCATAAATCATCAATTCTTTCCCAAATCATATTTCCAAGTTAAGCTAGCAACTTAGTACAACACAACATCATTTGGAGTGACAAATTTCATATTTCCAAGAAATTAACACAAAGATGAACAACCAACACATTTTACATGCTTAACTCTCTCAATTCAACTCATAAACACACAAAACATTATAGTTACTTACCTCTTGATGAATTCAACCCAAGAAAATCCCAAGAAAACTAACATGCAATTAGTGTATAATCTTCCTCTAGTCAAGAGCTTCGCAACGGTGAAGACGGATCGTCGATCGGACTCCAGATGCCCAAGATATCACACTTTTCTCACTCTAGAATATTTTTACTCTCTCTCTCTCTCTCTCTCTCTCTCTCTCTCTCTCTCTCTCTCTCTCTATTCTCTCTCTATCTCACGGTTGATCATGGTGGAAATGGGGAAAGAAGTGAGGTCTCTCCTCACTTAACAAGGAGAGAGTAAGTCTGATTTTTAGTCTCTCCACATGGTCAGTTAAAAGTCACAAGATTGGTCAAATTGTCAACTAATTAAAACATTGGTCAAATGCTAGATTAAAATTATGAAATTTTGGGTCAACTTTAAAGACATGCCTGAGATTATCTACACATTCAAAAATTACAAATAATATATGGTTGAAAATCTCTTTGAGTCTAGTTTACACAGAATCAAACGGTTTGCAAATCTGAGTTTTCTACACAAAGTTATTGCCAAATCACTACAAGTTGGTCGGATGGGCAGAATTCTGGGTTTAAGCATGTATCCATGCTTTTGTGTATAACTTTTCCCATCTCACAGTGGTTTAAAGCACAAATGCAAAGATAATTAATCTTATTCAAAGTATCCATGAGTGAAATAGGACGAAAATGGGAACAGGGTCTCACATATTTTGGTATCCCAAATTATGTGGTGTTGCCTCGGTACATTGAAAAGATTAATTACTGTGATTTTTTATCACTAGCAATATGGTTAGTGGAAGTGATATGTAATCACAAAAAATGTGGATTGAAAATGAAAGAAAAACAAATCCACCATACTACATGATTTGTCGTGGCTAGTGAGAAAGCGTCTTGGTGACACACTAAGTGTGTAGAGAATTGTGGATGAAAAACTTACCACATGCTTGTTTAAACACTATTATGCGTGGTTAAATGCTAGTTCCAAACCTTTGTTTTACGTGAAAGTATCAGAAAAACAAATTCTCTAGCTAGAGGCATAGGTTTTGTATACATCAACCCAAGCTGATAGTTATTGTTCGTGGTGTAGTGCAAAGATTATCGCATACTATTTTACAATGATTCGAAGATAACTTCATTTGAATAATTTTGTAAACATGAAAACTTCTAATTATTTCTTATTTCTTTTAATTAAAATTTGATTATTTGGAATTTGTTCCAACATATTTTTCACGTTAATCGATCATTCTAATTCCATCTAAAAATTTTTACGGAGATCTTACGTAAACAAGTTAAGTCAGCATTGTTGCTGACCTTGGAGACTGATTTAGTCCTATTGACTACAAGTGAGGTCATGTGACCGGTTCAACCCGTTCGATAATAGGTGAATCCCATTTCGAAAAGATATGTGCTGCAAGGGGCAACGTCGACTGCCACAATTGAACAATTCAAAGGTTGGTGACAACCAAGGGATAGAAGTATAGACCACGATTATGAACAAAGACAAAGCAGTGGCAGTTGACAATAATAATAAACTGAGTCCCACTGTTCTCGATTCAAGTCCCACTCAATGCCAGACGATGCGATGGGAGCCTATAGGTACATCGAAAAGGATTCATAAAGATAATGCTTTGGTCTCAAAAGCTAAAGACTCGCAAAGGCACCCTACGGATGTAGAGGTTATTAATCTCTTAAATAAGGAGGCTAGCACAGTTTGTTTGGGTAAAGAGAAGGCCAAAATCAACGTTCAGGATACACCTTCGAAGGTTAGTAACAATATGTGTTACTGTTTATTAGCCTGTTGGCTTGGCCCTTCAATGTGGCAGCCCATGTTAAATAAACGGCCCAACCCTTAGCCCATTGCTGTGCTGGCCCGCCCATTAGGAAGCGCAAAAGCGGAAGGCTTGTTCTGGACGCTTCCGCCTTCTCCCGCCTTGTCTCTCCCACGTGCTCACGTTCTCCCATGCTGAGCTGTCCTCGGTTGTTGCGATAGCTGTTATATCTTCTTGATTCTCCCCAGGCGTTACTGTGCGATGAATGAGAGAGTAAAGGGTTTTCAAAATCTAGGGTAGATTTTCAAGTCGTCACTTTCTCTCTCTCATTCTGTTCGCCGGCGTGTGTCTCTCTCTTCAACCTCTTCTCTCTTGGTGAGGGTGTGAGTGTGTGAGTGTTGGTGTATACACGGTTGAGCTTGTTGAGGGTTTCCTTTGGTGAGCCATCATCACACGGTGAGGTTGAGAGGACTTAGGAGGGATACCGGTGTTGGGTCTTGGTGGTCGCCGGCGGAGGTCTAGGGCGTCTTTGCCGGAGTCGTAGTGGGGTTTAGAGGACTTGTTGGGACTCGGATGGTGGACTGATTAAACAAGGGTTACCGAGCCTAAAAGCGTTGCTATAGCCGAGGTGTCTATCACCCGTGACGGCGAGTCGGTGGCGTAACACCGGCGGGACAAGCTTGCTTTACATCTCATCTTGTTTTTACGTTGCTTTTCGTGCTCCTTGTCTTCTCTATCTAACACTCGTTTTGCAGCGTTCCTGGTGTGAAGACGATCAAGTGATACCCCCGTTTTCGCGTTACCCCCCTTTTCTTTTATTTTTCAATATTGTAATAGTTGAGCGTCTGGTGAGGACACCCCTTAGAATCTTGTACCTAGGGTCTCTGGTTTTGTAATATTTATTTGGCGTTTGTGCGCAATTTTGTATACAACCACAACAGTGGTATCAGAGCCTTTGGTTCGTGTTTGAAGGCTACGGTTGTGTACGGCGGTACGGCGGCGTAAGGCGGAGTGCGGTGGATCGAGGTATATACGGTGGCCTATGGTGGCCTACCGTGTTCTACGGGCTCCCTTTAATCCAAAATAGAAACCCTAATCTAGGGTTTCTGGGTAAGTTGGTTTCTCTCTCCTTACACTTTTAAACTGCGTGGATGTTTACTCTTCTTCTGTAGATCAATCGTGTGGATGTTGGTTGCATGAGTTTGGTTGTTTAATCTGTCTAGTTGGTCTCTTCTTCCTTGCCCCGCTCAAGCTTGTTCGAGATAATAGTGCCCGCCCGATTCCCCTTTAGTGAATCTTGATCTTATTGGCTATTGTCTTTTAAAAGGAACTGCTTGATTAGGCTTTAGTTAGGCCGTGGTTGTGTTGTGATTCGATCCGTTGGATATTTCTTGTTTTTGAGCGATTCGTTCGTTGGTATTTTGCTTGATTCGTTCGGTGGTAGTTGTGTGTTTGATATTTTCCGAATCAGTGTTTTTCTAAAAATGGCTAGCTCTTCAACTTCAGCTTATAGCTTAGAACCTTTCAATGGGAAAACCGATTTTTCAATCGGCAACGAAAATGCGAGGCATTTTGATAAAAGAAAAAGTTTTCAAGGCTATCACATTGAAATTTTCTGAAAATGATACTGAGGAGAGCATAGCCGAAATGGATGAGTGCGCATACTCATCCATAATTTTAAAACTGTCCGATTCGGTTTTACGAAAAGTTGGCAAGCTTGACTCCGCTAAAGCTTTGTGGGAAAAATTGGAAGAAGCGTATTTGAAACATCTTTGCCAAACAAATTGTATCTTCTCGAAAAAATTTTCCGTTTTAAGCTCAACTTAAACAAAGATATGGATGATAACATCGATATCTTCACAAAACTGGTTCAAGATATCAAGCAAACTGGAGATAAACATATTGATGAATACACCCCTATTGTGCTTTTGAATGCCATCCTGCATTCTTATGCTGATGTAAAATCTGCAAACAAATATGGTAGGGATGCTTTAACTCTTGATACTGTGATTAATGGATTAAAAAGTAAAGAGTTGGAACTAAAAGCAAACAAGGGTAAATCATCAACATCTGGTGAAGTCCATATGGTAAGGGGAAGATCTCAAAACAGAAACAGTAGTCAAAACAAAAATCAGAATCAGAATCAAGGTCACAATTATGAAAAGAAAAGGGGTAGGAGTAAGAGTAGATCGAAGTCTAGGACTAGAGGCAGAAAGTGTTACAACTGTGGGGAAATAGGTCACTTTAGGAAAGAATGCCCTAACCCTAAAAAGAAGAATTTCAATCAGAATCAAAATGAACAAAATGACTGCAATATGGCCTCGGGTAGTGAGGATGATGCGAATGTTTTTATGGTGGTTGAATCGTGTGATAATTTGGTTAACTCTGTGAATGCCATGGCTGCATGCAAAAATGAATGGTTAATAGATTCTGCCTGCACTTTCCACATGACACCTTATAAACACTTCTTTAATTCCTACCAAGAACAAAAACTGGTTCTGTCTTACTTGCTAATGAAAAGAAGTGCCAAATTGCTGGAATAGGTGATGTTTGTTTAAAATTTGATTCTGGAAATGTTTTGAAATTAAAAAATGTTAGGCATGTCCCTGACCTTTGCAACAATCTGATTTCTTGTGCATCTCTAGAAGATGAGGGTATAGAGGGAAAGTGGGGGAGGGGAATGATGAAGATTATGAAAGGCTCTCTTGTGATTGTGAAGGCTGAAAAACGCCGAAATCTGTATGTGTGTGCTGGTTTGCCTCTATCTTGTGCGAAAACTGTGCTAATCTCGTTAAGGAAGATAAAACAAACTTATGGCATAAAAGATTAGGACACATGAGTAGTAAAGGCCTAGGAATCTTAAACAAGGTGGTGCCTTTGGAAATGATGAGATTTCGACTTGCCCTTTGTGAGTCGTGTGTCATGAGTAAACAAAGACCGAGTGAGCTTTCCCCAATCCTCAATCCCAAAATTTTCTAGTAAAAAAATCCTTGAATACATACATGCAGATGTATGGGGGCCCTCTAGCGAGCCCACTCAAGGTGGAAACAGATATTTCCTCTCCATCATTGATGATTTTTCCCGAAAAATTTGGTTGTTCCTGATGAAACACAAGTCTGATGTTTTTGAAAACTTTAAAAACTGGAAAACCATGATTGAAGTTAAAACTGGCAAGAAAATCAAAACCCTTAGGACTGATAATGGCCTAGAGTTCTGCAACTCTGAAATGGACAAATTCTGTTCTGAAAACGGAATTGAAAGACACAAAACTGTCCCTTACACCCTCAAAAAATGGGGTAGCGAAAGAATGAATAGGACTCTCCTTGAAAGGGTTAGGAGTATGCTTGCCTCATCGGGTCTCTCCAAAAGGTTTTGGGGAGAGGCAGTCCTAACTGCCGCCTATCTCATCAATAGGTCCCCTTCCGTCCCATTGAACGGAAGATGTCCCGAGGCAGTTTTTTGGGAAAAAGAAATTGATTTTCAAAATCTGAGAGTCTTTGGGTGTGCTGCCTATGCCCATAGGAGAAACGAAAAATTGGAACCTCGATCGGTTAGGTGCGTTTTCTTGGGCTATCCCGAGGGAGTAAAAGGATATAGGTTATGGGTGAGGGATGAACCGAGTTTTAAAGTGATTATAAGCCGTGATGTTGTTTTTAATGAAAACGAATTCCCGTGTTTGAATGTCCCAAATGAACCTGTCCCGGCTCCTGTTATGGTGGAGCACCCTGTCGTATTGAGTCCAATTGAACCTAGGGTGCAGCCCGAGACTGAAACTGTGAATGAAAATCAAAATGATCAAGAAAATGAGCAAGAAACTGAAACTGTAGATGCTGAAACAGAAAATGAAGACACTAGGATTGAATTTCCTGAAGATCAAAATCTAGACAACTATCTACTTGCTAGGGACAGACCTAGACGTACAATTAGAAGGCCCTCTAGATTTGATGACATGGTCTCTTTTGTGTTTAGTGTGTTTGAATCCATTGACAACTGTTATGAACCCAAAACTTACCAAGAAGCTTTGAAATCTGCTAATTCTGTGGAGTGGTTGAATGCTATGATGGATGAGATAAACTCGTTGCATGTTAATCAAACTTGGACCTTAGTGCCCAAACCTAAGAACTGCTCCCTTGTTGATTGTAAGTGGCTGTTTAAAGTCAAAAACGAGTCTGAATCTGTGCGATTCAAAGCTAGGTTAGTTGCAAAAGGGTTTACTCAAAAGGAGGGATAGATTACACGGAAATCTTTGCCCCGGTTGTCAAATTCACTACAGTTAGGGTAATGCTTGCATTAGTTGCTCAATTTGATTGGGAGTTGAAACAAATGGACGTCAAAACTGCGTTTTTACATGGTGAATTGGAAGAAAAATTTTTCATGAGGCAACCGGAAGGTTTTATTGACAAGAAAAATCCCGATTATGTTTGTTTGTTGAAAAAATCTTTATATGGTCTTAAACAGTCTCCCAGAATGTGGAACAAAAAATTTGACTTGTGCATGCAATCCTTGAATTTTAAACGCAGCTCTTATGATCACTGCTTGTATTTTAAAATTAACTGTGATGCACACTTGTTCCTTTTGATTTATGTTGACGACATGCTCTTGATAAGTCCTTGCATCAAGGCTATAGAGGATGTCCAAAAATGTCTTTGCAAAAACTTTGACATGAAAAACTTGGGAGATGCAAAAAAGATTTTGGGAATGAACATTGTAAGGGATAGGAAGAACAACACGATTTCTCTAAATCAGATTTCCTACGTTGAAAAGATTTTGAGTAAATTTAACATGCAAAACTGTAAATCTGTCAATGTGCCTCTTGCAAGTCATTTCACCTTGAGTAAAAACCAGTCTCCCCAATCTGAAACTGAAATTGATGAAATGAAAGATGTGCCATATTCCAATGCCATAGGATCAGTCATGTACTTGATGGTAAGCACACGGCCTGACCTTGCTTACCCCCTGAGTTGTTTGAGTCGATACATGGCTAATCCTGGAATGCCTCATTGGCAGGCTGTTAAATGGCTGATGAGATACCTGAAATTCTCTCTGAATTATGGTCTGAAATTTTCAAAATGTCGTGATGGTGTGAAATTAAAAGGCTATGTAGACTCGAATTATGCTAATGATGGAGATAGTAGGAAATCCACTACTTCCTATGTGTTTACATTGTGTGATGCTTGTGTTAGCTGGAAATCCCAACTGCAGTCTATTGTTGCATTGTCTACCACTGAGTCTGAATATGTTGCTATAACTGAAGCGTTTAAGGAAGCAACATGGTTAAAAGGATTAATTTCTGAACTGGGTTTTTTGAAAGATAAAGCGTGATTTTTCGGACAATCAATCTGGCATACGGCTTTGCAAAAATCCTGTCTTTCACGACAGACAAAGCACATAGATGTTAGGTACCATTACCTTAGGGATGTGATTGACAAAGGACTTGTCCTCCTTGAAAAAATTCCAACCCAGCTTAATCCGGCAGACATGGGAACCAAATGCCTGCCTGTCACCAAATTCAAAAACTGTTTAAATATTTTGAAAATTGATACTGGAGATTGATGCTCTCTTGCTGTTTTTTCCCTGAAAATCATCGGCTCTCTCTGTGATTGCTGAGGTATCTCCCTAGTTCCTACTTAGTGTGGTGGAGCTAGTTAGATTTCTTTTTTCCCTGCTTGGTCCAAGCTGTGTGTTGGATCAAGTGGGGGATAGGCGATGATGAACCCAAAATTTTTTTTTGGTAATAGTCATATTGAGTCCCATTAGTCATTAACCCATTCCCCCACTTGCTCCAAGGTGGAGATTGTTACTTGTTTATTAGCCGTTGGCTTGGCCCTTCAATGTGGCAGCCCATGTTAAATAAACGGCCCAACCCTTAGCCCATTACCGTGGCCCGCCCATTAGGAAGCGCAAAGCGGAAGGCTTGTTACGACGCTTCCGCCTTCTCCCACCTTGTCTCTCCCACGTGCTCACGTTCTCCCATCTTGAGTGTCCTCGGTTGTTGCGATAGCTGTTATATCTTCTTGATTCTCCCCAAGCGTTACTGTGCGATGAATGAGAGAGTAAAGGGTTTTCAAAATCTAGGGTAGATTTTCAAGTCGTCACTTTCTCTCTCTCATTCTGTTCGCCGGTGCGTGTCTCTCTCTTCAACCTCTTCTCTCTTGGTGAGGGTGTGAGTGTGTGAGTGTTGGTGTATACACGGTTGAGCTTGTTGAGGGTTTCCTTTGGTGAGCTATCATCACACAGTGAGGTTGAGAGGACTTAGGAGGGGATACCGGTGTTGGGTCTTGGTGGTCGCCGGCGGAGGTCTAGGGCGTCTTTGCCGGAGTCTGTAGTGGGGGTTTTTTGGGGACTTGTTGGGACTCGGATGGTGGACTGGTTAAACAAGGGTTACTGAGCCTAAAAGCGTTGCTATAGCCGAGGTGTCTATCACCCGTGACGGCGAGTCGGTGGCGTAACACCGGCGGGACAAGCTTGCTTTACATCTCATCTTGTTTTTCGTTGCTTTTCGTGCTCCTTGTCTTCTCTGTCTAACACTCTGTTTTGCAGCGTTCCTAGTGTGAAGACGATCAAGTGATACCCCCTGTTTTCGCGTTACCCCCTTTTCTTTTATTTTTCAATATTGTAATAGTTGAGCGTCTGGTGAGGACACCCCTTAAAATCTTGTACCTAGGGTCTCTGGTTTTGTAATATTTATTTGGCGTTTGTGCGCAATTTTGTATACAACCACAACAATATGGTTAAAATCTCCAACTCTTTTGATGCTCTGGTCAATTTATCCGAGGAAGGTGAAGGTGTTACGACAACGGTGGTTGAGGAGGAACGAGCCGACCATATCCCAGTGACTACCAAGGTAGTAGAGGAGGATGTAACTGAGCCTACTTCTACAATTCTAAATGAGGGGGATAACACGTATGTTTGCAGGCATATTAGATCTGAGTATGATTTGGGTAAACTCTTGAATGATGTGTTGCACAGGCAGCCTTGGCTTTGTGGTAAGGCTCATTCTACCGGAGGGGATTATAATGAAGGTATGCCTGATCTAGAAAGATATTTCACGGATTTAGATACCGCTAGTGTCTCGATTAGACCTACCTTTCAGCAATATTGTTATGACCATATGAAAAACATTCAAAAGAAAAAGTTCTTGAAACAAAATGTTCGTCTCACTAGGGCTGCCTCTAAAGCCCAGCCGCAACCCCCTCAATAATTTTTATGTCGATTCTCATTTGGAATGCTAGAGGTGTTTTCAACAAACCTACAAGGAATTATCTTAGTTTGCTCAAGAGACAGAATAACCCTTTCCATTGTGTTATTTTAGAACCTAAAGTGCCAGGTGATCGTATTGGTAAATTGTGCAGGCATCTGCGTTATAATATGAGTTTGTATGAGAATTATATTAGTAAACATGTTTGGCTGGTTTGGGATAATAGGGTGGATATTACGTTGGTTGAAACAATGAATCAGTTTATTTTAGTTAGAGTTAAAGTGGGTAATGATTTTAATGCTATGGCTACTTTTGTTTATGCTAAATGCACCAGAGAGGAGCAGTGTGATTTATGGGTGGATCTTCTTTCCTTTTCTAGTCGAGCCAACAATCCATGGTTTGTTGGGCGAGATTTTAACGTTATCTCGCACACGATGGAAAAGCTTTGTGAGGCTCCCTGTGATTTTCAAGATATGGATGATTTTAATAGTTTTATGCTTCAAGCGGGTTTGGATGATGCAGGTTTCGAAGGAAGTCGTTTCACATGGTGCAATAATCAAGAGGGTGGTCACAGGATCTGAAAACGTCTCAACAGAGTACTTGTTAATGGTCATTTTAAAGTTCAGTATCCTGGGATGAGGGTTAAACACCTTGCCACAAATGCCTCTAACCATGCGCCGCTTTTAGTTGATCTGCCCAGGGAGCACAGGAACATAGGGGCGTTTAGGTTCCAACGGATGTGGCTAGACCACCCTAATTTTCAGGATTTTGTTGCGGAGCAGTGGAACCGCCCCATGTTTGGGTCTGCTCAGGGCCGGCCCCGAGGGGTGGGAAGGTGGGGCGATGGCCGTGGGCCCCCAATTTTGAGGGGTCCCAAATTTATATACTTCATTCATTCCGGATAAATGTTCCTAGTAGATAAAACACAAAAATTAAGAAACATAATTAATAATGTGTTGTAAAATGTGTTCTGACAATAATATCCATTAATATTAATTGAGTTCAACTACTTTAAATAATTGAGTTTGTTTGGGATGTGTTATATTAAATGAAGCTTTAAGGGAATATTAGGAAGAATGGTAGATAATGGGTAGATCAAAAGTCTTTAGGAACATTAGTTGGGACATTCTAAAATAGAAAGTAGGAATATTTATCTGGGACGGAGGGAATATATATTACTAAATTTATAATTTTTGGTAACAGAAAATATTAATTGGCACTCCTTCGTTCCTAAATAATTGTCATGTTTTTCTTTTTGTCCGTTTAAAAAAAATTATCATGTTTTTAAACTTTTCTTTTTAGAAAAACACTTTTACCACTTTACCCTTATTTTTTCTTCATACTTTAACTATGACCACATGTGCAATGGCTTTAATATATATATATATATATATATATATATATATATTAATTATGTATTATATCAATATTTATAATAGAGTCGATTAGTTTTTTTTTTTTTAATCTGTGTGTCCAGTCAAAGAGGACGATTATTTAGGAACGGATGGAGTTTTAACTTTTTTGTGTGTTAATCTTCAAGTTGCCCTAAAAATAATAGGGAGAGTATATTTTCACTACAAACTTTGCTAATTCATTACATTTATCAATGGTTAAATGGATAAATCATTGTCATGACACAATTGCTCTTCAAATATTTGTCTTGTTTGACGATCAATTACTTGCCTAATTTTTTTATTTCTTTATAACTTAAAATAAATTGTTGTTTTCTTATCTTCTCAAATAAATTATGCCTATTCATCATCACTAAAAAAAATAAATCTATCAATTACTTTTTATTTAATTTCTTCAAATAATTTTTAAACAAAATTGAATTTAATTGTCAAATTAAAAAACTAAATAATGTTGTACAATTGTCAACTTATTATAAAAATCTTTTAAGTAATCGCTAAACATATATTCATTAAATAATTTTCTATTCAAGTTATTTATTTAAAATTCATAAATTGTACTCCGTAATTTAATATTATATAACTCATATCACTACTTTGTTTAGTCTATTTCGTCATTTATATATTTTTTTATTTGTAAGGGAAGGAAATTAGACTTATCTATTATTTTCTTTTTAGATGTCTCATTTATAGTTTCTAATTTTTTGGATATAAAATTATTTAGTTTCTTGTGCTCCATCGAATATAATATTATTTGTAAAAACAAATAAATGATAGAAATAACTTTATTGGGTTTGAATGACAATTGTGTCAATACATTAATTAACCTAATTAATTTTTAGTGAAAGTAGTGGATAAGCAAATATTGTAGTGAAAATAGATTCTCCCAAAATAATATGGACAAATTTGACATCGATGCTGATGATTTATTTTCTAAATTGCAAGTGCTGCAAATGTTTTTACCGAAGGAAACAAAGTCAACCATTGAAGTTATTGAAGGTGGTGCACTTTTTCAATACATTGGATCATGAAAAATAAAATTTATTTGTATAAACTTTTGGGTCAATTACGGGCCGGTCCCTTTTTAAAAGTTTGTAATCGCTCCAATCCAGTCATCTTTTTTTAAAACCGAAAAAATGCATTTTTGGGGCGAAAAGACGATTATACCATTAATGAAACAAAAATGCGCGCAAATCAGTAACACTTTGTATCGCGATGTCCCAAAAAGAACATCGCGATGGCGATCATCATCGATCATCGCGATGACCCAAATGCACTAAACTACGAGCATCGCGATTCCACAATGTCACCCAACATAAAGCATCGCGATGACAGAAATATTGAACTAAATTACTAGAATCGCGATGTCACCGTAAATGAAAACACTAAAATATTTCAGTAAATGAAATGATTTTTTCAACTCAAAACTCATGATGCCATTTTAAAGCATCGCGATAACAACTTATGAAATCGTGATGCATAAATGCTCGCATCACGATGCATAAATGTTCGCATCGCGATGCCCAATGTGAAGTATATCTTTTTTGTCAAAAATACGAATATATCCTTAATACAATCAACAAGTGAAATAAAAACATTAGTTTTAATCATTTCTAATGGGCATCGCGATGCCCATGTGAAATTTATCTTTTTTTGTCAAAAATATGAATATATACTTAATACAACAAAAAAACTGATATTTCCGTAAATTGAAATGATTTTTCCCACTCAAAAGTTGCGAAGCCTTTTAAATGCATCGCGATGCAAATTTAAGGCATCGCGATGCACAAATGTTGGCATCGCGATACAAAAATGTTGGCATTGCGATGCACAAATGTTTGCATCACGATGCATAAATGATGGCATCGCGATGCCCAATGTAAAGTTTATCTTTTTTGTCAAAAATACGAATATGTCCTTGCTACAATCAACAAATGAAATAAAAACATTAGTTTTAATCATTTCTAATGGGCATCACGATGCCCATGTGAAGTTTATCTTTTTTTGTCAAAAATATGAATATGTACTTAATACAACAAAAAAACTAATATTTCAGTAAATTGAAATGATTTTTCCAACTCAATGCATCGCGATGCCTTTTGAATGCATCGCGATGCACAAATGTTGGCATCGCGATGCACAAATGTTTACATCGCGATGCATAAATGATGGCATCGCGATGCCCAATGTGAAGTATATCTTTTTTGTCAAAAATACGAATATGTCCTTAATACAATCAACAAGTGAAATAAAAACATTAGTTTTAATCATTTCTAATGGGCATCGCGATGCCCATGTGAAGTTTATCTTTTTTTGTCAAAAATATGAATATGTACTTAATACAACAAAAAAACTAATATTTCAGTAAATTGAAATGATTTTTCCAACTCAAATGTCCCGATGCCTTTTGAATGCATCGCAATGCACAAATGTTGACATAAATGTTGGCATCGCAATGTCCAATGTGAAGTTTATCTTTTTTGTCAAAAATACGAATATGTCCTTAATACAATCAACAAGTGAAATAAAAACATTAGTTTTAATCATTTCTAATGGGCATCGCGATGCCCATGTGAAGTTTATCTTTTTTTGTCAAAAATATGAATATGTACTTAATACAACAAAAAAACTAATATTTCAGTAAATTAAAATGATTTTTCCAACTCAAAAGTTCCGATGCCTTTCGAATGCATCGCGATGCACAAATGTTGACATCGCGATGCAAAAATGTTCGCATCGCGATGCATAAATGTAGGCATCGCGATGCATAAATGTTGGCATCGCAATATCCAATGTGAAGTTTATCTTTTTTGTCAAAAATACGAATATGTCATTAATACAATCAACAAGTGAAATAAAAACATTAGTTTTAATCATTTCTAATGGGCATCGCGATGCCCATGTGAAGTTTATCTTTTTTTGTCAAAAATATGAATATGTACTTAATACAACAAAAAAACTAATATTTCAGTAAATTGAAATGATTTTTCCAACTCAAAAGTTCCGATGCCTTTCGAATGCATCGCAATGCCTTTTGAATGCATTGTGATGCACAAATGTTGGCATCACGATGCATAAATGTTGGCATCGCGATGCACAAATGTTTGCATCGCGATGCCCAATGTAAAGTTAAGCCTTTTTGTCAAAAATACGAATATGTCCTTAATACAAACAAAAAAAACTAATATTTCAGTAAATGATGTGATTTTTCCAACTCAAAATCTTTTGAATGCATCACGATGCCTGTATCAGGAGTCGCGATGCTTAATTTAAGCCATCGCGATGCTTGGTTTAAGCCATCGCGATGCACATGTCAAAATTTTCGTTTAAACCATAAATACTAATGTACCCTTAATACTGATTAGTCGCGATGCATTAATATCAGCATTACGATGAACTTATTAACCATCGCGATTGAGAGATTTTAAAATTGCGATGAACCAAACTAATTTAAGCCAGAAATAAAACAAGCGCGAAACACAAAAACAGAACGTTTCATCTCACTTCTATTGTCTACACAAAAAAAAAAAAAAAACGTTTCATCTCACTTCCATTGTCTACACAAGCAAAAACTAAGTAAGAATTGCGAGAGGAAATCGACTGTTGACAAGAGCATTATTTCTTCTCCACGAACTGAATACACAACAAAAATGGCCAAAACGACGAAGGAAACTCAAACAACTGGTGTGAATTTCTTCTACATTATTTGAAAAATTATGTAATGCTTTTATTCAATTTGTGAGTCCGGGTTAAGATACTTGGGAATCGCGATTCTAGGGTTCTTAAGACTCGGAAATCGCGATTCTAGGGTTCAATTTATTCTAGGGTTCTTAAGACTTGAAAATTATGTAATGCTTTATTCAATTCTAGGGTTCTTAAAACATAAATTTTAGGGTTCTAGCGTATAATATATGAATAATAATTCATAGTATGTGCATGAAAATACAACAAATTGGACATATAAAATTCATTTGGATTTCCTGTATTCAAGATGATTTCTATGCATATTGGTTTACTTTCTTCTTTTTCAATAAATTTACTCTTTGGTAATAAAATGGAATATCCCTGTTGTTATGCAGCTTCAAAAAAGAAACAAATCACATCATTAAAATGCAGATGCAGTCTCATACTCCTGAATAAACAGGTGAAGACATTTCAATTCAGGGAAAATCACCTTCAAGCCCTGAAGAAAACACCATTTTGGAAACTGATTGAAGCCATTGTCCAAGACAAAATTATTGAAAAACATTGTACGGTGGATAGTTCCGTACTGGCAATGATTGTAGGATGTTACGTAAAGGATGACAAGTCTTTCTTGTTTGGAAAGAAAGACTTAGAGCTTAAAGCAAGGCATGCAATGCTTCTGCTTGGAATCAATGACGGGGAGGAGGAAATCAAAATTAACTTTTACAACATTGAACGATCTGATTTCCTTCTAAGGCACTTCCCCGAAAAGGAATCAAGGAAATCAAAAGACTACAAGCTGAGCCCAACCCTTATATGTAGTCGGATTCAGGCCATTATGCCCAATGAAGATCAAAGGGAAATCAACGACGTTGCAATTTTGACGACACTGCTTGTTCTTGCAACCTTCCTTGTCCCAACAACTAGCAGTTACATACCATGGGCATATATCAACATAATATCGGACTTCGACAAAATTTTAACCTACAATTGGTCAGACCATATTGTCGACAGGTTGATAATTGCCTTGGAAACTAGAAAGGATGACAACGTGGAGAAATGCGTACTGCTGCTACCGGTAACTTTTTTACACTCACTTGTAACTAATTTCAAATTTCCATATACAGTGCATATTGATTTGTTTGTACTAACAAGAGGGTTGAATTTGCACATGCAGTATTGGTTATGCGAGCGAACCAACATCATCAAACCAATTATAGAAGAGGATATCCAAAAGTTACTCAAATGGGATCTGTCAGCAATGTCAAACATTTTTAATAAATCAGATTTCAATTCTGTCATGAAGAAAAAGGTAAGTGTATAAAATGTGCCTTTAGTATCTAATTACAAATAACAAACAATGCATTTTCGATGCATCTCCCCTAACATTGTATTACATTTACTTGCTTTTGCAGAAATTTCATCATTTTCCCAAGGCAACAACAACTGAAATAGAAACATTATGGGGAATCAAAACACATGAAGACGAAGAAATGTGTGTTGATAAGGATGCTCAACTTCAAATTGGGGGAGCAAAAAAGGATACAGATTTAATTGACACTGGCCTCTTTGACACTGAGATTGATGATACGTAACATGTTGAAAACAACTGTTGCAAGAATTTAAAAGAGGAGCTGATCAACAAATTGTCCACCATTGAAGAAAAGGACAAAGAAATTGAAGAAAAGGACAATGAAATAACATTGTTAAAAACTGAGTTGCTTGAAGAGCAAACAGTAAGCAAGTCGCTCAACGCTAAAATGGATGAAAGTTCCTCTCAACTAGATGCCAAGCACAACGAAATACAGAGGCTACAAACTGAGTTGATTGAAAAGGAATTGACAATAGACGCTAAGGATGCTGAAATAGAAAATCTCAAATCTGAATTAACCAAGCTTCTGGAAAAATCATCCGAAAAGCAACAAACTGACGCCCAAAATCTAACGTCGCATATGGATGAATTGAATTTGAAGCTACTTGAAGAAATTGAAAGCTTAAGAGTTGAATTCAGTGCCAGCAAAGAACAACTGCAGATGCTCCAAACTGAGTTGGTTGAAAAATCATTAACAATAGAAGCTAAGGCTACCGAAGTCGAAAATCTGAAATCTAAATTAGCAAAGCTTCAAGAAAAATCATCCGACCAGGCCCAAGAGCAACAAGCTGCAATGAATTTGAAACTTCTTGAAGCTGAAACTGAGGTTCAAGCTCTAAGCAATAAACTATCAACAATGGCACAAGAGATGGAGATGCTAAGGGCACAACAGAGACAACCCCAGCAACCAAGCGAAACAGATGATACCATCCAATCGATTCTGAAGGACGTACAAACCACGTCAATAAATGAATCTGAAGAAGATACTGAAACAGATGATGATTCGGATGATTTTGTCAATGCAAATACTAAAAAGAAAAGTGCCATGTCTCCTTCTTCATTGGCCAAAGGGGTAAAAGAACAAATGGACCGTAAGAGGAAAAATAAGGGTGATTCCTGCAGGGACAAAGGGAATGAATTCAACGTTCAGGTTTATAAGAAAACGAACATAGATCCCCAACTACCACTCAAAGATGATCTTGAGCCTGTTAAGCTCATGAAGAAAGAAGTCAGGGATGCAATGCAACATATTTACCAAAAATTTGAGGGAGAGGAGTAAGTGAAACTAATATTGTTGAATTTCAAAATATCAAATTATTCATGCTTCTGATAATACTTACGTAAATATGGTTTTTGTACTGAAATATTAATATGCTCCTCACATTATGCAGTGCGGTTGTCTATCAAGCAGAAGAGATTGTGCCAATAATGGACTTGAGAAATGCAATGCCAATCTTACTCAACGATAAACTAGAAAACTTTGTATGTATTGTACTTATTAAGCTTTGATATGTGATATTTTATTTTCAGAAATAATAACTAGTTTTCTTTGTTTACAGCACATCGACACCTGGGCGTTCCTCGTACAACAAATGCTACAGAAAAAGAACAAAGACAGAATTGGAACTGTTTTTACATCGGATAGCTGGGTAAGAATCATCCTAATTCCTTAACGTATAAGATTATTAATTGATTGCTGAAAACAAATATTGAAAATGTTATTTAGAATTTTGTTGTAAGAGGTGGGGAAGATTATAGACCAGTCGTGGCAGAAAAGATAGACAACATATTGAAAGAGGCCATGAAAACTGATGAAATATTCATTTTCCCAATCAACACACCTGGGGCTGGAAATGAGAAGACTGGAATCTGTGATCACTGGACACTACTCGTTTTCTCTGAAAGCGAAATGGCCTGGACCCTCTACAACTCTTACATCCACCCAAAAGCAAAAAAAGATTGGCATTTGGAAAGGGCAAAAAAACTAGTGAGTAATCTACGACTATTTAATCAAAATACAACAAAAAAAACAACACTGCAACAAAACTAATTAACAACTAAAACATAAACTAAATTAAAATTAATATATATACAAATTAAAATATATTACAGTACTAAAATAAATGTGTCTACTGTGGAGGGGGTCAAATAAATTACGCCTAGTAGGGCCGCCCCATAACCGTCGTCGCATTGCTCTAGCTGCCGGGCCGCATCAGTGCGGGTCCCTGCACCTCGTCGGCTTGCTGCTGCATCTGCTGCGCCTCCTCGGCCTGCTGCTGCATCCGCTGTCGCGCCTCCTCGGCCTGCTGCTGCATCTACTCGGCCTGCTGCTGCAACAGCTGCTCGAGAGTCTGCGTCTTCTCGAGCAGGGCACGCTCGGTAGCTGACTGGTTCCGAGGACCAGAGGACGTGGTCGCCGAGGAAGAAGTCGATCTTCCTGGTCCAAACGCAGCGGCGCCGTGGTCACCAAAGCCGTAGAGGCGATCTCCCCTCTTCTTCCTTGACTCTGCAGTGACCGAGTGCCAAATGTTGCCGACAAATGGCGTCTGCACCTCAGGGGTCGTCTGGACAAGCCCCTCGGCGACCTGCGTGGACATATTCGCCTTATAGGCATTCTGTGTCACAAAAAACATAAAAACATTAATATTAACATTTACCATTAACTAATAAACAAAATAGAATTAAAATATTTTAAGTAATACTTACAAATGCTCTCTCTGCCGTCTCATCGACAAAGACAACTAGCGAATCAGCACCAGGAGGAGCAGGAGTGGTGTGGGTCGCAGCAAATAAATCAGTCATCGGTACCTCGGTACCGTAGTATCGATTCTACAAATATAATGAATTAAAATTAGCGAAGAACACATATTAAGCTATAACACGATCAACTTATAAGAAAATAATAAAAACAGCCTATATATACATTCAAACCCTACTAAGACAGCCTATTTGAACTCAATTCATTCTCATAACAACATATTAAGACTCAAATCGTTATAAAATAGTCTATTTACACTCAAACCCCTTCTAAAACAACTTCGTAGCCAACGAAACCAAGGTCGTGGTCTTTTATCTACACCGACTCATCCGCCACCCTTTGCTTCATATAACCATTCTCCACAAAATACACTTCCTTCATTTCCACATAATCAATTTGTTCCTTTTGACCAAACACCCACATGCCAATTCTGTAATAAACAAGGACATATAGCCCCACAGTGCCAAAACCGCAACAACTACGCCTATTCTGCGTACCACTCACCTTCCTTTGCTCTACCCTCTCACTCTCCACATTATGTTGAATCATCCCATATGGCTCCAGTCTCTTTTGTCCTCGATTCCGTGCAACAAATCACATGACTTCATCGTCCGAGGTTATGTCCCATGCTACTCCATACACAGGTACTGATTCAGTCACAATTGCTAATGGTACTTCTTTACCTATTTCTTCTATTGGTCAGTCACGTTTTTTACATGGCAATCGTTCTTTTCTGCTTAATAACATTCTTTGTGTCCCGAGCATGCATAAGTCTCTTCTTTCTATTCGTAGATTTTCTTCTGATAATAACTCCTTTTTGAACTTGACGGTTCTGGTTTTCGTGTTAAGGACAACAACACCAAGGAGACAGTTCTTTCTGGCAGTAGTTCGGATGGCCTCTACTATCTCTCCTTTACACCATCTTCAAAGATCAACTCGTTAGCTCTTATTGGTGAACGTGCTTCCTCAAGCCTCTGGCATGCTCGTCTTGGTCATCCATCTCAGCGTATATTTGAAATTTTAGTTAATAAACATCGAATACCGGTTAGCGGATCTGCAACACAAAATGGTTTTTGTCACGTTTGTCCTATGGGCAAATCTTGTAATCTACCTTTTGTGTCTCGTAGTTTTCATTCAAAGAAACCGTTAGACATGTTACATTTGGATGTTTGGGGTCCTTCTCCAGTTGTGTCAAACTCCGGATTCCGTTATTATTTATCAGTTATTGATGATTATTCTTGCTTCACATGGTTATTTCCTTTAATGCGCAAATCTGATGTGTGCTCGGTTTTTGCCTCTTTCAAAGTTCAAGTTGAAAATCAATTAGCTAACAAAATTTCTGCCATTCACACTGTGAAAACTATCCAAACTGATGGGGGTGGTGAGTTTATTAATCGTCACTTTGCTCAATTTTTAGCCACTCATGGCATTAAACATCAGTTGACTTGTGCTCACACTCCTCAACAAAATGGAGTTGTTGAACGCAAGCATCGCCATATTGTTGAGATGGGCCTCTGCCTATTGACTCAGTCATCTGTTCCTCAAAAATATTGGCTTGAAGCTTTCTCCACTGCTGTTTTTTTAATAAATCATCTTTCTATGAGGCAATTAAACTACATATCTCCATACCAAAAGTTACTTCACCGAGTTCCTGATTATAGATTCTTAAAGACTTTTGGGTGCACTTGTTTCCCTCATCTCGTCCGTATAATAAACACAAACTTATGCCCAAGTCGACCCCATGTGTGTTCTTGGGTTATGATCTTCTCAGAAAAGGATACAGGTGCTTGGATTTAAAAACGGGGCGACTGTACATCTCACGCCACGTTTTATTTGATGAAAATCATTTTCTATTTGCATCCAGTACTAACATGACAGGTATTCCACCTGGCCCATTCCAGCCTTGCTCCTTGGCTCCCAGTTCGAGCACTTCTTTTGACAAGCCAGCCCAAATTGCTCTCACACCATCAATAGCAGCTGCCGGGTCCAGTGTGCTTCCCCTTCAGCTGCCCGTGCATCACTCTCCTGCTTCAGGCCCATTGTTTTCCAGTCCACAGCTGCACCCTGATCGCTCAGCTCAGTCCACCTCAACACCAGTGGGCTCCCCAGCGCACTCCCCTAACTCGCTGGTTCGCACTTCCATCCACAGTGACCGGCCAGCTTATCTCAACAGCCCAATCCCTTTTGGGTTATCACCTCAGCAGTCTTCCCTTGATCATTTAGACACGGCAACTTCATCTGAGTCCTCAATGCCTCTCCGATTTCGTACAGTAAGCTCCATTATGAATGATCCTGCTTCGAAGTATCCGCTTCCAACTGCTCTTGCTGCCGTGTCCAATAATTCTTTGGATTTTGAACCACGTTCTTACAAGCAGGCCGCTCCTCTTCCGCATTGGCAATTGGCTATGCACGAAGAACTACAAGCCCTCTCCAAAAATAATACATGGTCTTTGGTACCACATTCACCTGGTATGAATGTTGTGGGCAGTAAGTGGGTCTACAAGATCAAACGTCGAGCTGATGGTAACATCGATCGTCACAAAGCTAGACTTGTGGCTCAGGGATACACTCAATAAGAGGGAGTAGATTATGATGAAACCTTTAGTCCCGTGGTCAAACCTCCGACGATTCGTATGCTTCTTTCTCTAGCTCATGGCCCATTGAACAGTTGGATGTTCGGAATGCTTTTCTCAATGGTTTTTTGCGTGAAGAAGTGTTTATGGCTCAACCTCCCGGTTTCGTTCACCCTCAATATCCCCACCATGTCTGCAAACTTCAAAAGTCCATTTATGGCCTAAAACAGTCTCCGAGGGCATGGTTTCAGCGACTGCATGACTTTCTTCTGTCTCTTGGTTTCTTTAATAGCAAGTCAGACAGCTCTTTATTTATTCGTCATTCATCCAAAGGTACTGTGGCCATTCTGGTTTATGTTGATGATATAATTGTTACAGGATCATCTTCTTCTGAAGTTTCAGTTGTCTTGGATCGTATTTGCCAAACTTTTGAGAGTCGTCGTCTTGGCCCTCTCGGTTATTTCCTAGGTGTGGAAGCATCTCGTTCTCCTACTATACTTCATCTTACTCAAACTCGTTATGCCGTGGATTTGCTTCGTAAGTTTAATATGCAAGATTGTAAACCCGCCCCGACTCCTCTTGCTCCGGGCTCACACTTGTCTGCTCTTGACGATGATCCTATTCCAGATGCCACTACGTATTGTAGCATGGTTGGGGGTCTTCAATATCTAACGCTCACTCGTCCCGATCTTGCCTATGCCGTAAACCACGTGTGTCAATTCATGCATTCACCACGCTCATCTCATTTACAAGCTGTGAAACGTATTCTTCGTTATGTCAAAGGGACTGTCTCTATGGGACTGGCGTTCTCTTCCTCCACTGACACTTCATTACGAGCCTTTTCAGATGCCGATTGGGCCGGAAATCCAGATGATCGTCGATCCACAACTGGGGCATGTGTATTTCTTGGCCCTAATCTCGTTGCTTGGACTGCAAAGAAGCAATCAACGGTCTCTCGCTCTAGCAGTGAAGCAGAATACCGTGCTCTAGCTACCACCGCAGCCGAACTTCGCTGGTTCTCATTTCTTTATCGTGAGCTGGGCTTATTTTTATCCTCGCCAACTTTGTTTTATGATAATGTATCCGTACTTCAGATGTCTTGAAACCCAGTCTTTCATGCTCGTACTCGTCATATCGAGATTGATTATCATTTTGTCCGCGAAATGCAACAGTGTGGCTTTCTTCGGTTGGCGTTTGTTTCTTCCAATGATCAGCTTGCGGATATTTTTACCAAATCTCTTGCACAGCCTCGGTTTCGGTTCTTAGCCCACAAGCTGCAACTCCGGTATCCTCCGTCTAGCTTGAGGAGGGGTAATAGCACGTGATTTTAGTTATACATAGCAAGCCATGTATTATATTCTTATAGATAGCAAGTAAATTATTTTATATTCATTGTAGAGTTATATTAGGATATTACTTTTGTTTCCTATTTAGATCAGCTTTGTTTATGGTATTCTCTTGGAGGACAAGAAAGTGTAATATAAAATCACAGGTAGCAGCCGTGTTTGGATGGAGAGCGGTGTGCGGCAGTTTGTATTTTTCCTCCGTGTTCAATATTCTGTGTCTCTTTTCTTTTCTTTGTTTCTCCGTTCTTTCAATTTGGACTTGGATCGAGCTTTGGATCGACGATTGGACTCCGTAGCGGCATAGAGGTCACGGAGGAGTACATTTCCACCCGAAGCCCTTTGATTTTGTGAAGGATTTGCGTTGTGTAGTAAGTTACTAATCTCCTTCTTAGATTTTGAGCATCGTAGAGTAGTATAGCGATGTTTACATGTTATCTATGTGCATATGAACTCCCTACATGCTATACTTGTTCAATGTGATACTCTAGCATGTTAAATGATGGGTATTGATGAATTATTGTTAATTTTGGGGTCTCCGAATATTAGAGACTTGTGGAGTTCATTGTGTACACGTTGTTGTTATTGTGATGATTTTTGTCTCCGAGTAGTAGAGACTCCTCGAGATTGTATCGTGATTATTGTTGTTGTTGTTGTTTCCCGAGTTATAGACTCGTGGGTTTATATTATAGTTGGGTTCCGGCAGTTAAGTCGTCGATGACTTGTTTTAGTTCTACCGAGCATGTGTAGCTCTTTGAGATTTTTATCGTTAGCACTCTCGCGATGACTTGTGAGATTTATACGGGTAGTATATACCCCGAACGTTGGTTATTGTGGTTGGCACGGTTAATTAGGGACGATACTACTGTTCGTTCGAGGTTTAGTTGTTGGTGACCAACTCTAGCGGAGTTGTATAAGACGTAGAGATTATACGTCGTGTAATGTGGTAATGTGTAGTATAAACCAATATAGGTTGTATTGTAGTCTCCTACGGTGTGGGATGACGAATTGTTGAGATCATGACCCGATGGAACTCGACTTGGGTTGACTTAGTCAAACATTGCTGACTACGATGTGCGGTGAATCGTTGACTTAACCTTATGCCTTAGCAAGGGTTAATTATCCATTTTGGTCTTTCCTTAAGTGTTATCGTATAATCATGCCCTTAGTGTGTGACATTTCACATGAGACGAATAGCCTCAATCGTCGGATGACGAGTTAGTTGTATTCTAGGTAGTATGACATACCTTGGGTATCGTTCCATTTTGGGCGATGTGACTTGTTGGGAGTCGTTATATGTATAATATATGATAGAAATGAGGTGGAATATATATGCATGAGATAGAGTGTATTGTGATGGTGGCATACCGTAGAGATCTTAAGTACGAGTAGTCTTACATATGTTATGATTGTTAAGTCTAGCAAGTGCGGACTAAAATGATTTGGTGTATGTGTGGTTGTTTTAGTAAGCAATAGGACAATCATCCTACTTTGATGATTGATTGTGTGTTTAGTATTTACAAGCACATTATGTTGATTTAGTATGTGATTCAATAGAACACATTATGGTTTGATTTCTTTGGGTTGTGATTCAATAGAACACATCATGATTTGGTTTATTAAGATGTGATTCAACAGAACACACTTAGATTAGTTTGGCATGGGTAAACATCTACTTGTGCATTGCATCGAGTCCAGCTGGCATATGTGCATTGGAGGTGTATTGACGCTCGGTTATTGCGGGAGCAGGGGCTTCGTAATAGCCGAAGGCCAATACACTGGGCCTCGCCCTACCATTGGCCACGGTAGGGGTTTCTCTAGCCCCACAGTTGAACGGAATAAACGGCGACTGTGCATTGTCGACATTTTTGTATGCATTGGGATACGGACACCGCTCCCTTGTGATACCTATAAGTGGCTAGAGCCGTATTGTCTCGGGTCGTAGGGGATCGAGCGATACGTCGACGTGGATACAGAAAATGGTCCACAACGGGTACCTGTAGATTGTGCGGGTCGCGGTTGGGTACATTATTGGTTGGGTACTTGTAGATCGTGCTTGACGCGATCGGGTACCTATATTTGTTTAGGGATACGAGCACCGGTCCTTCTGTGATTTGTGTACGGCAGCAGCAGCACAATCATCTATATCTGTTTGATGTTCGGTATTGAGAGATGTGTCCAGCATCAACGGCATAGTTATTTATTATGGTTTTCTGGAGCAAAAGTGCAGGAATCTATTGTCATTGTTATCTTGTTGGATAGCAACAGAGGCATCTTTCATAGTTCCGTGGAGTGGCAGTACGATCATTTACTACGGCTTCATGGAGCGATAAGGTCGGAAGTGTTTCAAGGGATTTCGGAGGTGTACCTCGAATCCACCGTATCCACCTTTATGTGTTTACTTACACTTTATGTGCTTCCTATATGATCGAATGTTGGTCGTAGTCTCCAACCAGTGCATGACGGTTGGCGGCTACTGAGCCTCTCGTAAGTATAGGGTTGGTTGTCTTATGTGCTACAACCTGTTTATTATCCTGCTATTCTTACGTGCATAATTCCATGCCATATTGTTTCATTAGTAGCTTACTGGATCATTCGACTCATCCCTTCCATATTTGTTTTCCTTAGTTGCAGGATACGTTTCGGTGCAGTGAGGCTCTAGTTCGAAGATCCTCTAGTTGTAGCTAGCTAGGATTTTATATTTATTTCCTGTACTTGTGAGATCGTGGGTTAAACTGAGTTGTGTAAACTTAGTATGTCGGGTAGAGATTCTTGTATTTTATAGACTCGTATTTGGTGTCGACTTGTGAAGTCATGCCGGTTATACTATTTGTATCACCCCAGTTTTCTTGGTTATTATGGCCGTGTGCCCGTTGGTATTTTACTATTAGTTTTCCCGAGCGTGTTGTCTCGTGGTATTTTAGATATTGTTGTTCTCCGGTGCTTGTTTAGCCGTGGAGGTTATTTTTATGTTGTTGGGATTCTTGTTAATCGAGCTTTGAGGCTCAAGTTCATTTGTATTCCGCTGCATTGGTTTTGGTTTCGAGCTTTTGTGGCTCACTTTATTTAGTTTTTGTTCGGTTTGGCGCTCTGAGTTGAGGTTCAACATCGAATCTCGGACTCGGGTCTTCACAGTGAATTTACCAGTTACAGCTCTTGACCTTCCCCTTCCCCTACCACCACGACCCCTGCCTCGACCAGTTAGAGATCCCTCTGCATGATCAGAAGGTGACAATTCAAACTACCATGTTGAAAAGAAAAATTCAAGGACAAGTGCATCTACTTTGACTTATGACACAACCTCCATCTTCATATTCAAATTCGGTTGACACTTTCACCTGGTCAGCTGGCAATGGAGGCTGATACCTGAGCACATGAACAATGTTTGTGAGATGGACTTGGGCAGAATGAATCCCCTCAGTACAATGAGCAAAGAAAGGAAAGATAAAAACTTTGATTATTCTGTTCAATTCACACTACCTCGATCAAATCACATTGCTTCCCTTGAGTTGCTTAAGCAATGAATGATGAACCACTTTTATCTCCCAATGATGCCATAGACACATCTGGTGGCCCAAGGAATACAATTCCCTTCGCATCCAATGCATCTGGCAGTTCAGCGAGGTTAAAAAATTGGAGTCACAATGAGTACTAGATGCAGGAAACTGCATGTAAATGAAAATTATCCATTCACCCACTTGCAACACCCTAACATTTCAAATACACACTATTTAATAAATACACAACTATTCAACAAATACACAACCCTAGATGGATGCTCATCTTCAATATCTGATTTGAAACGAACATGAACAAAATTGAATGGAAATTTTGAGGCCTCAACAGAGTAAACACCCTTACAAATCTATATGGGAGGAGAGGGGAATTAGAGTTTACCAGATTGTTTGCCATAGACAGAGGTTACGACACAGCTACCAAACGCCTAAAACAACACGGGTAGTGAGAGAAAGCAAGGATGGAAAAAGTGTTTGGAGAAGTAGGGAAACAATTAGATGAGTAGATGGAGACTTACTGGAGTCGATACAACTGGGTCACAAATGAAAATCGTGCTTCTGCAATTTGGGGAAATCAATATTTTTTTTTTTGTAAACAAGGTTAGGGCATAGTTGTGTAAGCACGATTAAAGCAAAATTAAGGAAGGAGAGAAAGAGAGAGATGCTTACCGGATAAACTCACCGACCGGCCTTAGTAGCGAACGAGATCGCAATGAGAGACGGAGACGGAGAAGGAGGGAGTGCGCTTCTTTCTTTTTTTTTTTTTGTGTGAAAAAAATAGTGTATGTATTGTGTAATAGCTTTTGGAGGGAAACTAAAAGCGCGACGAAAATTTTCGGGGGAATTTTTGAGATATTAATGGCAACAATGAAAAGAAAAGGGTTTTATGAAAAAAAAAATTTTATTTGGTTTTACACAACGTTTATAAACCAAACGTTGTTAATGTCGTGAAAATAGAAAACATTTTTTAAAAAAATGTTGTTAAAAAGGCACTTTAGACAACGTTTTTTAAGAAACGTTGTCTAAAGTTTCCTTTTAGACAACGTTTTTTTTAAAAACGTTGTCTAAAGTGCCTTTTTAACAACGTTTTTTAAAAACGTTGTCTAAAGTGCCCTTTTAACAAGGTTTTTTAAAAAACGTTGTTAAAACCCATTTTTGTTGTAGTGACATTGTTGGATTTGTTTTTCTAAAGCAATGTGAAGCAAAAACAACAATTATGTTTTCGTTATTTAAAACATAGTTAAGATAATATTTAACATAACATATCTAGTCTACATTAGTTTCCAATTGACAAGCCAATCTATATTAAAAAAAAAAAGTACATTTTGGGTAAAGGAGAAAAAGTTGAATTGTTAAACATTAATTGCAGGATTTTCAAACCTTAATTGAAGACTTTAATTGAAGACTTTCAATCCTTAATTGAAGACTTTCTCGATCAGTAATTAAACATTATCAAGCGTAAACTCTTGTAGAAGTTCATGTGTGATGCCTAGCCCTTAAAATTCTTAACTTGCCAATTTCATAATTTATTTTTTTGGTGTGTATATTATAAATAAAACTCGTAAAATAATTTTTCAAAATATTGAATTTTTGTAACTTAATAATTATTTATTAAAATAAAATATATTTAGAAAAACACGATGATTTTCACCAATTCATTTAGAAAATTGGCACTGATGCCGATGGCAGCTGGACAATGATGAATGGTAGTGCATTAGGCTAGGAAAATGCTAGCAATTTGGAATCAGAATGTCAAGTCATATGACTCATATTCATATATAGCACAATTAAGGATATAAAGTGTGATATGATGTGTGGAAAAATGACCAATAGGGACAAGAAGACTTAATTGGTTCACAAAGTCATTTTGTCCGTAGTAGGAATGACAATGGCACGGTTTAGGACAGTTATACCTAATATCATTCATCTTTTTTAATTTAATTTTATTACACATATCCACCTCATTTTTCATTGGGAAATTAGTTTCTACTCCATACTCATTCTCCACGGGTAACAGTTAATCGGAGAATGTCTATGGGAAATCGTTTACGTTTCTTCGGCTATTAAACTCCTAACAATAAATTTAAAATATCTTTATTTAAGTAGATATAATTTAACGATTAACGTATATAAAATATGCAAGAAAGGAACTTATAGAAAACACAACAAATCAAGTTCAAAATTTTTGATAAATAGACGATATTTCTATATAAAAACTCATCATAATCAAGTTATTGAAACTAATATGACTAAATAATTAAGTATATAGGTCTGCGTATGTTGCAAACACACCACGAGTTAAAAGAATTTCATGAGATTATAAGTATAGAAATATCATTAACAATCTTTCTTAAAAGTCTAATGGTGTGGTTGATCTTGCGATTTAGTAATTTGATTTTCAAATAATGGGTTATTGTTCGTAATGATTGTAAAAAAAGTAAACGTGATAAAGAGAAGTTGCTAGGACCAAAACAAGAAAATATTCAAAGCCACAAACAAGTTACTAAACTGAGGAAGGAAAAAAGACCCTAAAACAAAAACAACTCCAAATTTTGTAGATACACCCTAAAACTTCAAATCAATCCTCGCTCTTCCAAACTTTAAAAGTCTAAATCTCCAAGGATGAGATGCTAAGGTTTACATACTAATACATATATAGCTTGGCTAATTTGGTAAATATTAGTATGTATAGAGTTAAAATTAGACTTAGTAATACACGATTCAGGGAACGGGGTGGGGAATGGACCGGGGAATGGGGTGGGTACTAGTAATACCATATTCAAACCATTTCCCGGTTTCTGAATGGACCGGGGAATGGGACGACCTGTGCATTTTATCCTTTTGAAACAAAATGATAGGTTTTCATTTTCATATATGGTTTCACAAAATCGTGGTTCTATTCCAAATTTTCATTATTGAGTAAAGTTGGCTTATGTAATTAACGTTGAGATCAATGATTATATATTTCCTCAACATTAAGATCAATAATTACATCTAATCTTTCCTAGTACTCTTATTGTAACGACCCGAGCCCGAAGCCCGGTCCGCTTCGCATAGTCCACGCACTGGCCCACTAAGCACCTTGGGTCAACTGGCCCACCACAAGCCACCCAAAAGTCCATGGATAGGTTGGTGCCCAGTGGTAGTGGGTGGCCACTTATAAAATACACACAAGTCTCACGTCTACCCGATGTAAAATATCACACTTATAATCTCCAATAGTTTAATCAAAGTTATTTATTTATGCTAATAATCGATCATGTGTGTCATATGAGTGCAAACAACATCAGTAGATTCCACATTATAATGAGAATGCAAATATTACATATAATTTATTTCTTTTAAATCCACTATCAAAAGAAAAAAGCTGGTACCTTATTTATTGGGTTAAGTGCACGAGTTGGTACAACGCAGATGCACGCTAATGATCAAAGTTGGTTATTTTTACTTGAGTTAGATGTCGTTAGAATCTCGTCTGTTAAGTGAGGCTAGACGGATAGAGTTGTACAAATTGAAAGTTTAATGTATTAATTGAAATTTTAAGGTATTTGAAATAAATATTATTAGAAAAACACTCCAATGTTTTTAGAAATTAGTAATTTAAGAAATTGGTGGGTGTAGTTTAAATAAATCATATAAAATAATTCTAAAAATGGTTTTTTTTAATTAATTAAAAACTTTTTAATATTTATTCAAAATAATATTTTTAAAAAAAGAATTAGATATTAACTTTAAAATGAGATTTGAATTTTATTTGGTGTGTATATTGTAAATAAAACTCATACAATAATTCTTAGAAAATTTAAATTTTAGAAACTTAACTATTATTTTTCATAATAAAATCTTTTAGAAACTTAATTTTAGAGTTTAGTAATTTAAATAAATAAATATTTGTATTTTTTTATAAAGAATTTATTCAAAATAAGATCGGAACATTTTTGGAATCAGAATGTCAAGTCATATTTATATATACTTAATTGGTTCATAAAGTCTTTTCCTCCAACTGTTAAAAAAAAAAAAATAATAATAATAAAGAAAGAAAGAAAGGAAAAGAGGCATTGAGTCAATTTCCAATTGAGAAAAAGAAAATTAAGGCAGCCGAGACAAATTAAGAAAAGACTTAAAGCTTTTATGGTGGGTGCCATATTAATTGAAAGGCTGATGACCAGCCAATACCAAAGCATACGTTTATAAATCAGTTTTTATAATATTAAATGTCTTGGAAATTATGGATGTAGCGGTTCCATGAACCATATATAAATTTAGTCCTTCTGGTGATTTTTTTTATATCAAATGTACAAGCTGCTGCTCTAGTTTCAGAAATGAACTCACCACAGATAGCCATACTTCTCTTTTTCCTTATCCAACTTGTTGGATATCTCCCCTATACTGCTACCTTTAGTAGTGCAAACGACACTGATCGTCTTGCGCTACTCGCCATTAGGTCCAATATTTTACTTGACCCTCAAGGGGTTACGACTTCTTGGAATGATTCGTTCCATTACTGTCAATGGCAAGGTGTAACATGTGGTCACCGTCACAAAAGAGTTACAGTCCTAGATCTTTCATCTCGAGGCTTAGTGGGTTCCTTGTCTCCAAACATAGGGAACCTGAGCTTTCTCAAAGAGATTGGACTCCAAAACAATACACTTAGTGGTGGAATACCTCCTGAGGTTGGTCGTTTGTTTAGACTACAGGAACTACGTCTCAATCATAATTTCCTAGAGGGGGAAATTCCAGCCAACTTATCGCGCTGCACCAACCTCATTGTTCTTGACCTAGGCTTCAATAATCTTGTTGGGAAAATCCCAAAAGAGATTAGTTCTTTGGCGATGCTCAAAATACTTTCCATTCAAGTCAACAATTTAAGAGGCGGGATTCCACTTTTCATAGGGAATCTCACGTCTCTAGAAATCATATCTCTTAAGTCTTGTCACTTGGGTGGAAGCATTCCTAATATCTTCCATAAGTTGAGAAGCCTATGGTTTCTTAATTTTGGTGTAAATGACCTCATCGGCACCATCCCTTCATCTATTTTCAATCTTTCCTTACTAGAAATTTTCGGGTTTGCAGATAATCAACTTAGGGGCATTCTTCCCGCAAGCTTAGGTTTGATGCAACCTCATCTTCGATATATTTATTTAGCGTTCAATCTCTTTACTGGATCCCTTCCACCGTCGATATCAAATTGTTCAGAATTAGAAGAACTTGGTGTAACTAGTAATCATTTTGATGGGAAGGTAGCAATTAATTTTGGCAACCTCCAAAATCTTAGAGAGGTTTATTCAAGTGACAATAATCTTGGAAGTGGGGAACATGATGAAATGACCTTTATAGATTCTTTGACCAATTGTAGTAACTTAGAAACATTGGCTATTTCGTACAACAAATTCAGGGGGATGCTACCAAATTCTTTGGGGAATTTATCTACCAACTTAACCGCATTGTACCTCGGCTATAATTCTTTTTACGGAAGTGTCCCTTCATCAATAGGTAATCTTTTCAACTTAACTGTCTTGGATTTGTATTACAACCAATTCACAGGCACTATTCCCATTAGCATTGGTAATCTTCTAAAGTTAGGAAGAGTGTTTCTGCATTTTAATAATTTCTTTGGGAACATTCCTGATTCTATAGGAAACCTGTCATTATTAATTGAGCTACAAATGCAGTACAATAGATTAGATGGCACCATCCCCTCGAGTCTTGGGAACTGCCGTAACCTGCAGTTCTTATCCCTTTATCATAATAACCTGAGTGGAAACATACCCAGAGAAATTTTTGAACTTCCATCACTTTCAATTGTTTTGAATTTGGGAAGGAACCATCTATCTGGACCACTTCCAGTTGAGGTTGTCAGCTTAAAAAACTTAGAACAGCTTGGTCTGCTTGATAATAACTTGTCAGGTGAATTGCCAAGTAGTCTTGGTAGCTGCATCAAACTTGAATTCCTCGATTTGGATAGCAACTTATTTCAGGGATCCATTCCCACATCATTAAGTTCCCTAAGAGCTCTTCGAGGCCTTAACTTATCACATAACAACTTCTCTGGACAGATTCCAAGATTTTTAGAAGAAATTCAATTGGAGGAACTCGATATATCTTTTAACGATTTTGAGGGTGAGGTGCCGGTGAAAGGAGTCTTTGCCAATTCAAGTGCAATATCAGTTGTAGGGAACCATCGACTTTGTGGGGGCATGCCTTTACTTCAATTGCGTAGATGCGGTTTCAAAGACTCAAAAGGACGACGAAAATTGTCTGTAGCAGTCATGGTAGTTATCTTGACAGCATCGATTCTTGTGGGTGTATCAATTGTATCATTTTTCTTATTTTGTTGGTGCAAACAGAAAAGAAAAGATCAGCTATCAGGATTGGTGTTGAAAGAATCATTCTTGAAGGTTTCTTATGAAAGGCTCCTCAGAGCAACTGATGGATTCTCTTCAGAAAATTTGATTGGTGTAGGTGCCTTTGCCTCTGTTTACAAAGGAATCCTCGATGAAGATGGTGTGATTGTTGCTGTCAAAGTACTAAACCTCCAATATCGAGGGGGCTTAAGGAGTTTTATTGCAGAGTGTGATGTCTTGACACGTGTCCGACATAGGAATCTTGTTAAGGTCATAACTTGTTGCTCAAGTATTGATTTTCAAGGCAATGATTTCAAAGCGCTAGTATACGAGTTCATGCCAAATGGGAGTCTGGATCAGTGGCTGCACTCAAGTCCTAGTGCAATGAATGAGGTTCCCCGACTTAGCCTTCTTCAAAGAATTAGCATTTCCATCGATGTGGCTTATGCACTCGATTATCTTCACAATAACTCTGACCATCCTATCGTACATTGTGATCTAAAGCCAAGCAACATTCTACTAGATCAGAACATGGTTGCTCGTGTTGGAGATTTTGGGCTTGCAAGGTTTCTTCTCCCTGAACTATCAAATACAAATACAAGTTGCACATCTGGACTTCGAGGAACTGTTGGGTACGCACCTCCAGGTATTAGAATATTATTCTCATATCTGAATCTTTCAAGGATCATATTAGTTGTTTCCTGGTGAAAAAGACAGCTCATTCCAATTGCTGAGGTAGCAAAGAAAGAAATAAAGGGTTCGGACCTGATATCCGCTTGTTGGTTTGAAGTTTTCCTATAGAAAAACTAGCACTATGTTTTGCATTTGTCATTAAAGCCAATTAGGAATTTTTGATATGAGCATAATGATCCCATTCTATATTCTGCATTATCTATTGTTAGCTCATACTTGAACATTTAACTTTGGAATTAATTTTAAAGTATAGTACATTTACTTTGCTTACTTATATCAGTAGTATTCTTTTACCTCTTTCGTTGTTGTTACGATACTTTAATTTTAAGCCCTTTTATTTTCTTCACCTTCAAAACTTTGTTATTGCAGAGTATGGTCTTGGAAATGAAGTGTCAAGAAATGGAGATATCTATAGTTATGGAATCCTATTTTTGGAGATGCTTATAGGGAAGAGGCCTACTGACCCTTTATTTCAAGAAGGCCTAAACCTTCATAAATATGCTAGTATGGGGTTAGCTAATCGTGACTTGAAGATTGTTGAACCGATGCTTCTAAATGACAAATATGAAGAGTGCTTGATTTCGATGCTAAAGATTGGAGTGGAGTGCTCTGTAGAATCACCACAAGAGCGCATGGACATTAGTCGGGTCATCCAAGAGTTGAACACTTTGAGGGGAAGCATTATCTGTGATCAAGATTGCATCAGTGCATTTTAGTAGCTTACTAAAGTTGATATAATCATAAAATTTAAATAACCTCCAATAAAGCCATTTGTATTTCCTTATTTAGTGTGCTTAATGTTATGGTTGTGAGGCTGTGAAGAGGTTACTGTGTGCTCATTAGCATTTTACCAGCTACAATTCTTTTCTTTTCGCCAAATACATATTGATTTTTTGCTTATAAGTTTATGTAGTCATGGTTTTGTTTGTCGCTTATTTGTTATGTTTTTGCTCATTCTCCCTTCTTGTAGCATTGACTCTGCTAGGAATATTTAGGACACTCCATAACAGGGAATTAACATTTATGCACACAAATGATCCAGCATTTTTCATTTTATTGAAGTTTTTTGTAACAAAAAGTATAATCTTTGAAGTTCTTTTTTCTTTCTTTCTTACTTCCTATATGTTCGGTTTATGTATTTTTGTGAGGGAAAAAATCAAAAGAAATTTCTCAGTCTGTAGTTATGCCAAATATGAAGCCAAAAATTTATAATGTAGATTTATGCACAACAAAGCATTTTTTTCTAGTAAATGCTAGCTAAAGTTCCTTGCATTAGCTATAAGGTCATGTTGGGTTAAAAGAGTTGTCGTTGATTTCGATGAATGTCGTCTTGTTGTTGAATGTCGATGATTCCGTGTTGACGTACTCCTCTTGAATGTCGATGATTTCGTCTTTCGGTTGCAGAGACTTGAGGAGACCGTTCTTGGCTCTTTGAACACTTCCTCCACCCGTAAATCATTCACTCACTCTCTTTCTCTCTCTCTCTCTCTCTCTCTCTCTCTCTCTCTCTCTCCCTCTCTCTACGGTGGCTAAGCCAAGTGTGGCCGTTTTTATTTTAGTTATGAAACAGAGGCAGTGGCGGTGAAATTGAAGGAGATGGGGTTGGGTAATGGACGAGTGAGATCATATTGGAAAGGGGAAAGAATCAAAGTAGGGCAATTGATTTTTATTGATTATAGAATGTATTCGGTTGGGGGATCTGAACACTTTCGATGAGGGGCACGTTAGCGTTGAGGTTGGTAAGGGAGATTTTTAAGGTTAGGGTTTTTATTTTTCTATATTGTTGTTTCCATATTTGGAGATTCATTTTCGAGAGGATTGATCCTACTAAAGCATTTGGGGTTGGTTGAATCAATTTTTCAATTCGTCGGGTGAAAAAAGTTGATTCGATTCGAATTGACGAGAATTTCTTTGGGACAGAGCTGAGTTTGAGGATTTGGGTTGATGAATTTTTTATTAGAGATGATGTAGATGAAGACATGGGTATAATAAGTATTTTATTTTCACTTAATGGTTGAATTAACGTCTATCCAAAAAATGAGCTCGCTTGCAACCTAACTAATGTTCAGTGGCAAAAATAACATTTTGAAACATGTGGTGGCCGCATTGTGAATTGGTGAAAAGTTTGGGGGCCAAAATATGAGTTTTACTTTTTTTAAATAACTCTTCATGTAAACTACTAGGTAATGTCAAACAAGTATATTAACATGGAAAATTCATTCAATTCACTTCATTCATGAATAGACAAAAAAAAAACCATTCATGTACAATTAAAGGATAGGTGGTTTCTTAAATAGCCTTTCATGTACAACTACAAAGGAGTCCAAACAAGTAAATTGACATGAGATATCAATTTCTAGAAAATAACCGGTAGAAAAAATCAAACTCATAACATATGTTGGCTTCTTAAAAATTATTATCTCCTTAAAAATTATTTTATAGACAAAAATAGTTTTACATCTAATAAACCACTCACCATTAATGAAGGTCAAACAAGTAAATTTGTTATGTGTTAATCAATTCCATGGGCCAAACATTTTTTGTTACTTGCGTTCCATATACACGCTCTTGCCCTCCCCTTTTTCATTCTGAAGATTTCACCATTTTACGAAAAACTTAATCGCCAACTTCAACTTTTTTCCTTGCGATAATCCCTGCCTCTAATGGAAATTTTCATTCAATCACTTGCACAGGGAGAGCGGCGACTAAATCATTAATTCCATTATGATTCGAAATGTAAAAGAAGCCAAATTTGGTGCAACTTCAATTTCAGCCCAAGGGTGTGATTTTTTATTTTTATTTTTACCGATTGTGGTACCATCGACCAATTTCACATCATCTTAGAATAACTTGTCTTGTGATTTAATTTCACATCCTCGGGTTGAAATTAAATCAAGTCTTGTGAATAACCGATCGTATTGCAACCTCAACTCGTCTTTTGAAGACAAGTTGAGGGGGGATACACCAGCCTGCTCTACTTTCATCCCTGAAATTCATCATTCAATCACCTGTTCAATCTTCGTCGCACAATTTGGGGGGATACACCAGCCTGCTCACAATTTCATTTGATTTTTGGGAGGTCACCGGTAACCAGACATAATTTTCAAATCATTCTCTTGATATTCTGTCAAGTTTAATCGTTGTCCAATATTTTGGAGGTGCACTCGTGACCTTAATTTAAGATGGTTTTATATAATTGTTTAAAATGGTTTTCTCGTGCCTTGAAAGGTTTGGAGTTAGCTTGTACAGTGTCAACAACTGGATAAACTAACTTGCAGTTAAAATGCGTATTCACATTGTTGTTGGATACTTCGCTAATGTCATTTCTGGGTTTTGTGATTCAGAGTGTTAGCAAGTGGAAAAAACAATTTGATTGGATTAATGTTGAATGCTTGTTTTCAATTCATAGACTGATAAGAGTGAATGAATTCGGGTTTGGTATTAAACTTGTTTAATTAATGAATAAGGTTCTACAACTTTGCCCTCTCTCAACCCTTTTGTCTAGCTCTTATTGGGAAATTTTCTCATGGTCGTCCCTCATGGAAGCTACTCGAAAATCTTTTCAGGCCTTTGGTTTGAAAGCTACATTTTCTTTGGGCCATTTAGACGCAAAACATATTCTTATTAGGGTCAATCATGAAGAAGATTTCCAGGGCTTATGGATTAAAGACCAATTGTTCCTTGGCCGATTCCCCATGCGTGTTTTTAAGTGGTCTCCAGATTTTTGACTGGATATCGAAAGCTCTATAATACCGGTTTGGTGATCTCTATTCCAGGGCTACCAATTCATCTTTTTCATCGCTCAACTCTCTTTGCCATTGGAAATATGATCCGGCGAACTCTAATGATTGATTAGCCAACTGCCAATTTGATACGACCTAGTCTTGCCAAAATATGTGTTGAAATTGATCTTCTCAAACCCATTCCAAACATGTTTGGATTGAATGTGGTACCCAATTTTTGGGGTTTTGGCAAACGGTGGAAGTGAAGGCCTCCCGCGATACTGCAAACATTGTTGTCGGCAAGGGTACACGGAAGACTTTTGTAAGGTTAAACATCTTTCCTTGGCCGAGGCTGGCCCATCCAAACCAATGAATCCAACTGTGGGGCTGAATCATTCTTCTAAACCTTCAACTAGATGGACTCCTAAGAAGACAACTAATAAAATTAATCCTGATTTCAAACCCAAGGCTATTAAGGAGAATGGTACGTCTTTAAACCCTATCATTCATGATCCTACAATCCCTTTTATTATTTCTCCCACTCCCTAGGTTGATCCAACTATTGGTATCAATGTGGAATCAAACCCTATTGAGGATTTAAATATAGCTCCTGTGGATGATTCTATTCCGGAGGTTACTGCTGATGTCCAAGGTTCCTTTCATGTGACTAATCAAGTGCTAAGGGTCATTGATGATTCCTCTAAAACTGATTCTATGGAGCAATTTGCTACGAAGTCTAGTGACAATGTTGCCTCTCCTACGACTGTCTCTAAAAATCGGGGAGATTCTTTGCCTCCCATTGATTTGAGCACATCTCCTAATCGATTCCATTTACCAGAAAATCCCATTGTCTTTCCAAGTCAGTCCAACGTTTGTGAAATACAAGTCCTTCTGATATTCAAATTAATGCTCAAGATTTATCAAGGGAGGCTAGTAATAAGGACGAAGGTTGTTTTGAGATTGGCGAAGGTAGTAACCAAAATTATGGGTTATATGTTGCTCCCTTGATTGAGGCACCTCAAGGCCAAAATATTCCAGAAGACTTTGAAGAGGGAAATACAATGTTTCAATCAAATATGTCCCCCAATAAATTTAAAGTTTTGGAAGTATTCAAAGATGAAGAGGAAGAGCTTGAAGCCTACATCAATTCTTCTACGTCTGACTTCGATAAGTATGAGTATATTTCAGAAAGTCTAAACGTAGATAGCTCTGTTTCGCTCCGCAGAGGTAATCGCAAAAAGAAACCTGTCTTTCATCTCAATTATTAAAGCATAAGAGGTTTTTTCTTGTTTGGATAATTTTTATGTCTTTCTTGTTGTAGCTTAAAAGCACTTGCAGTGGTCAAGTTTTAAGTCCCCCCACTTTTATTTCTTTTCTTCATTAATAAATTTAGAGGGTTTTCCCCTCCTTTAAAAAAAAAAAAAAACTTTGCCCTGAACGAAGAATTAAGAAACGATTATACACATTTATTGCGTCCACATTGTTGGATTTGTTTTTCTAAAGCAATGTGAAGCAAAAACAACAATTAGGTTTTTGTTATTTAAAACATAGTTAAGCTAATATTAAACATAACATATCTAGTCTATTATTAGTCTCCAATTGACAAGCCAATCTATATTAAAAAAAATAATAATAAGTACATTTTGGGTAAAGGAGAATGTTCAGAGGCTTGTAGCAAAACGACTAGTGAAGAACTTAGCTAGTCCTGATTTGGACATACATTTCCTGATTTTATGAAGTATGCATAAGAGAATATTTTACCTTCATATCTTTGTAATTATATTTCTATATCTTTGTAATTATATTTGGTATATTCTATTCTATTAGTTAGGTCTCCTAGTTGTTACTGTATTCATACTCTTCTAGGTAAACTTGTATCCTAAGACTGTAACCCTATAAATATGTACTCATATCAATGGAAAGGCTATGCCATTATTCACAAGAATTATTATTTCTTTCATGGTATCAGAGCTTTGACTTTACAAACCCTAAAACCACCAAAATTCTGCAACCCTAAACTGTCGCCCCCTTCTCCTTCCTCTTAATAGCAGTGGTCATCCCTTTTGACAACCATGGCTTCCAACACAATCACCATCCAAGATCCCACAAACTCCACCAAAACATATCAACTCATTAATATCTCCAACCATAATATCACCAAACTCACCCCCCCCACTTACCTCGCCTGAAAACTCTAAGTTGAATCCACACTCATTCGCTATGATCTCTAGAAGTTTATAGATGGCACCTCTGTCTGCCCGCTAGCCACCATCACAGCCAATGACGCCCAAGCACCCAACCCAGCCTACCTACCATGGATCTGGCAAAACAAACTTCTGTTTGGCGCCATTGTCGGCTTCCTCTCCACAAACCTAGTTCCACTTATTCAGCAAGCGGCTACAACTCAGGAGGCTTGGGTCATACTGGCCAACACATATGCTCGACCTACTTGCGGGAATATCAAACAAAATAATGACCAGCTCAAGCGAGCTACAAAGGGCTCTTAGTCGATCTCTGAGTACATGCTGTTCATCAAGAGTAAATTTGATGAGTTCGCTGCCTTTAGTAAACCCTTCGACCATGAGGACCTCATCAAAACAGTGTTAGGCGACCTGGATGATGACTATCGCCATGTCACTAATGCAGTTGAAGGACGTGATTCTTATATCCCATTTGATAAACTTCATGAGAAGCTTATTAACCGTGAGCTGGTGTTGAAACAATCCCACTCTGCATCCTCTCCCCACCCAACCACGGCTACTACCTTGACGATGAGGTCACATGGATGTCTTCAGTCTCAGGATCATCACCACCAATAACTCACACAGCCTCCTCAGTATCCTCAGTCGGGCTCTGCTAGTCCTTGCAACAGTGACCTTACCTCGGTAAATGTCAAGGCTGCTGTCAACAAGGTCACACAGTCGCTCAATGCCCCAGCTTTCAGCTTGTTCCGGCCTCATCATCTAACTCGTCTCGCTCCTCACCTGCGGTCAACAAATGGAAACCGTGAATAAACATAGTAACAACCTCGGGCAACATGTCACTACTGGTATTCGAGCCCTGACGACATGGTTATTGGTGATGGCACTGAGTTATATATAGCAAATACTGGTTCTACTCTCTCTATATACCTACTCATACATTTCAATTGCATCATGTTCTATTTGTACCTAGCATGCAAAGAAACCTCATTTTTATCTCTCAATTTTGTACATCAAATAATGCAACTATTGAATTCTTACCCACCTTTTTTCGTGTGAAAGTTCTATAGACAAGGACCACGCTGCTGGAAGGACAATCTAAGGATGGTATGTGTGAATGGTTGAGCTCGATCCCAGCATGTCACCCCACTGCCATTTAGAGCTTAAGAGTTTTCGCTCCTGACTGGTTTCATCGTCTTGGTCTTCCCTCTGCCCAAGTCCAAAGTCATATCGAGTCGACTTTTGCTCTCGAGTACTCTAGAGTTAATTCATCTTTTTGTAATGCGTGTTTATGCAATAAAAGTCACAAACTTCCTTTTGCATTATCAACTATTGTGTCCACCCACCCCCTTCAAATTATTTACTCTGATGTATAGACCTCGCCTATTCACTTATTTGATGGTTTTAAATACTATATTATCTTCGTCGATCACTACACACATTACATCTGGCTCTACCCTCTCAAAAGATAATTTGATGTTGCATCCATCTTTCCTCACTTCCAAGCCCTAGTCGAAAACCATTTCAATCACAAAATAGTCACCCTCTACTCGGATAATGGTGGAGAATACACTGGCCTTGCTTAAACCACTGGCCTTGCTACCTACCTCACCAATAACGACATCTCGCACCTCACCTCGGCCCCTCCCACACAACCGAGCACAATGGCTTCTCTGAACGCCGTCATTGACACATTGTTGAAACAGGTCTAGCTCTATTGTCCAAAGTCTCTCTACCCCTCACCTACTGGTCGTATGGCTTCTTTATGGCCACCTATCTTATAAATCTCATTCCCACTCCCACTCTCTAGCTGCTCTCTCCCTACCACAAACTCTTCGGGTCTGCCCCCAACTACTTAAAACTCAGAGCATTTGGATGTCTCTTCTATCCCTGGCTGCGACCATACACCACTCACAAGCTCGATCCTCGCTCGACCCCCTGTATCTTCCTCGGGTACTCACTTACCCAAAGTGCAGACATCTTTTATGACCCGACCACTACAAAGCTCTTTGTCTCCCGCCATGTTCGGTTTGTCGAGTCTGAGTTTCCCACTTCTAAGGTCGAGCTGGGTCTTCCCCGACCTGACGAGTCGACCCGGACTACCTAGTTACCACCTCATTATATCCTCGCGGCTTCATATATACCATCGGCCATCGACCTGACTGATGCTCCTCTCGCGACCTCGCCTCAACAAACCTCAGTACCTGATCATACAGCTAATCACAACCCTATTGAGTCCTCCTAGATCACCCTACTGAACACCATCCTTCCATATATTATTACCCTTACCCAAAGTGCAGACATCTTTTATGACCCGACCACTACAAAGCTCTTTGTCTCCCACCATGTTCGGTTTGTCGAGTCTGAGTTTCCCACTTCTAAGGTTGAGCTGGGTCTTCCTCGACCTAACGAGTCGACCCGGACTACCTAGTTACCACCTCATTATATCCTCGCGGGTTCATATATACCATCGGCTAGCGACCTGACTGATGCTCCTCTCGCGACCTCGCCTCAACAAACCTCAGTACCTGATCATACAGCTAATCACAACCCTGTTGAGTCATCCTAGGTCACCCTACCGAACACCAACCTTCCTCATTAATCAATACCCTAGGCCACAGCTTGTACCTCACCTATTATTACCCTTTCTTGAAACAACATCCATAAACCTATAAATATACTCTGCCTCTCTGCCCAACTTAACACCAACATTGAACCCACATATATAACTCAGGCCATCAAAGACAGCAGGTGGTGATAGCTCATGTCTGAAGAATATGATGCCCTCCTCAAAAATGGAACCTCCCACAGGGGTTCCCAATATTGTTTGCTGCAAGTGGATTTTTCAGATTAAATGATTTCCTGATCGTAAAATTGACAGATACAAAGCTCGCTTGGTCGCCAAAGGGTTTCATCAACGACCATAAGTTGACTACCATGAGACATTCAGCCCGGTGGTCAAGTCCACCATAGTTTCCTCATCCTCTCTTTTGTGGTCAACCGGGGATAAGATCTTCATCAGCTTGACGTAAACAATGCATTCCTGAAGGGAACCCTCACCGAGGAAGCCTTCCTGACTCAACCTCAGGGCTTCGTTGACACTGATCACCCACAACATGTGTGTCTCTTGCGAAAGGCTATTTATGGTCTCAAATAGGCTCCCTGAGTATGGTGCAATGAACTTCACCAATTTCTACTCGCTGCTTGCTTCACGAACTCAGTAGCTAATACATCCTTATTTATCTTCAACGAGGACAGCATCACCCTTATGTTGGTCATCTATATCAATGACATCATCATCACTGGCAATAATACAAAGGCAGTACAAGACTTCATCATTGTCATCGCTGCTCGGTTCTTATTCAAAGAGCTCAGTGTCGACACCTAGAATTTATACACCTACATTATGCGAATTGTCCAATAAACAATTGTTTATTTACAAATGGACTAACGCATGTTTCTATCACTATTTTAGGAAACAACATACACAACAGACCAACGATGTCCAACAAATATAACAAACTTCGGTTAAATCAACATCAAGGGTCAAACTCGAAGATACAACAGGACTAACGACGTTCGACACACAAACAACCTTCCGTTAGATCAACATCAAGGGTCTAGACTGAAGATACATAGCTTAGAAGGGCCAAAGTGCAAGACACAAAGCCTGGAAAAGCCAAAAACATGGTTTGGTGTGCTGAACACATTTCTGGTCCGTCAATACCACAAAACAGGGTTTGGTGCGCGGGCACTATGCAAGGTGCGCCGTGCACCAAACCAAGATTTTGTCCTCAAAGCTTAGCCGTCGGCTGCTGAAGACTTTAAAGGCCAAAAGGAATTTTTCTCCAAACTTGGCCCTGAGAGTTTCATCAAATATCTCAGCCCAGGCTCTCCTATATAAAGAGATAATCAGCTCTCTCTTTCAACAACAGAGAACTCCCACTAAGAGCTCAAACACACAAACACAACTCTCTCTCTATCAAGCCTCTTTTTGAGGAAGAAAAGAGAAAAGAGTATTGACTCTATCTCAACACACACAAAACGTAAGTCTTCCTTTCCTCGATTAGTAGCAGTGGAAGCACAACGATCAGGCTACGAGCTAGCTTCATCCGGTACAATACAACGGCCTAGAACGTGGCTCGATTTCTGTAAAACGACAGAAGGTAATCCCTTCAGTTCGTTAGTTTATTTAGATATGTAAATACGTTTTGAATATGTATGTAATTATTTCAATATATTGTAAATAAATGCAATAAATATATATTATGTAAATAAACAAAACTTGTGATTATTAAATACGAGCATGTAAATATGTAGAGACCGAAAGGGCAAATTGGGTGCGTAAAACCTTCCCAAATCGTAACTTGGCCCCCGAACTCATAATCTAAAGTTTTTCTCCCGTTTTCTTTATAAATGAGAGTGGCGACTCTGTTTTCAAAGATAGACATGATTTTCATGTTTATCAAATCATAAAATCAAATAGAGGAGAACCACAAGACAAGAGCGAAAAAGGCCCGAAGGGGACCGACCTTCTCCAAAGGGCGGATCCGGGGCGCTCACAGTGGCGACTCTATTGGGGACGTTTGTTTTTAAATAAATAAAAAAGAGAGCTAGCTAGACTCAAATTTTATACACAAATACATGCTTACATATTTAAATATCGCAAATTTGTTTGATATAACATGATTAAAATGTTATTTGTAGTATATACTACTCTGTTCATACTCACCTCTGCAGGTATAAATTCATTTCATTCTTTATTTGTACATTTATTCGGGCCAATGCCCATTTTTCGGTTGTACATTCATTTATGTCTTTTTTTTATTTTGGAAAATAGGACACAAATGTAATAATTAGACATAGGATAGAATTTCCAATTTTTTCATTTCTTTTCCCTCTCTTTCCTCGGGGCTTTAAGCCCTTGACCTGTGGATGTGTTTCCTTTTCCTATTGTTTTCAACTGCTAAACAAAACACAACCCACATCACATGCATCAGAAAAAAATGGACATATTTTCCTCTTATTCTGTACATATCTATCTCACTTTTATTTACATTTAATTGTAAGAAGAGTCTCTTAGATACTGCGCACACACGCACACTCATCTATTCCAAACTGTTGCCAAGCTTCAAACCCTGGTATAGCCACGTTGCAGTGAAACTGGGTAAGTCATGCGCCCAACATTCCTTCAGCCGACACTATCCTTTTCCGCGCGATTACTAATCGTCCCCCGGGAAGTAAGCCATTTTAACCCTACATAGCCACGCGTAATTCATATAGATTCTTAGGACACTTCAAAAAGACTGGTTGGTTCTTATTGTCACAAACATGCTTTGTCATTCCTGTGCATAAAGACAAAGAAAATCAGATCAAAAAAGAGAGTCGTCGACCGACAAAAGAGTCAAAATGATCACAGCAAAGAAAAAAAAGAGGTTGAGAAATAAACACCGAAAATAAAAAAAATGAGTCATACTTTCCCAAAAGAGAATCATAGTGATCAAAAGGTCGACAAACAAAGTCTTCATGCATAGGATTAACAAAGAAGTCAATGACATATGCCTAGAAAAATTGGATGGTGGATCCTGAAGAGGATATAGGCCCTTCACCTGAGATCTGTCCAATCTTAGGAAGTCAAAATACAGGTGGAATACGAAGGTCCTATATTCTAGCGAGAGAATCCACTATTCCAGGAATGGTTCACAAGTCAAAACAAATTATTGTCGCTTGTCCAACCACCATAGGGTGAGTCGTGTCAAAAGGGAAAGAAGAACAATAAATTATGTTGTACCCAGAAACACTTCCAGAACCTAACTCCTACCCATATCCCAACCTTTCAGAAACCTGGCCTTGAATTGGAAGAGGACTGATACCGGGAGGTTGACAAGAGTACTAAGTTTGAGATAAGAGTCAAGTACAGAAAGTTTGTGTTGGAATCAGCTGGCCGATCAAGAAGATAACACTTCTGCAGGACATGATACAAGGGCTCCAGGATACACTCCGACCCCAGCAATGCAACAATGGATGGATCAGAACATGGAAGCCATGATCAATAGGTTTTCAGCCCTTATCCAAGGTCAAGGGGCTGATAATAGAACCTTTCCTGTTTCTACAGGAACTGTTGACCCATCACCCTCAAGCGTGAATGCAAGTCTTCCCAATCCAAACACCTATCCTGGATACCCGCAAGCCTACTCTCCATATTCATATCTCCCATATCGAAACACTTACCCATCCTACCCTAGTACATTTCCTCCTCAGCCAAATGTCAATCCAAACACCCATCACCAGTCTCAGGCTACCATAATTCTAATCCTAAACTCTACTATACCTCCTACAACTCACGTCACATCTCCACCTACCAACACTCCTTTCCCTAATCCAAATGCATTCCCATTCTACATGACCAATCCGATCTAGGATAGTCCACATCTAAACCCAAATAGTTACAACACTCAGCCTTCAGCCAAACCAACATATCCATTTGCCGGCTATGCACCACTTTACCTAGCTCCTCTAGTAGGACAGTTCCCGGGCACAGCTATGGTTGACACCAATGATACTGAACTTGCAAACAAAGGAGAGATTAGAGAATTAAAAGACATGGTTCTAAAAGTCTTTCACAAAGGCAAATTTACTGCCCGAGCAATGACGCTCCAGCCTGCTGCCATTTTAGCACCAAAGTTTAAAATGCCTGATATCGAGAAATTCGATGGGACAGGATGCCTTATTGCCCATCTTAGGTCTAATGCCCATGCAATGCAGCCAAAGGGGGCAAGTTTCGAAGCAATGACCTCTAATTTTCACTTAACTTTAATTGGGGCTGCCAAACAATGGTTGATGTCTGTGGACAGCACTGTGGTTGCTACATGGGATAAGCTCGCAGATGAGTTTCAAAAGAGATACAAAGATAACAGTAATTAAAAAAAGTACAGGAGAGATCTTGATTCATGCACCCAAAGAGAGAAGGAGACATTTTCAGAGTATACGAAAAGGTGGAGAAAGAAGATTGCCCAAACCCTGGACAGGCCTGACCCAACTGAACAAGTCAGGATCTTTTTGAGAAACCTTCAGCCAATTTATCTGGATCGTATGCGTTACCTTCCTTATGCTGATTTCTCTGCAATCTTAGATGTCAGATTTCGCATCGACCCAGAGATCCGTAGCGAACAGATCAAGATCAATCCCCTTCCAAGCTTGTTTCGATACTCCAAAGGAAAGGCAGCAGCAACGTCTGCACCTGTTATAAATATGTTAGGAAATGTTCTGACTATGGCCTTGCCAGATGTACCATCTGCTCAGAATTATGGAAGTATGCCTTTCAATTATTCAATTGATGGGTTTATAAATGCATTGGGAAACAACAATAACAGAGGTGTTAGAAATAATTTCCGCAGAAATGATAGAAAATTTGATGAACTGCATGCTCCTATGTCATTGATTTTTCGGGGGCTGAAAGCACAAGGAGTCCTCAAACCTATCGAAGGTTACAGATCTCCCAATCCATTGCCTGCCACATGAGACCATATAAAATATTGTGAATACCATCAGTCTAGTAGACATCTCACTGATAAATGCTTCGTGCTCCAGCGAATAATCCAGAACTTGATCGATGAAAAGATCATTGAGAAACCAAACCACATGCCTAATGTGGTGAACAATTCTTTACCGGCTAACCATGTCAATACCATCCAGTTTGAAATAGAAGGCGTGAACTCCCTCACCGAATTTGAAGTCAGCAGTACTCTATTGTCATACCTCTTATTCCCTTTGCCCTCAAAAGAGGTAAATTTCGAATGCAACATGCTCTCTTGGAGCGACATTTTGTCCAGTGCCCAGGATACTTCCTAAGCAGAAGTGAATAACATCGAAAAAGCCTCATGGATAGGAGGCGATGTCTCCCATCTCACTGGATCTGGTAGAGCATACCAAGTAGCTCAAGATACGGGTGGTCCATCAAAGAAAGATAAAGAAGTTAATACCAGTACCAAGGATACTGGGGCTAGAGACATTGGAGATGCTCTCCTTACTCAGATGAAGAAGACCCAAGTTAATGTTTCCATTTGGGGCCTTCTCTGTTCCTCCAAGACCCACCGTGATAGCCTTGCCAAGTCATTAACACGAGATCCGATTTGGCAACAACTTAAGATGTGTAAAGCAATAGCAGCACAATCAGACAGACAACAACTATATCCTTTTAAATGTGGTTATTTACGTGCACTTATGTGATCATCACCGTGCTACATGGTATATGTGGATTTTTGTGCCTATGATATTGTGGTACATGTTTACAATGTGGTATAATTATAAATGATGCCATGTTATAGTTTTATGATTAAGCATTATGCCATGTCATGTAGTTGCATTTAGTAACTTACTGTGTCATTTTGACTCACCACGTTTGTTGCTCATATGTTTTTCCTTAAATTCGGGCCAACCAGGAAGTTACCGGTGAGGTTGGCGAGATCGAAGTTAGTTAGCAGGTTGTCTTGTTGGTTTAGTAGCCCGTAGAGCTTGTTTATAATTGTAGTCGTTTTATTTGGTAAGGATGAATGGTTATGTAAAGTTATGTAAACTTTACTTTGGGTAGTATTCCTGCATTGTAACTCTTTATTCTTTTGGATGCACGATATGTGTATGTCGTGCTCATATTTATAATTCAGTTTCTTTCCCGAGCATGTTTTAGCTCGTGGTTTATATTTGTTATCCGGCATGTTGTGGCCGTGGAGGTTGTTGTTTATTTTCCTAAGTGTTAGACTCGTGGTTGTATTAGTTGGATTCTGGCTATAGTGTCGCCGATGAATTATTTTATTTTATCAGGATTATCTGTTGTGTTTTGTTAAGTGCGGGTGGTTACGCCACGTGCTTTCGTTTTTGGGTTTGTGTTTGTCCGTTTGATGCACCGACCTTGGGGTTTCGTGTTGGAATCTGGGTCGGGGCATCACAAATTAAAGAGAGTTCATGATAAATTGTACAAGGAATGGGTCACTCACATCTATCCCCAAAATCTTCAATTTTGCTGCTAAGTTGGACATTTCTGTTACGTGATCACGACTTGACTTAGACCAATCAAATTTCTTTGTAGTTAGCTCACCCATAAGGCTACCCACAATGGATTTATCAGCTATGTCTAACTGAGAATATTCTTAGATTTTCAGCAAGAACTCCTGTGAGCACCCCAATCCGCAGATCGTTCTTGAGCCTTTTGCTCTGGACTCCCGAATAAAGTGTGTAATAAATGTGAATGACACATTTATATTGAAAACAGAGTCGCCACCCTCGTTTATATAGGAAACGAGATAAAAACTGAGTTACGAGTTGGGAAGGTTTTACGCACCCAACTCGCCCTTTCGGTCTCTTATGTTTGCATGTTCGAATTTATATGTTACGGGTTTATTATACTATGTGATGGAGGAAAATGGATCACAGAGATTTATATCTCCGTTTACGTTATAAAATGTATACATAATTTATTATTTATAAAAGAAACAAAATAAATATAATATATATTTATATTTATTGGAAATTACTAAAATGAAATTTTAGCTTAAAGTATCTATTATATATATATATATATTACATATATATATATATATATATATATATATATATAAACACAATATAATATCAACAATATAAATAAAAATGGCTATTTCGATATTTGAATTTAATTTAATGAATATGATACATGTATTTACATATCAAATGTACCGAAATAAATATATACATGTAACAACCCCATCATTCCTAACATTTGTATGCATTATATTTGCTTACTTCATTTAGTATCATTGTCATTTCATGTATCATCTTCATCCTAGTATGTTACATTTGAGTTGATTTCATACTTCTCATATGTCTTGATTGATGTTTAAATCCTTACAATCATTGGTACTTATATTGGAATGCATTCTTAACCTTGTTAGAGGTTGTTTTGTATAAGTTCCTATTGTGTTTTGGACTTGGTTTGAGGTTGGTATCATCTTAGGATGACTTGGAAGTGTTTTGGTATCACTTTGGAAATGTTTGGGAAGCCTTTTGACCTGAACCAGTCGCTATGCAGCCGCATAGTGCGTTAGCATTAAAACCTCAAAGTTTCTGAAATCTATGCGGGCGCCTTAGGAGTCAGGCGTTCGCATTACGCCAGTTCGCATTGAATCCCAAAGTTTTTGAATTTTATGCGGCCACATAAGGAGCTCGCATAGGAGCTATGCGCCTGCATAGTGCGACCGCATAACGTCGTACTTTGCTTTGTTTGTTTGACGAACTTTTAAATGATTTGACCAATTGACTCAATCCAATGGCTGAGAATTTGACACGGCTTAAAGCTCTTAGATCTGGCTTAGAGAGACTCCTTAAACACCTTGTGAGAGCTAAACTCTCCTTATTTCACCATTATCATCCTTGAAACTTAGAGAGAGAGAGAGTTGAGAGAGTTCTTGAGAGAAGAAGTGAGCTAGTTTGCTCATTTGTGGTCCAAATTACGATCCGACTTCGCCATTGAGGAACTACTATCTAGGAGATCACATTCCCTAGATTGCATGTTACTTTTTAAAGATTTTTCTTGGTTGATTCTTGCTAGAGGTAAGATACTACCCCCTCCTTCTCTATTTATGTCTTGTATGACATCCTAGCCTTGTAAAGTGGCATTTATATGTTGAAATCAACATGTTTGAGTATGTTTTGTTGTTGAGCCATATGAAATTCGTGGATGACATGTTTTGTATGTTGAAAGACTTGTTTTGTCTTGGTTGATACACATAGAAGTGGTATCATTTGCTAATCTTGAAGTATAAATGGTTTCTCTTCGATTCGAACTCATTAGAAACAAATAATGACTCTAACGGAGTTGAATAGGTTTTCATAATTGATGAGACCACGTGTGTGACTTGGGGATTTCATTGTGATACGAGAGTTTTGTCGGGAAAATTAGTTACCCGAACTTGTCTATGATGTTGTTGTTTAATTCTCGTAAATATTATGAGATGGTTGATTATGTGAGTAGGATTATTATGAGCTACTTGAGACATTCATGTTAAATGATATTGTGCTCCTTATCTTGGAGTTTGATTTGTTGTTGAGAATATCAAGTAAACATCTACTTATACATTTGTTATGTCCATGGATTATATGTTGGCGGTGTATTGACGCTCGATTATTACGGGAGCCGAGGCTACGTAATAGTTGAAGGCCAATACATCGGGCCTCGCCTTACCATTGGCCGCGGTAGGGGCATAGCGCCATTTGTTGTATGGAATAAACACAACCTTGGTAAGCTATTCCGTGGCTGAGTCTTGGGTCTTAGAGACCAAGATCACCCGTCAACGTGAACACAGAAAATGGTTCACACAGAATTGGTTATGTTAATGGTTTTGATTCATCGGTCGAGCACGTCAACAACGGCTCCTACATTGGTACATTATATGTTGGTTGGTTGGAAGTATTGGGTATATTGGAGGTGAACCTCAATACTGTATCCTTTTAAAAAGTGTTTCGCACTTATGTGGTTCCTACATATGCGAATGTTGGTCATGATTTTCAACTGGTATGGGTCGGTTGGCGATTGTTGAGCTTCTTGTGTAATGTAAGGTAACATGTTATTATGAGATGTTTATTATGCTATGCCTAGTGATTGATATATCTTGTCATAGTATGTTATATTTGTTCATATTATCGCCATGCATCTCGTATGACATATTATTGCATTAGTAGCTTATTAAGTTTTAAACATCCAATGTTTATTTGTTTTCCTTAGATAACGGTCCGACGAAGAACCCATAGTAGGAGTTTGCTTCGTCTCGGCGTTTGTGCAGGTTGTTCTTTTTGGTAATGCTATTCGGGCCTTGTATTTCTTTTGGTGAGGCCGAGGGTATACATTGTTACTTAAACTATGTAATGTTGGGTAGTGTGTGTTGGTCTTTATGATTGTAATATTCTTTTGGTTGTGCCGACATGGTTGTCGTGCTTGATGTATTTACAAATACTTGTTACTTCCGCATACTCTGATTTGGTTATTGTTGTTGTCTCTGAGCTTGTTGCTCGTTGAGGTTAATGTTTACATGATTGGTTTTATGTTCAAACTATATTTTAAACGAGTTTAGTTTTCGGCTTGTTATTATGCCGATGAAGTATTGCTTTGGTTTTAAAGAAAAGCTTTGCACGTGCATTATAGGGTTTTATGCATTCGCTTTATACTTGCATCATTCACACATGAAATTTTTATGATGCATATTTTGTGTTTACCGCGTTTCCCCTCGATCCAACTCGGGATTCCACGTAGGAGTCCGGGTGCGGGTCGCGACAGTTGGTATCAGAGCATAAGTAAGATAGCCTGGAATGGATTCTTGGTTTAGGAGGGTGGGTTGTGTGTTTGAGTCGTTAACATCGAGTGTTTGTTGCAGTTATTTGATAATGGTAGAGACACGTCATGGTACCAATACGGATGGGGTTGTTACAAGTCACGTTGGGGAAGCTGCTGGAGCTGAAAGCCATGCTTCACCACCTAGACCACCTCCTAATCAACCGGGAGTTCAGCCGACAGGGCAACAGAATGCACCACCCGAGGCAAATGTGAATCCGACTAAGGCTTTTATGCAAACTATGCAGGGATTTATGCAAGCAATGATGGAAATGAACCGACAGACTATGGATATGTACAGACAGGCAATGGCAGGTCAAGGACAAGTAAGGGGGAACAGAGTAGATCAACCAGCTGGGGGTAATGGAGATTATGATCGTAGATTGGGGAGATTCTTGAAGATGAAACCTCGCAGTTATGATGGTGAGCCAGATCTGATGAAAGCAGAAAGGTGGATTGAATCTTTGGAAAAGATTTTTGTGGCAATAGAGTGTACCGAGGAAGACAAAATCAAGTTCGCAGCGTTCAAACTGGAGGATGCAGCGGAGTACTGGTGAAAGGTACTAGAGACAAGTTGGGTACAAGATCGTGTGGTTCGTACTTGGGAGATGTTTTTGAGAGAGTTTAGGAATCATTTTGTTCCGGATGTGGTTCAAGCAAAGAAGGAAGTAGAATTTCTTGGTCTTGATCAGGGGATGATGACAGTGGCTCAGTACTCTACCAATTATACTGAATTGGCAAGGTATTGTGTACATTTGATTCCAACAACAGAGAAGAAGATCTACCGTTTTGTGAAAGGTTTGAGTACAGAGTACCGTAAGCAACTCTTACCACTTGAGTTGCCAAGTTATCAAAGTGCAATAGACAAGGCTTATACGATTGAGCATGATATAGAGGAGCACCGAGGCAGGCTGGGTAGTACAAGTGGGAACTCGCAGGCATCACAGTTGCAATGGAAAAGATCGAGCGCAAGTGGGACTACTAATAGGGGGAGTAGCACTAGCCGCCAGGGAGGACAGTTTCGACAACAAACCTGGAATCAGGGAAATGTTGCCCGTGAACAGCGTGATGCAAGGGTTACTTGTGGGTTTTGCAAGAAGAGTGGGCATAATGAGGATAAGTGTTGGTTGAAATACGGGAAATGTTTGTTGTGTGGTGATGGCACACACTTTTAGTGGAATTGTCCTAAGAATAAAGGGCCACAGCCGGGAAGTGCACAACAGAACGTTGGGGTTAAGAGAGATAATGAGGGTCGTCCTAGAGTAGAAGATGGAGTCTTTGCCTTAGACCAGAGGGGAGTCCCCGAGGCCCCTAATGTCATAGGAGGTACTTTAACCATCTCTGGTAAGAAAGCCCGAGTGTTAATAGACCCAGGGTCATCACATTCTGTTGTATTTAGTTTAAGATTTGCTTGAATCCATAACCTAAGTCTAAGTCAAGGTGACTAATGGGCCTGCGTGTCTGTTAGTCTGGCAACTTGTACTTAGGCATAACTTGAATAGCTTAGGGTTGCTTATTGTAAAAGTCTTGAAGAAGATAGCCTATAGGACATCGGACGTCCTCTGCACAATAGGCAATTTATGCATCAGCAGTCTTCCTTTGAATATCGGACAAGCTCATATCAGCCAAGCTTCATCAGCAGTGTTGAAGACCCAAAGAATGTCTGATAGAGATCTGCCGAAGACATGTCCTAATTTGAAGACTTCATTGACTTCGATGCAACGTTAACCTGCAAGTATCATTCAATGAAGGTTTCCATTCTTGGCATACACTCAAAAAAGGACATTCCTCCTGCAAGTGCAGACCGCCTATTTTTAGCAAAGTGTCAGGAGACAGACTGCAAGTTGCAGGACAACCTATCAGGAGTCAACAACCAGATTAGAGCATTAAATGCTCTTAAATTCAAATTAAGAAGATCACCAACGGCTCCAAGGTTCCTCCTTCATATAAAAGGAGACTTCATTGCTGCATTCAACACTCTTCAACAACCTCAACTCTGAATATTCATCTTCTTCAAGTTCTTAAAAGCTTAAACGTCCTATCTGTACTAACTCATTGAAGAGCATCACACTTAGACGTCTAGTCCATTAAAAGCTCTTCATTGATTGCAACACCTAGCTTTCTTAGCTCACGAGAATTGTATCTTATTGATATCAATTCTCCCACACAAACACTTGGTCAACTAAATTTTTGTACATAATCCATTAGAGATTTAGTTTGTAAAATATCTAGTGGAAAAACATAGTACACGATTTTCAAATCCAAAGTTGACCACTTTGGTTGTGGACGTAGCACTTATTTATAAGTGTGAACCATATTAAATACTCTGTCTACTTGTGTGTGATTGTGAATTGTTTGTGTTGCTTAAATTTCCAGATTTCCAAACTGTTGAGAACTGCTAATCTTGACCTGTGAAGATCAGCCATTCCCAACTTGTCCTATACTTCACAAGACTTCCGCCTGCAAAACTTTTCTAACTAAAGTGAAGTAAGATTTTTGAATCAATTTCAAAAATTGGACATAGGCTATTCAACCCCCTTCTAGCCTATCTTGAGCAACCTTGGACCTAACAATTGGTATCAGAGCTTAACTCTTTGAAAACTAGTTTTTCCGAGATTAACCTCTTGAGAGATTAAAGATCATGGCTGCTCACCAAATGTTGGAAACTTCAAATGTGAACCATTGTCCTATATTGGATGAAGTTCACTTTTATATCTTGAAAGATAAAGTCAAAAGACATATGAACTCAATTGATAAACGTTTGTGGAAATGTGTCACAGATGGACCCAGAATTCCAATGAAGCCTAATACACTGGCCACGGTGGATCCAACTGCTGAACCTGAAGTACCAAAGCTAGAAGAAGAGTGGGATGATGAAGATAGAAAGAATGATGCCCTGGATGGAAAGGCCATCAATATTATCACCAGCTGTGTTGATATAAGCACATATCAGCAGATTATCAACCTGGACACAGCTAAGGAGATGTGGGAAGCCATTCTTGAATATCTTGAAGGTGATGGTGAAACAAAGAACAACAAATTATACACCTGCATCTAGAAGTTTGATTCCTTCAAAAAGGATCCCAAAGAGTCTCTAAGAAGCGCCTATGACAGATTCTATGAGGTAGTCAACTCTTGCTACTCCTTAGGAAAGAAGTATGAAAAGAAAGAAATAAACATGAGATTTCTAAATGCACTAGGCAGTTTATGGCATGTAAAGATTACTTCCATGAAAGAGTCAAAAGATTTAAACAAATTGACTCTTAGAAACCTTTATGCTAGTCTATCAGTTTATGAGCTTGAAATCCAACAAGCTCAAGAAATGGAAAAGAGTTTTAAAAACTTATCTTTACCAGCCATGTCTACTGAACCCTCCTGTTCAACACCTGATGAAACCCCATCTACATTATCCAGTGATGGTGATGATATTCTTTCAGACGAAGCATTTGCTATGTTTATTAAGAAGTATCAACGTTTCAAAAGGTTTAACAAATCATCACATAGGCAGTCTTCTCACAAAACTGTCGTTCCTCAAAGAACAGCAGCTCAACCAAAAAGTTCTGCTCCTTATAAATCAGCAGACTATCAAAAGGATAATGAGCTGGTCTGTTTCAATTGTAGGAAACCAGGCCATTTTGCCTCTAAATGTCCAAAGCCAAAGTATGAATTCTACAAGAAACGTCCCGAGTCAAAATTTCAAAAACAAAAAGGGATGGTGGCTGAGGACATAGATGAAAGCAATATGCCTACATAGTGTGACACTGACACTGATGAGGATGACTCCTGTGACTTTGCTGAAGAAGCAAATATATGCCTTATGGCCAGGGAGTCACCCCATGACTCAGTAAGGTCACTACCATTTCAACAAGATGATAGTGATGATGATGATGAGCTTAATGAACCTTCAAAGGGAGAGCTCATTAAAGCAAACAAAGACATGCTGGAAGAGTTTTCAAAATTCAAAGCTGCCTATGTGAAATTAGCCAAGAAGCATGTACTGGCTGTCTCTGAAAAATCAACCTTAATGTCTAAGATCAAAGATCTTGATAGACAACAAGCTGAAAGTATCAAAATTCAAAAGGAGAACAAAGCTTTGACAGAAAAATTGGATTTTCAACTTGAACACATCAAGAAGATAAATTCTGAGAAAGATGACCTTCAAAAGGTTGTCAACACTTGGAATAACTCTAAAGGAAACTTTGATACCATCCTTTCAAATCAGAAAACTTTAGATGATAAAACTGGTATTGGTTTCCAAAGTGAGTTCAATGTAGAAAGTTCTTCTAGTTCTCAAGAAAATGAGACATCTGAAGTGACTGCTGAAGAATTGGCTGAAGAAGTTTCTTATGATCAGCAGTCTCCCAAAAGGCAAGGACTTGGTTTTAACAAAGTTCCTTTTGTTTATCCCAAGAACACAAAAGACAAGTCCAAGGGCAAGCAATCTGCCAACACTGACTCTGCTAATAGGGAGTCTGAGCAACCTAAACCTGTCATTAGTCACCCTAAGAAAACAGGGATGACTAATAGCAAGTCTAGGAATTCTCAGCTCAAACCTATTAAATTTTTCAAAGGCAAGACTGCTGAGCCTAACACTGCCAATAAAAGGGGCAAAGGAGTGAACATTGCCGATAAAAGGCTTAAAGGAATTGTGCCTGTAAATGTGAAATCTTTTGATAAAAGGTCTACCTATGGTAAACCTAATGTCACTAAGAAAAAGCATTATCAGCCTAAGTCCTATAAGCCTGTTATCAGCACAAAAGTCATTCCAAAGACTGCTGATAATAAAAAGCCTTCAAAAGAAATCACTACTCATGTTCAAGGATTTCATAAATGCTCTTTCTGTAAAGGCCATGGTCATGAGATTCATGAATGCCTTCTGAGAATCACACCTAAATCTAGAGGATTTACTCCTCCAAAGGTTAAACAGGTGTGGATCCCAAAAGGTTGCTAACCTTGAGGACCCAAAAGTAAAAGGGGACCATATTCTTAAATGTCTATATTTCAGGAATGCTTCATGGCTGTTAATGAAGAAGAGAAAGATCTATGGTATCTAGACAGTGGCTGCTCAAAGCACATGGCTGGTGATCCAAATCTTCTCTCAAATATTGTTGAAGCTAAGGGTCCCTCAGTAATTTTTGGAGACAACTCAAAAGGGAAGACAATAGGCTATGGTAGCATAGTTAGAGGAAACCTCTCCATCAGCAAAGTCTCCCTAATTGAAGGATTAAAGCACAATCTGCTGAGCATATCACAATTTTGTGATAAATGATTGGTCTGTCAGTTCACCTCAAGTCACTGTCTCATCAAGGACAATGAGACATGTTCAACAATCCTGACAGGATTCAGAAAAGGGAATGTCTATGCTGTTGAACTAAATGCAGTGGGAAGAAAGTCAAATCTCTGCTTAGTTGCAAGGTCATCAAATGACAACAGCTGGTTATGGCACAAAAGGCTTAGCCATCTCAACTTCAAATACTTGGAGAAGCTATCAAAGGACAATCTAGTTGTTGGTTTGCCTAAAATATTGACTGAACCACACAGTCTCTGCAAAGCATGTCAACTAGGCAAACTGCAAAAATCTTCATTCAAGAGCAAGCCTTGCCTATCAACTACAAGACCTCTGCAGCTTCTACATATGGATTTGTTTGGACCTGTCACTACTACAAGTCTTGGTGGCAGCAAGTACACACTTGTGGTAGTTGATGATTACTCAAGATTTACTTAGGTGGAGATGATGTTCGCCAAAGATGAAGCATATGACATCATAACTGAACTCTTCAGAAGACTGCAAACTCAGAAGCTGGATGACATTGCTGATATCAGATCAGACAATGGAACAGAGTTCAAGAACAATGGTGTTGCCAAGTATTGTGATGATCATGGAATTGGTCACAATTTCTCTGCAGTTCGCACACCTCAATAAAATGGAGTTGCTGAAAGGAAGAACAGAACTCTCTTTGAAGCAGGAAAGACCATGATTGCTGAAGCCAAACTGCCTATGTATTTCTGGGCAGAAGCTGTGAACGCTGCCTGCTTCACACAAAACAGGTCCATCATAAAAAAATTTCATAACAAAACTCCATATGAAATATGGAGAGGCAGAGCTCCCAACATTGGATTCTTCAAAATATTTGGATGCAAATGCTATGTTCTTTACAATGGAAGAGAACAAAGAGGTAAATTTGAATCCAAAAGTGATGAAGGGATTTTTCTGGGATATGCTAAATTTTCAAAAGCTTATAGAGTTTACAATAAAACTTCACTTAGAGTTGTTGAATCTGTGCATGTCTCTTTTGATGAATTTGATTTTATTGGGCCACAATTGGCTTCTAAGGTTTCTAATAATTCTGATGAGTATGAGACAGGTACAGAACAACCAAGCTCAAGAACTGCTGATCCCACTCCTTCACAAATTCCTCCAAGAGTCAACTTGATAGAATCCTCAAATGAGCCATCAAATGAAAACTTTGAAAACCCAGGATCCACTTTGCCTTCCACACCAGAAGTTTTACAACCTACCTTAGAATTAACCTATCCTGTAGAAAACCAAGCTTCAGAAACTTCAACTTCTCAAGAATCCAACTCTGCCGATGTTATAGGACAAGTTCAAACTGCAGATGTTAGAGAAGTAAAAGATCATCCTATCACTCAAATCATTGGAGATCTTAATGCTGGTGTTCAAACTAGACAAGCTTCAAGGAATGAATGCATGTATTCTACAGCATTTGTATCTCATATTGAACCCAAGAAGATAGATGAAGCATTGGAAGATCCAAGCTGGGTGGAAGCTATGCAAGAAGAGTTAAACCAATTTGACAGATGCCAAGTCTGGTCACTTGTCCCTAGACCAAAAGGACAAGCTGTTATTGGTACAAAGTGGGTTTTCAGAAACAAAATGGATGAAAATGGCAACATAACTAGGAACAAGGCAAGACTGGTAGCCCAAGGATATAGACAGGAGGAGGGCAATGATTATAATGAGACATTTGCTCCTGTTGCAAGATTAGAAGCTATCAGACTATTCTTGGCCTATGCATCTTACAAGGACTTCAAAGTATATCAAATGGATGTCAAGAGTGCATTTCTGAATGGTGAACTGCAAGAAGAAGTCTATGTAAAGCAACCACCTGGATTCATAGACTGTTCAAGAAGAGAAGATGTCTACAAGCTAAGGAAAGCACTTTATGGACTCAAACAAGCTCCAAGAGCATGGTATGAGACCCTTTCAAAGTTCTTGACATCTCAAGGCTTTGTAAGAGGTCAAATTGACACTACTCTTTTCATTATGAAACATAAAGGTCATTCCTTGTTCAAATTTATGTTGATGATATTATCTTTGGCTCTACTAATGAAAATCTTTGCAAAAGGTTTGAAAAGCTTATGCAGAGTAAATTTGAGATGAGCATGATAGGAGAGCTCAACTTCTTCCTTGGTCTTCAAATTTAACAAAGTTCTAATGGTATCTTCATCAATCAAGCCAAATATGCAAAGGATGTTATCAAGAAATTTGGTCTTGAGAATGCAAACAGCTTCAGCACACCTATGGCCATAAACTGCCATCTTGACAAAGATGAAAAGGGCAAGAAAGTGGACATGACTCTTTATAGAGGCATGATTGGTTCACTTTTATACTTAACTGCTAGTAGCCCTGACATTATGTTTGCTGTTTGTGTTTGTGCTAGATTCTAAGCAGATCCAAAGGAGTCTCATTTACAAGCTGTCAAAAGAATCATCAGATATTTGGTAGATACTCCCAATTTGGGAATCTGGTATCCTAGAGATTCATCTTTTAATCTTATAGGCTATTCTGATGCTGATTTTGCTGCATGTAAGGTTGACAAGAAAAGCACAAGTGGGACATGTCAATTCTTAGGAAATAGACTTGTCTCATGGGCCAGCAAGAAGCAAACTTCTGTGTCAACTTCAACAACTGAAGCAGAATACATAGCTGCTGGTAGCTGCTGCTCACAATTGTTGTGGATCAAACAGCAACTTGTTGACTATGAGATCAAGACTGCTGATTGTCCTATAATGTGTGATAACACATCAGCAATCTCTGTTTCTCAAAATCCTGTCATGCACTCCAAGACAAAGCACATTGATGTGAGATATCACTTTTTGAAAGACCATGTTGAAAAAGATAACATCAGCATGCAATACGTGCCTACTGATCATCAGGTAGCAGACATCTTCACAAAACCACTTGATTCAACCAGGTTTGCCTATCTAAGAGGAGAGCTTGGTATGCTTGACCTCAATCCTTAATCCTTCTTGCAAATTCTTTAATTTATAAACTCCCTTTATAGAATTGCCTATGTGATCAGCTATTTGCAACTCTGCCGAGTATATAGACAACACTGAGTAAGTACTTCTACTTCCATATCGGCAGTCTTCAATAAAATAGGCAGACTAAGTACGTAATGTGTACAGTCACTCTGTAGGTCATAAATGCGGACTTCAAATTTTATCAAATACCATTTAATGTCCTGTCAGAAGTACAAAAAGCGAACTTCGCACAGTGACTCCTCACTTTCTCCATAACCACCATTTTCAAACTTTCAAAAACTCTCTACCTTCGAATCTGCAACCTTGCTCAAATCCTCTCAAATCGCCAAAATTTTCACGCTTCAGTTTACATTTATCAATGGTAATGATTTCTATAACTTCTCAATTCTTTTAAATCCAGTTTACGGTTTTAACCTGACCTAATTTGCGTTTTTAAACTGTCCGCCATTGATGAACCTAGAGTTCTTGGCGATGTTGCTTGAATCTTGTTTGTTTGGTTGTGAATGTGATTTTGAGCTTTCTGTGATACATTGTTGTCAAGTTATGCCTTTTTATTGGCTCAAAAATGACAAAATCAGTCGCTACTTAAAAACCCAGTTGATGAACTGTTCTTATCAAATGTCATAAATTGCTTATGTTTTGGGTCTTGATCTGAACAGTACTTGTTTTTGATAAATATCTGCTGATTGCTTGTCTAACTGCTGTTTCATGCATATCTGCCGATTTCTATATCTGCTGTTCTCACATCTACCGATTGTGTAGGCAAAGACTCAATCCTCAAAGGTTACCGCTACTTCATCATCTTCTGCCTCTGCAAAGCCAACTAGGGCTGCCAAGGCTGCTGAAATCCCTCTGAGGATTCTTCCAGGTCAAGTTACCACCCTGGGATGACAATTGACAGGAATTCTATTTTTGAGTCCTCTGCTGGTGTGGATCTACTTAAAGACTTGGAAGAATGTGGGCTACTTCCTCTCTTCCAACTAAATGATACACACTACAGCAACCTCCTGGCAGAGGAGTTTTATACTCGAATGGTCATGCCTCCACCTCCTGCCTCTGCCAATGAGAAGGTGAATATGAGCTATCTCAAGGGCTTCATCAGAGGCTATTATGTCAAGTTGACCTACAAGGAGATAGGAGAAATGCTGGGACTGCCTACAGAAGGCAAGCTGGACTTGACCGATGAAGAATCGGCTACTGCTTGGGAGATGATGAGGGGGTCTGCCCAACCTGAAAGGTTCTCTGAAATGTCCAGGAACCTCTTCCCAGAAAACCCCTACCACATCAGCCACCTCCTAGATAAGAGCATTCTGTTCAAGAATGGCTCTAGGGACATCTTCACATCACAGCAGCTGATGTGGACAAAGGCCGTCATCCTCCGGAAGCAACTCAACTGGGCCAAGATTATTTTTTCAATGTTATTTCAAAGTGTTGCTGAGGTCCAAGCTCACCCTTCCATGAAGAGGCCCTTCGTAAGGGTTATTAATGCCATCCTCAGGGAGTATGAGGAAATTGATGAGCTGGTCGCTCATGACGACCTCATCAAGGTGTCCAACACCTATGTCTTCACGGTGAACAACATCACCCGTTACCGTGATGATATGGCCAAAAGGACAACCAACGCTACTGAAGCTGCTGCTGCTACTGCTGAAGCTGGCCCCTCTACCCAGGCCAAAAAGGGTAAGAGGAAGGTCACATATACTGCAGCCGTGCTATCTGCTGAGGAGGAGACTAAACTAATAGGGGCTGAGCTGCCCAAGAATTTTGACTACTCTCGGCTGGACCATGATCCCTATGAGCCAGCTGAGTCCCCATCCAAAAAGCCCAAACACTCTCCTCTCCCTACTCAAAAACTTCAATAATCCCGCAAACCTGCCAGAACCAAGGCTGCTGTTGAGAAGGACATCTCTACCTTCAAACCAGCTGACCTCTCCAAACCAGCTGACCTCCCTCCTAAAACCACCACCACATCCTCCAAACCTTCTAAACCTACCACTCAACCTACCACTCTCCCACCTAAAACTACCTCCCAAACCTCCAAACCAAAAACCAAACAAACCCTCCAACCAACCGATGAATCCTTTGGCCTACCCAAGGTCTCATCCACACCTTCCTCCACACCAGCCGAGTCTACACCGGCTGTTTCTAAATCAGCCGATTCTCCACTAGCTGTTCCCCCACCGGCAGTTCCCACTACAACTTCCCCACCAGCAACTTCTGCCTCCTCTACACCTACAAAGTCCAAACATGGCAAACGCTACAAAAGGAGTGCAAAGAAGCAGGTGCACTTCGCGGGAATTGCTGATAAACACTCTTCTCCTCCACCTTCACCACCTCTGCCTACAACCACTACCACTTCACCAACTTCTTCACCTCCTCACTCTACTCCCATCCAACCTACTCCCATCCAAGAGCCATCCATCTCACCAGCCACCACCTCTCACAAACACTCCTCCAAACGTTCCCTTTCTTCCTCTTCTGACCTGCCTACCCCCAAACACATAAAGACCAACCCCTACAGTCATTTACACCCAGAGGTGCAGGATCTGCTGTCCTTCAGAGACAGCAGACCTAAACCCAACCCTGCCGACACTAACCCCTTCCTAGCTACCCTTGACTACCCCAAGAGGATTCCCTGCCAGCCCATGTCTGCAGGTGAAATCATCTTTCAATGGGGTGCCTATTATGACCCCCTTCCTCCTGCCTGGTCCCAACTATTCTTCTCCTACAACTCAACAGTTCAAGATCTTATGATCTTCAACCAATGGGTTGCCATTCACAAGGACCTAGGCCTTCCCCTTCCAACCAAATCGGACATCTCCCCTTTCCTATCTCTGCCTAAACCTCCAGTCTTCACCCTAATCTGCCATCCTTCCATTTTCCTCCAGCCTATGGTCTACAACTTCATTGATGTTGTAACCATGTATATAGGCTATAACCCTTTCATCCCCATTCTCTTCAGATCTCCTTCCCTTTCTCCTTTCTTCTCTCCTCCTCCCTTCTACATTCACCCCCTGTCCTATGTCACCTACATAGATAGGCTATACCCTGTTCCCCGTGTCTTCCCCAGCCTACCCTCACCCTCTACCAGCCATCTTACCATTTCCTCCACCAGTCATTCTTCATCCTCCTCCAGCCAATCCCAATCCTCCTCCAGCCGTCCTCAACCCTTCCCTGCCCAAACCATCAGCCAACCTCAACCCTTCACCAGCCATCCTCAAACCTCAGCTGGCCCATCCTCCTCTCCAGCCAGCCCTCAGGTCTTCCGAGCCTCCGAAGTTGAGGACTTTGTAAAGAATTTTGATGAAGTATCGGCTGACCTGACCAAGGCCCTAAATCAGCTGTCAGCAGAACAATCTCATATCACCCACGTTCAGGCCGACTGCATGACTCAAGTCATGAACATTGCCCGGGGTGCAAAAGCTGCAGCTGAGGCCTGTATGAAGGCCATTGCCGCGTCCCAAGGTGTCTTGTCTAGCCAACTCTCAGCAGCTTCCTCGGCCAACTCTGCCCTCTTCAAAGAAAACTGGGACAACCTCTCAAAGGGAATGCTACAGATAATAGACCTGATTGATAATGGCTACAAGCATGTGCTACAGTCCCAACGCCTAGCCAACCGCTCTGTCCACTCCTCAGTGCGTTAGACGCGAAGGATGACTGATAAGCACTTTGCCTACCTTCGCAAGGGGTTCAAATCTACTGAACAACGCCTCGGCTTCATTGATACCTCGCTTGTGTCCATGAAGGAGGAGATAAGTCGACTGAACAATGATCAGCGGACTGAGTTCATTGAGAGAAATGCTCTGCTCAAACAGAAAAACAGACATCTCTCCTCTGAATTGGCAGACACTAAAGAGGAGTTAGCAGACGCCAAAGAAGAGATTGCAAGACTTAAGGCTGCTGTTGACTCTAAATGGGCATCAAGAGGCTATGGGCAATCTTCAACAGGCAAAGGCAAAGGTCATGCTTCATCTCGATCATCCTCTCGAACCGGCCGATAGATCTTTTGTATAATATTTTGTTAAAACCATGTAAATTAAACTCCTTGTTTAATTAACAATGTCTATATTTTAAAATCTTTATGCTTTATTATGAACTGCCTATTCTGTGGGTGCATGAAATTTAAACCACTGGTTTAAAGACATGTCCTATATTGCCTATTCTGCCTATTTTGCATGTCTTTAAATTCAGTCTTATTACAAGTGTCCTATGCTTAAATTTCTTACTTGTAAACACTTTGTAATTTTTGAATATAATAACCTCTTTGTAAGTTCATCTAGGGAATGCTTATTTAATATATCAATCTTACAAGCATGTTATTACTAGACTTGAACATGGTCAGCTGATATTGTATTCATAAGGTCATGGACTCAAGCAAATAGGAGGAGATTGTTGTATTTAGTTTAAGATTTGCTTGAATCCATAACCTAAGTCTATGTCAAGGTGACTAATGGGCCTGCGTGTCTGTTAGTGTGGCAACTTGTACTTAGGCATAGCTTGAATAGCTTAGGGTTGCCTATTGTAAAAGTCTTGAAGAAGATAGCCTACAGGACATCGGACGTCCTCTGAACAATAGGCAATTTATGCATCAGCAGTCTTCCTTTGAATATCGGACAAGCTCATATCAGGCAAGCTTCATCAGCAGTGTTGAAGACCCAAAGAATGTCCGATAGAGATCTGCCGAAGACATGTCCTAATTTGAAGACTTCATTGACTTCGATGCAACGTTAACCTGCAAGTATCATTCAATAAAGGTTTCCATTCTTGGCATACACTCAGAAAAGGACATTCCTCCTGCAAGTGCAGACCGCCTATTTTTAGCAAAGTGTCAGGAGACAGACTGCAAGTTGCAGGACAGCCTATCAGGAGTCAACAACCAGATTAGAGCATTAAATGCTCTTAAATTCAAATTAAGAAGATCACCAACGGCTCCAAGGTTCCTCCTTCATATAAAAGGAGACTTCATTGCTGCATTCAACACTCTTCAACAACCTCAACTCTGAATATTCATCTTCTTCAAGATCTTAAAAGCTTAAACGTCCTATCTGTACTAACTCATTGAAGAGCTTTACACTTAGACGTCTAGTCCATTAAAAGCTCTTCATTGATTGCAACACCTAGCTTTCTTAGCTCACGAGAATTGTATCTTATTGATATAAATTCTCCCACACAAACACTTGGTCAACTAAATTTTTGTACACAATCCATTAGAGATTTAGTTTGTAAAATATCTAGTGGAAAAACTTAGTACATGATTTTCAAATCCAAAGTTGACCACTTTGGTTGTGGACGTGGCACTTATTTATAAGTGTGAACCATATTAAATACTCTGTCTACTTGTGTGTGATTGTGAATTGTTTGTGTTGCTTAAATTTCCAGATTTCCAAACTGTTGAGAACTGCTAATCTTGACCTGTAAAGATCAGCCATTCCCAACTTGTCCTATACTTCACAAGACTTTCGCTTGCAAAACTTTTCTAACTAAAGTGAAGTAAGATTTTTGAATCAATTTCAAAAATTGGACATAGGCTATTCAACCCCCCCCTTCTAGCCTATCTTGAGCAACCTTGGACCTAACACATTCTTATATTGCATCACATTTTCCTCATCATTTGCATACTATACCTGAATCATTACCATATGTGTTGGAGGTGCCTACTCCTTTGGGAGAGTGCCACGTAGTATTGGATGTCTATCGTGCTTGTGATGTGGTTATTGATGACCATCACTTACCTGCTGATTTGGTTATTCTACCTATACATGATTTTGATGTTATTTTGGGAATGGATTGGCTACATGCTATTGTTGATTGCCGTATGAAGTTGGTTACTTTTGAATTGCCAAATGTTCCTTCATTTGTATTTATGGGTGATAAGATTATGGGTGGTATTCAGCTCATTTCAGCTTTGAAAGCTCGAAAGTTGTTGTCTGATGGATGTTCGAGGTACTTGGCTTGTGTTGTTGATAGATCACAAAAGGTTGTTACTTTGGAGGATGTTCCTATTGTTCGTGAATTTCTGGATGTATTTGCAGCTGATTATGATTTGCCTCCAGACCAAGAGATAGAGTTTTGCATTGAATTGTTACCAGGGACTGCACCGATTTTGAAAGCACCTTATCGTATGGCATCGACTGAATTGAGAGAGTTGAAAGTTCAATTGGAAGAGTTACTCGATTGGGGTTTTATTAAACCGAGTGTATCGCCTTGGGGTGCACCGATGTTGTTTGTGAGGAAGAAAGATGGGTCTTTGAGGTTATGCATTGATTATAGAGAATTGAATCAAGTGACCATTAAGAACAAATATCCTCTTCCACATATTGACGATTTGTTTGATCAACTTCAAGGTTCCGTAGTGTACTCTAAGTTTGATCTTAGGAGCGGTTACCATCAGTTGAAAGTTTGAGTTAAGGATATTCCTAAGACAGCTTTTCGGACTCGTTACGGGCACTTTGAATTTTTGGTTATGCCTTTTGGGTTGACTAATGCACCAGCTGTGTTTATGGATTTGATGAATAGGGTATTCCTACCTTATCTTGATTGTGTCGTGTTCATTGACGATATTTTGGTTTATTCTAAGTCCCGAGAAGAACATGAGAATCACTTGAGGTTAGTTTTGACGGTGCTAAGAGAGAAGAAGTTGTTTGCTAAATTTAGCAAGTGTGCCTTTTGGCTTGAGGAAGTGGCTTTTCTGGGCCACATTGTATCGGGAGAAGGTATAGCAGTTGATCCGGCTAAGATTGAAGCAGTCGTGAATTGGAAGAGAACCGAGACTATAACGGAAGTTCGTAGCTTTTTGGGTTTAGCAGGGTACTATCAGAGGTTCATAGAAGGGTTTTCTAAGATTGCAACCTCATTGACTACTTTGACACAAAAGAATAAGGCTTTTGTTTAGAATGATATATGTGAAGTGAGCTTCCAAAAGTTGAAGAAGAGATTGACTACTGCACCAGTTTTAGCTTTGTCGAACGGACATGATGGGTTGCTTATTTATAGTGATGCTTCGAAAGAAGGTTTGGGATGTGTATTGATGCAGAACGGAAGGGTTATAGCATATGCTTCTTGAAAGTTGACTCAGTGTGAACAGAACTATCCGACTCATGACATGGAGTTAGCAGTGATCATTTTTGCACTTCACAAGTGGAAGTGTAACACCCACAGCTTTCATGTCATTCGTATACATTTTGTTTATCAACGTCATTTGGTATCATTGTCATTTCATGTACATTCTTTATTCAAACATGTTCATATTTAAGTTGATTTCATACTTTTCATGCGCCTTGCGTTATGTTTAAATCCTTGAAATCATTGGTGCTTGTGTTGGATTGCATTCTCAACCTTGTTATAGGTTGTTTGGAATGAGTTTATATTGTGTTTTGGACTTGGTTTGAGGTTGGTATCATCTTAAGATGACTTGGGAGTGTTTTGGAATCACTTTGGAAGTGTTTGGAAGCCGTTGGCCTGGACTAGTCGCTTTGCAGCAACATAGTGCGATCGCGCATAGACCTCAATGTTTCTGGATTCTATGCGGCCGCTTTAGGAGCTCGCATAAGAGCTATGCGTCCGCATAGTGCGGTCGCATAAGGTCGTATTCTGTTTTGTTTCACTGACGAACTTTTAAGTGAGTTGACCATTTGACCTATATCTAAGGGCTGAGGTTTGGCCACGACTTGAGACTCTTAGACCAGACCTTGTGACTTCATTAAACACCATTTGAGAGCCTTGAAGACTCTCATTTTTCAGCCTTGAACAATTTAGAACTTAGAGAGAGAGAGAGAGAGAGAGAGAGAGAGAGAGAGAGAGAGAGAGAGAGAGAGAGAGAGAGAGAAGAGTTCTTGAGTGAGAAAGTTGCATAGATTTCTCATTTGAAGTCCAAATCACGATTCGTCTTCGCCATTATGGAGCTATTGACTAGAGGAACACTTTCCATGGATTGCATGCTGACTTTCATGGTTTAATTTTGGTGTAGGTAAGTAACTATAATGTTTTGTATGTTTATGAGTTGAATTGGGAGAGTAAAGCATGTAGGTTGTGTTAGATGATAATCCTTGTGTTGATTTCTTGGAGGAAAAGTGATATATTAGTTGCTCCTAATGATATTTTTTTATCTTAAGTTATTGATTTAAGTTGGAAATGTAATGGGGGAAAGACATGATGATTTTTTGAAGTCAAATGCTTAGTTCTTGAATTGAGATTGGTCACTATTTTAAAGCATGTTTTCGAATTTACTGGGACAAATCCGTCCATGGAAATTATCTAAATTTTTTATATGTTTTACATTTATATGTTTTGTAGCATCCTGTAAATTTTCATAACTTTTAGAGGTCGGGAAGTATCTCTTTTATGCTGTGTTTTATCACAGCGCAGAGTAGACTATTTTTGGAAAATCTGGGTTGTAATTCCAACTTGTTGTGGTTTCATGTTGATGATTATAAGTCCAAATGGACTGATTCAAAATGGTAAATTGTAATTTGGGATGTCTAGTTTCTGGGTATGTAGGATTCATAATATTTGGACTTGTTTAGAATATTTGGTGAATTTTATAAAAATTCTGCGCAGAATTGAATTATGTGATTCGTTGACAGAAATTTCTAGATATTGGTTTAGAATTAAAGTGAGCAGATTATGGTGATTATAGTTTCGATTAAAATATTTTAAAGTGGTAAATTGTAGTTCAAGATGTCTATTTTATAAATATGAAAGAATAATAACATTTGGATTTTTGTGGAATATTTGGTGATTGTAACAATACGGTTGCGCACAGATTTATAAGTGTGGTAATTGAATCAAATTGGGTCATTGATATAATAAGTTAATGAATTTGGACATTGAACTATAGGGAAATGTCATGATGAGGAATTTAGTAATATGGAGTGTATCTCCTATAACACAAGACTAGGTTTGAAACGATAAGTCCCTTGAGACTTGTGACATGTAGATGACATGGGACTTGTAAGGAGTCATGTTTTACTTAGTACACGACGATAATATTATTTGATGGTTTATATTATACATGAGGCTAAATGTCTCAAGTGATCATAGGATACTATAGAGATCCTAAGTTAAATGTGATGGTTATATATTGTTTAACGGGTGTAAGTACGAGTAGACTTACGTATGTTGCGATTGTGAAGTCTAGCATTAGCGGACTTAGACGATTTGGCTATGTGGAGTTATAAGTTGTGTTCATGTGAGGAACATGTTAATTTATTTTGGGAATAAGAGTGTATCACCTTTCCTTGTGATGTATAAGTCTCTTGTGGAAGACATCGTTTGATAGTTGTCTATATGGTAAGAATACCTTACATTTGTGGTTGTGTGTGTCTTACTAACGCGGACACTTTTTGTTGGTTGAGTTGTACAATAGGCCTACTTTGCCTATTGTCTTGTTGCGTTTACATGTTCAGTGATTACAGACATGATATGATTGCTAGTATGTGATAGGACGATCATCTTATTTTGATGAGTTATTGTGTGTTTAGTATTTACAAGAACCTTATGATAATTTGGGTATGTGATTCAATAGAACACATCATGTTTAATTATTATTGAGTTGTGATTCAATAGAACACACTTTGAATTGTTTAAAATGACAAGTAAACATCTACTTGTGCATTGCATCGAGTCCAGCTGGCATATGTGCATTTGGGGGTGTATTGACGCTCGGCTATTGTGAAAGCCGGGGCTACGTAATAGCCGAAGGCCAATACACCTGGACATGCCCTACCGTTGGCCACGGTAGGGGTTTCTCTAGCCCCACAGTTGAACGGAATAAACGGCGACTGTGTAGTGTCGACATTCTTTTATATGCAATGGAATATGAATACTGGTCCCTGTGATATTTGTAAGTGGCTAGATCCGTATATGTCTCGGGTCTTAGGGGACTGAGCAATACGTCGACGTGAATACAAAAAATGGTTCACAATGGGTACTTGTAGATCGTGCTTGACGCGATCGGGTACATTTATTATGTTTCGGAATATGTCGAAGTGAATACAGAAAATGGTTCACAACGGGTACTTGTAGATCGTGCTTGACGCGATCATGTACGTTTATTTTATTTTGGGATACGAGCATCGGTCCCTTATGAATTGTGTATAGTAGTAGCAGCACAATCATCCAGTATGGTTTAATCTGTAAATCCTTGCCATCGGTGTACAGTAACAGCAGCATAGTGATTTATTGAATTTGTAATGGAGCAACAAGGTCGTAAGTATTATATAGGATTCGGAGGTGTACCTCGATCCACCGTCTCCTTCTTCATGTGTTTACATTATCCTTGTGTGCTTCCTATACAAGCGAATGTTGGTCATGGTTTCCAACTGGTATGGGACGGTTGGCGATCGTTAAGCCTCTCGTTGGAATAGGGTTGGTTGACCTTATGTGCTCCTACATGTTTATTTTCCTGTTATATTGTTGTGCATGATGCCATGCCATATAGTCACATGTTGTTATTTGTCAATTAATAGTTAAGCTAGAATTGTTACCAAGTTTAGTGCATATAGAGTCTTGGTTTACTGTTGTATTCATTCTTATAGCACTCAATACATTATAGTGGCTTACGGAGTCTTTTAGACTCACCCAACAACTTCCTCAGTTTGCAGGTTATAAGTTCCAACGCCGTGAGACTTGAAGCTTGGAGTTTAGCAAGTTGTATTTATGTTGTCATTTTCTATTATTTCTTGTATTGTGAGATCGTGGGTTCAACTAAGTTAATTAAACTTAGTATGTTGGGTAGAAATATTTGTATTCTTTAGATTTGTATTTTGAGGCTGACTTGAGAGGTCGTGCTAGTTGTAGTACTTTATAACTTTGGATTGCAGACTCGTGATTTTGGTGTGGCCTTGTGCCGTTGATATTTTATTAGTAGTATTCCCGAGCGTGTTAGCTTGTGGTGTTCAGTATTTTTGCTCTCAGGTATTTGTTGTAGCCGTGGAGGTTGTTTTATTAGTGATTTGTACTTTGAGTTTTTGAAACTCACATTTTATCTTGTGTTCCATTGCATAGTTTTGGTTTTGAGCTTTTGTAGCTCGCTCTTTTCCATTGTTCTTGTTTGTTTTGCGCACCGAGTTGGGGTTCAACATTGGATCCCGGACTCGGGTCGTCACAGGAAGCATTATCTCTATGGGGCTAAGTTTGAGGTATTTATTGATCATAAGAGCCTTAAGTATTTGTTCTCATAAAAGGAGTTGAACAATAGACAACGGAGGTGGATGGAAAGGTTAAAGGATCACGATTGTACCATTTTATACCATCCAGGGAAAGCCAATGTGGTGGCCGATGCTCTTAGTAGGAAGGCTTATGTTTCTTGTTTGATGGCACGAGAATGGAAGATGCTTGAGGATGTTCGGGATTGGAGTCCTTTATGTCTAACCATGGGGTGATATTTGCTAATATTCGTGCTACGCCGGTTTTGCTTCAGCAAATTAAGGAAACTCAGGAGAGTGATCCGGAATTGAAAAAGTTGATTGAGGAATTAGATGAGGATAAGACAGCAGATTTTTCTAGGAATAATGATGGTATTCTTTTGTTTCGAGGTAGAGTTTATGCGCCGGCCATAGATAATGCGAAATGGCAAGTGTTAGATGAGGCTCATAAATCTAAGTATACGATTCATCCGGGGAGTACAAAGATGTATAGGGATTTGAAGAAGAATTTTTGGTGGAACAGAATGAAAAGGGAAATAGCTGAGTTTGTTTTGAGGTGTTTGACATGTGAAAGGGTAAAAGCGGAACATCAACGACCAGCGGGATTATTGCAACCATTGGAGATTCCGAAATGGAAATGGGAGAATATTGCTATGGACTTTGTGACTGGGTTGCCGCGGACTCGACGAGGTCATGATTCTGTTTGGGTTATTGTCGATCGATTGACCAAGTTAGCTCATTTTCTCCCTATAGCGATGATTTATTCTATGGAGAAACTTGCTACTTTGTACATTCAGGAGATTGTGAGACTACATGGGGTTCCAGTTAGCATTGTATCGGATAGAGATCCACGGTTTACTTCGTGGTTTTGGCAGACGCTTCAGAATACATTGGGTTTAAAGTTGACACTTAGTACGGCATTTCATCCGCAAACAGATGGACAGTCCGAGAGAACTATTCAGACACTTGAGGACATGTTGAGGGCTTGTTCAATGGACTTTAAAGGCACTTGGGATTCGCATATACAGTTAATAGAGTTTTCCTACAACAACAGTTACCATTTTAGTATTGATATGGCTCCTTATGAGGCACTCTACGGAAGGAAGTGTCGTTCTCCGATTTGTTGGGATAAGGTTGGAGAAGCGAAATTGTGGGGACCCGATATGGTTCATGAACCAGTTGAGAATGTGAAGAGTATTCAGAAGATATTGAAAACGGCCCAAAGTAGACATAAAAGTTATGCGGATAATAGGTGGCGAGACCTAGAGTTCGAGGTTGGGGATCGAGTATTCTTGAAGGTATCGCCTCGAATTGGAGTTAAAAGATTTGGGAAGAAAGGTAAATTGGCTCCGAGGATTATTGGACCATTCAAAATTTTGGAAAGAATTGGGAATTTAGCATATAGGCTTGCATTACCACCTTGGATGTCGGGTATTCACGCAGTGTTTCATGTATCGATGTTGAGGAAATATTTACCAGATGCATCACATATTTTGCAGTATGAACCGGTAGATTTGTCGATCGATCTCTCATATGTTGAAGAAACCGTGAGGATACTTGATACAAAGGAACATGTTCTAAGGACCAAGACTATTCATCTTGTGAAAGTATTGTGGAGAACTCACAACGTTGAGGAAGCCACTTGGGAGTTGGAACAAGGAATGCGAGAGAAGTATCCATCTTTTTTCAAGGAGAATGGTGAGTAAATTCGCGGGGGAATTTATTCTAAGGGGGTGAGAATGTAACACCCGCATCATTCCTAACATTTGTATGCATCATATTTGCTTACTTCATTTAGTATCATTGTCATTTCATGTATCATCTTCATCCTAGTATGTTACATTTGAGTTGATTTCATACTTCTCATATGTCTTGATTGATGTTTAAATCCTTACAATCATTGGTTTGTATTGGAATGCATTCTTAACCTTGTTAGAGGTTGTTTTGTATAAGTTCCTATTGTGTTTTGGACTTGGTTTGAGGTTGGTATCATCTTAGGATGACTTAGGAGTGTTTTGGTATCACTTTGGAATTGTTTGGGAACCCTTTTGACCTGAACCAGTCGCTATGCAGCCGCATAGTGCGTTAGCATTAAAACCTCAAAGTTTCTGGAATTTATGCGGCCGCATAAGGCGCCCGCATAGGAGTCAGGTGTTCGCATTACGCCAGCTCGCATTGAATCCCAATGTTTCTGGATTTTATGCGGCCGCATAAGGAGCTCGCATAGGAGCTATGCGCCCGCATAATGCGACCGCATAACGTTGTGCTCTGCTTTGTTTGGTTGACGAACTTTTAAATGATTTGACCAATTGACTCAATCTAATGGCTGAGAATTTGACACGGCTTGGAGCTCTTAGATCTGGCTTAGAGAGACTCCTTAAACACCTTGTGAGAGCTAAACTCGCCTCATTTCACCATTATCATCCTTAAAACTTAGAGAGAGAGTCGGGAGAGTTCTTAAGATTTTTCTTGGTTGATTCTTGCTAGAGGTATGATACTACCCCTCTCCTTCTCTATTTATGTCTTGTATGACATTCTAGCCTTGTAAAATGACATTTATATGTTAAAATCAACATGTTTGAGTATGTTTTGTTGTTGAGCCATGTGAAATTCTTGGATGACATGTTTTGTATGTTGAAAGACTTGTTTTGTCTTGGTTGATACACATAGAAATGGTATCATTTGTTAATCTTGAAGTATAAATGGTTTCTCTTCGATTCGAACTCATTAGAAACAAATAATTACTCTAACGGAGTTGAATAGATTTTTATAATTGATGAGACCACGTGTGTGACTTAGGGATTTCGTTGTGATACGAGAGTTTTGTCGGGAAAATTAGTTACCCGAACTTGTGTATGATGTTGTTTAATTCTCGTAAATATTATGAGATGGTTGATTATGTGAGTAGGATTATTATGACCTACTTGAGACATTCATGTTAAATGATGTTGTGCTCCCTATCTTGGAGTTTGATTTGTTGTTGAGAATGTCAAGTAAACATTTACTTGCACATTTGTTATGTCCATGGATTATTTGTTGGCGGTGTATTGACGCTCGATTATTACGAGAGTCGGGGCTATGTAATAGTTGAAGGCCAATACATCGGGCCTCACCTTATCGTTGGCCGCGGTAGGGGCATAGCGCCATTTATTGTATGGAATAAACGCAACCTTGGTAAGTTATTCTGTGGTTGAGTCTTGGGTCGTAGGGACCAAGATCACCCGTCGACGTGAATACAATAAATGGTTCATACAGAATTGGTTATGTTAATGGTTTTGATTCGTCGATCGAGCACGTCAACAACGGCTCCTACATTGGTACATTATATGTTGGTTGGTTGGAAGTATTGGGTATATTGGAGGTGTACCTCAATACTGTATCCTTTTAAAAAGTGTTTACATATCCCATTTATGTGGTTCCTACATATGCGAATGTTGGTCGTGATTTCTAACTGGTATGGGTCGGTTGGCGATTGTTGAGCCTCTCGTGTAGTGTAGGTAACGTGTTATTATGAGATGCTTATTATGCTATGCCTTGTGATTGATATATCTTGTCATAGTATGTTATATTTGTTCATATTATCGCCTTGCATCTCGTATGACATATTGTTGCATTAGTAGCTTATTGAGTTTTAAACTCACCCCGTCCAATGTTTATTTGTTTTCCTTAGATCAAGGTCCGGCGAGGAACCCATAGTAGGAGTTTGCTTCGTCTCGGCATTTGTGCAGGTTGTTCTTTTGGTAGTTCTTTTCGGGCCTTGTATTTCTTTTGGTGAGGCCGAGGGTATACATTGTTACTTAAACTATGTAATGTTGGGTAGTGTGTGTTGGCCTTTATGATTGTAATATTCTTTTGGTTGTGCTGACATGGTTGTCGTGCTTGATGTATTTACAAATACTTGTTACTTCCGCATACTCTGATTTGGTTATTGTTGTTGTCTCCGAGCTTGTTGCTCGTGGAGGTTAATGTTTACATGATTGGTTTTATGTTCAAACTATATTTTAAACGAGTTTAGTTTTCAGCTTGTTATTATGCCGATGAAGTATTGCTTTGGTTTTAAAGAAAAGCTTTGCACGTGCATTACAGGGTTTTATGCATTCGCTTTATACTTGCATCATTCACACATGAAATTTTTATGATGCGTATTTTGTGTTTATCTCGTTTCCCCTCAATCCGACTCGGGATTCCACGTAGGAGTTTGGGTGCGGGTCGCGACAATACACATTTACAATTCAAATGTATTTATTTACATATCGAAAATGGATAAATAAAATAACAAACAGAAGGGGTTACTCTTTGTCGTTTTACAGATTTCGGGAAAAGTTCTAGGTCGTTGTGTTATATTGGATCAAGCTAGCTCGTAGCCTGACCGTTGTGCTTCCACTGCTACCGATACGAGGAAAGGAAGACTTACGTTTTGATATTAGGTGTGTTCAAAGAACACTGTGTGTTTATGTGTGTGTGAAATTTGTCCAGGGAGAGAACGATTTGTTTTCTCGAGCTGAGAGAGAGCAAGAGAGAGAGCAGAGAGCTTTTCTTTCTTTTCTTTTCTTCTTTCTTTCTACCGTGAGAGAGAGAGAGAGGAAGAGAGAGCTGATGGTGTGTTGTTGGTGTGTTGAGAGAGAGAACTGAGAGCCTCTATTTATAGGAGGCTGAGAGAGAGATATTTTGCATTACTCTTGGGGCCAAGAAAGGGGGAAGCTTCGCTTGTGCACAAAAGTCTTCAGCAGCCGACGGCTAAGCTTTGAAGATAAAATGCTGGTTTGGTGCACGGCGTACCAAAAAAGGAGACGGCGCACCAAAGCTTTACAGCTTTTGGTGCGCGGCACACAAGGTGAGAAAGTGGCGCACCAAAGCTTTGATTTGAATGTTACAGTTAGAATCTTCATCTTTCATTCTTTATGCTTCAAGTCCCCCGTCAATTTTATTTAATCTTTGTGCCTTGAAGTTGTTCCTTTGGCTTTTCAACCTTGGAATCATCTTCTTTTATGTTTTGCACCCTGTAAGCTTTGTATCTTCAGATTTGACCCTTGATGTTGATCTTACTGAAGTTGTTAATGTTTGTTGGACGTCGTTAGTCCTGTTGGATATTTTGTTCCCTGAAATAATCATAGAAACAAGTGTTAGTCCATTTATAAATAAACAATTATTTATAGGACAATTCGTATAATGTGGGGTACGAATTCTGGGTGTCTACAGAGCCCCTCGACTACGTTCGCTTAGAAGTAAGTGAGCGTCGTCGAAAAAGAGTAGACATCCAGGTTTGTATGGAACAAAAACATTGGCTGGGCCTCCTAGGGGTTACCTGCGTATCCTAAATAGGAATCAAGCCAAACGCAGTTCAGGTAAGATATAGTCGGATGGTCGTACCTCCAAAGAGGTTACCTACATATCCCGTTTCGGGAATCAGACCGAAGCGTAGTTCAGGGATGAAATATGATTGGATGGTCGTACCTTCTAAGTGGTTGCCTACGTATCCCGAAGGAATCAAACCAAACCGTAGTTCAAGGGTGGAATATCATTTGTTGATTTTCTTTTCCAACGATGTGGAAGATGTTTTGGTTTTTTTGTTTTTTGTTTTTTGTTTTTTGTTTTTTGTTTTTTTGAAAGTTGTAAAGCACTTGTTTTTTTTCTTTTTTATCTTTTTCAAAGCTGTAAACATATGTGTGTGATATGATTGGGTGTGCAAACGTATGTAAATGCACTACAAGATATGATTGGATGGTCAAATCCATAAACCCCAGGTTTTCACCCGTTGGAAAATGACCAAGAGATACCGTCTTGAATGGTGTCTGATGGGACGAATTCTAAGTGCTGAGCCGTCAGCGACGTTTTCTGAGCTATGTCAGTTGAGCGGTTTATTTCTAGAGGCCTCAGGTATACACCTGTGGGGAAACGACCAAATAACTGATACTGCAGGGGATGATTCTGAATCCTGAGTCGTCAGCAACGTTTTTTGAGCTGTGTCAGTTGAGCGGTTGATTTCTAGAGGCCTCAGGTTTACACCTGTGGGGAAACGACCGAATAACTGATACTGTTGGGGATGGTGTGCACAGCCATTGGCAATGCTTCTGTTGAGATAAAATGTGTAGAGTCCCAAGGGGATTCTGCTGGAGATGATAGAAGTGTTGAGGCGTCAGCGACGTTTTCTGAGCATGTTGGATGTCGGGCCCTTGATGATGCTTCATATCGCAGCTCAGGCGAGACTTGGAAGGTGATTGTTGTTCTGATGTAGTCTCCTTGATCCAAGGATGTTACCTGCAGGAGATTAGCTTTTGCAAGGGTTTGATATAGCAGATATTGAAATGCAAGCTCATAGAAACAGAAAAGCTATGAACAAATTTCAATCAAAATGAGACTTCAGATTCGGAGTGTGTGTTTCTTGTTCCTTAAACATGCACAGAAAAGTCATGACGAGGCAAGGGTGATTGATATTTAATATGGTTGTGGGATAGCTTTGTGAGTTGATGGGTGTATAAGCTATGAAAATCTTGGGATAAAGATGGGTGAAATTTTGGTCCTTGACGTTGCTTGACCAGTACAGGCATCCAGATACAATTTCAGCCACTCATGTGGTGGGTCTTCATTCTCAGGCCTTAGAAGGGATCCTGGTTCAATGGTGTCTCGGAATAGATTCCTAACTCACTGCAAATTCACTATCTGGCCGTATTTCCACAGGGAAAAGCTCCACGGCCCGTTTCTGTCAAATGTTAGGGAGATGGCCTCCTTGCTCCTTTTTCGTGGTGAAAAACCATGATCTAAGATCAACGGTGTGGAGATCTGAATTTGTTCCTTCTTTGTAAGAGGGAGGCATTGTGAAGTCAAAGAGAGCGATCACTCTATAAAGATCGGAGGGATGCAGCCCCTTGCTTGTTCCTTGACAGTGAACGTGTAACGAAATATCATTATGTGATTACCGGAGGGATGTAACCCTAAGCTTGCGTCTTCTGACAAGACAAACTCATATTGATCATGAAGGTTAAAGGGTTGTAGCCCCTTGCTTGTGTATGACAAGTCGAATATGTGATGAAATCCCAAACTGATCAGAGGTCAAGAGGGTGTAGCCCCATGTATGTGCCTTTTGCGGGATTGGTATTTAAAGATCATGTCTTCGGAGATCAAACGGGTGCAGCCCCATGCTCTTATCTTTGACAGCAATGAACCAAATATGCCGTCGGTGAGAAAGATCCTGAATCTGAAGATCAAAAGGAGTACAGCCCCTTACTAGCCCTTTGGCCATGATAGAAACAATGATCAAATGGTTGAAGCCCCAGTAGACTTGATTGAGAGTTTGTGATGGTGACTCAAGTTTGGTATTTGGTGAGAATGTCGCGACCCGACCTGAAATCTGATGTGGTCTCGTTCGGTACACGATGACGGAAACAAGAAAACAACATTTCAAAAATTCCTTTAAAAATGAAATGCGAAGTCATGAGAAAACCCTGTAATACACGTGCATGTTCTCTTTCAAAATCAACAAGATCTTTAAAATAAAACAAACAAAACCTCAACGGCGAAACAACAAGCCGAAGAAACAACACATTAGCTAACCATTAATATCTCGAGCTAACGAGCTCAGTAAGAACATGAACTATTCAGAGTGTGCGAAATTAAAAGATAATATTTACAAAAGCACGGCAATCATGCCGGCATAACCACATAATATAACTAGTATCAAACGAGACTGCTACCCAACTAAACATTGTTTATATAACATGTACACCCTCGGCCTCACGAAAAGAAAATACAAGGCACAAGGTGCAACTACCAAAAGAACGAACGATCAGCTGGAATCGGACACGAACGAGCTACGAATTCCTCGCCGGACCTTGATCTAGGGAAAACAAATAAACACGAAACGGGGTGAGTCGAAACTCAATAAGCTACTAATGTAACAATATGGCATGCTAGATGCAAGACAATAATAATAACAAGTATTCATGGTATTGCATCATAAATTACAAGACAAGTATAAACAAGTACAACATATAATCAATCAACCTCATATTACACAAGAGGCTCAACGATCGCCAACCGTCCCATACCGGTTGGAAGTCATGACCAACGTTCGTTTATATAGGAAGCACATAAGAGCGATATGTGAACACTTTTCAAAGGATACGGTGTCGAGGTACACCTCCAACCAAACCAATACTTCCCACCAGCCAACCAATATAATACCAAATGTAGAGCCGTTGTTGACGTGCTCGATCAATAAACCAAACCAAGAATTTGAAGCCGTTGTTAACGTGCTTGAACCCAAAACAGAACCAAGAGCTCAAAACAAAGAATCTAAGAACCATTTTATTTGAAATTCATAACAAACCGGTGCCACCGGTCCCTACAACCCGGAAAAGTCACCCGGTACAATAGCTTACCAACGTTGCGGTTTTTTGCCTGCAAACACTTGACGCTATTCCTCTACTGTGGCCAACGGTAGAGGCGAGAACCCAATGTATTGGCCTTCGATTATTACGTAGCCCCTGCTCTTGTAATAACCGAGCGTCAATACACCCCTCTCTAACAAACATGCCATGGACTTAACTAAATGCTCAAGTAGAATATTTACTTGACATTTTAAAAATAAACGGTCATACTCCAAAGTAGGGAGTATACCATAATAACAACATTCAATAACCATACGAATGTCTCAAGTGAGTTATAAAAATCCCACCACCACAAATTCACCAACAAATAAATACTACAACAAATAACGTAATATTATCACACACAACCGGTGTAGTCAAATTTCTGAACGAACCACTCGAATTCTCCATTAAGTCCCAAATCACACACATGGTCTCATAAATTATGAAATCCTAACGAACTCCGTTAGAGTCAGTTTTGGTTTCTAATGGGTTCGAGCTTATGCGAATCATTTATAACGTAAACTTAACAATTGATAAACATACTTTGCATTTCTAACATGTAGAAACAAGTCTCCAAACATATCCAAAAATTCAACCACAAATTTACAAGTCAACATGGTCAAACATACTCAAAAATGATGATTTAAACATGGTTTCATCAATTAACCAATACATAATTGAGGAAGAAGGGGTAGTAGCTTACCTCTTTGAAGGTTTAATCCAAGGAGGCTAACATGCAAGCCAAGGGATGTCTTCCCCTAGCCAAGAGCTTCACAAAACTGGAGTTGGATTGCAAATTGGTCTTCAATTCCTCAAGATGCAAAGGTTTCTCTCTCAAAACTCTTTTATCTTTCTCTCAAGGTTTTAAAGATGAAGATGACCAAATGAACTCTCTTAAGGGTCTCAAGTGAAGCCTAGGAGTACTAAAGAGCCTGATCAAGAGGGTCAAAGGTCGGGTTTAATCTCAGCCCTTGGATGGAGATTAAATGGTCACACAACTTAAAATTCAATCAAACAAAATAACAGAGTACGACCTTATACGGTCGCACTATGCGGACGCATAGCTCTTATGCGATCGAGCTCCTTAAGCGGCCGCATAAATTCCAGTAAGTTTGTGATTCGGAGCAAGCTAGCATAATGCAGACGCATAGCTCTTATGCGAGCGCCTAAGGCGGCTGGATAGAATCCAGAAAACTAGGGTTTTGAGCAAGCTCGCACAATGCGGCTACATAGGGGCTGGTTCATGGCAAAAAGGCTTTTAAACACATCTATGTGATTCCAAAATACCTCCCAAGTCACCCTAAGGTGAAACCAACCTCAAATCAAGTTTAAGAAACAACTACAACACAATCCAAACCACATTTGATGAAGCTATGAATACTTACAAAATAGACACGAACAACTACGAAAGTTCGAGTACATATCAATATACATGAGAAGTGTACAAATTAACACAAATGCAAGCATATTTGATTGTTATATGTACATGAAATGACAATGTCAATATAAGAGATTTGGAAATTGGATGAATGCAAATGGTGCAAATGGTGCCGGTGTTACAGAGAAGGCTCAAATATGGTATAGCGAGATTGAAAAAATATGCCCAGGGGTGACTTGATTGAGGAGTTTATGTGAGATGGATAATGAAAAGCCCCAGGGAGACTCGATGATAGAAAGGATAGAAAAAGTATGCTCACAGAAATAAAGAGACGACTCCAAGAGGACTCGAGAACCTTTAGTTCACTATATCGCCAAACATCCCTTGATTGGTGGGTTATGGACCCTCTTTTGTATTTATTATATCTTAATGTATTTTTGGCAATCAGCCTGACTCGGATCATGTTATAACCGAATGAAACAAATCTATTGATGGTGACTGGACCTGGGTGGAATGGTCAAGTGTTTTGGTTTGGATGTGAGATTGGCTTTTTGGGCTGAAGGCTTGACCTTTGTGGTTGGCTAGCTTTTGGCTATGGTGATTGGCTGTTTGGTTTTGTTCGAGAGAGAGACTCCAATTATTTAGTGAAAGAGAGATAGAGAAAAGGATTGATGAGGGAGATAGAGAAAGATTGCTCATGAGAGGCTCCTCTTTTTTTTCTCTTTTTTTTTCTTTTAGCATAGGCTGACCTTCGGGATTCAGCCTAAGGAACTCTCTCCAATTTTATTTTTGAGCATATGGAAGAGAATGAAGAGGGATGAAAGAAAGTTCTCTCTTTCATTGTGGAACGTGTGAATGGTCACTCTTGGTTCATATAAGGATAGAGCAGCCCCTGCTTTGGAGGGCACAAACTCAAGAAGATGACCTCTCGAGCAAGCAAGGGTTGGAAGGGTGTTTTGATGTTGGCAAGGCCTAAGGGTTGTGTATGGTAAATGGCTGTTTAAATGGGATTTGGATGGGGTTTAATGTAGGTGTGACCTTTGAGTAAGGCTCGGGGCTTGGATGGGTTTAAATGTTTCGGGTTCTTGGGTGTGGTGACAGCCCAGTGTGCCTGTAACAGCTCGATCTCAATGGGTCGAAGACGATATTTGTCAAGACACTCGACTCACTTCGTGTATATTTATGTGTTGAAATTGTTTGCGGGCCCATGACTTTGAAATGATTCATCATTGACTCATGTAATGTTTATCATGTTTTTGAGGTGAGTCAATTCATCATTTGGGAAGACTCGACACTTAAAGGATATTTAGTGATAAGCTAGACTCAAGGGTCACGAAATAACATAAGGACTCGACCTAGACTCGATATCTGAGACAGACTTAAAAATGTTCAATTTAGAGACTCAATTGACTTGAGAACAAAAGATTATATAAAAGACGTGTGAGCATACTTCACAAGAAATATTGACAGTATAAGAAAAAGGGATATATTTTTTGGGGGTCTATCACTCCCAATCATTGTTCACTGATTCTTAGGATCCCAGTCATCACTTTCAGAAGAGGTTTCTTTTACAACTGTATCATTATCGACAATGTGATCGTAGGTCTCATGATCTGGATCGCTCATATCAAGATGATCAGAGCTGCTTGAACGAGCCTCTATGAGATCAGCCCAAATTTCTTCATCGATATGAAAGCCAACATCAAGGATGGCAGAGAAGTCGGCATATGACAAGTACCACATTTGTTCATATAAAACAGGCTGAAGATTATTCAAAAGGATGCGCGATTGCTCGACCGGGTCAGGTCTTTCAAGAGCTTGCACCACTTTCTTCCTCCATCTTTTGACGAAGAAAGTGAAAGTTTTATTTTCCTGTTGGGTTCATGACTCAAGGTCTCGCCTATTCTTTCCCCAATTTCTATTGCCTTTGTACCTCTTCTGAAACTCATCAACGAGCTTGTCCCAGGTAGCAATTGTGGTGCTATCAACTGACATCAACCACTGTTTCGCAACCCTAATCAAAGTCAAGTAAAAATTAGAGGCTATTGCCTTGTAGCTTGCACCTCTCTGCTGCATAACATGAGCATAAGACCTCCGGTGGGCAATAGGGCAACCTGTCCCATCGAATTTCTCGATATCAAGCATTTTGAATTTTGGTAGTAGGAGAGCAACAGGCTGCAGTGTCATTGCTCGTGCGGTAAACTTGCCTTTATTCAAGACTTTCAGAACCATGTCTTTCAATTCTTTGACTTCTACTTTACTTACAGCCCCAGTATCAGTGATATCAACTGCTGCTGCGGGAGGCTGTCCTATTTGAGGAGCATTGTAATAAGGGGCAATATTTATTACTCCAGTGTGAGGTGCATAAACGACAAATAGGTAGACAGGCCCAGCTGGATCTTGTAGGATATGACTGGTTGGATTCAAATGTGAACTGCCTTGGATTGGATTTGTCATGTAGAAAGGGAAGGCATTTGGGTTTAAAAAGGGGATGTTGGTATATGGAAATGAGGTGTTGGTATTTGGATAAGGAGAGGTGTTTGAGATTGGAACAGTGGTAGTCTGAGACTAATGATGTATGTTTGGGTTTGATGGATTGACATTTGGATGAGAAGGGAATGTGTTTGGGTAAGATGGATAAGTGTTTGGATATGGGGAATATGAATATGAAGAGTATGAAGAATAGGCATGTGGGAAGGTAGAGTAGGTGTTTGAATTGGGCAGACTTGCATTCACCCTTGAAAGTGATGGGTTGACAGGTCCTGTGAAGACAGGTAAAGTGCTATGGCTAGCCCCTTGACTTTGAATAAGGGCCGAAAACCTACTGATCATGGCTTCCATATTCTGATCCATCCACTGTTGCATTACTGGTGTAGGAGTATATCCTGGAACCCCTATGACATGTCCTGCAGAAGTATTCCCTTCCTGATCAGCCATATGACCCAAATTCAAACTCTCTGTACTTGTATCAGAATTCAGACTCGATACTATTGTCAATCTCCCAGTGCTAGTCCTCCTCCAATTTAAGGCCAGGTTTCTGAAAGGTTGGGGTATGGGTAGGAGTTAGGTTCTGAAAGTGTTTCTGGGTACAACACAATTTTTATTGTTCCTCTTTTCCTTTTGACTCACCCTAAGATGGTTGGACAAGCGACAATGCTTTATTTTGACTTGTGAAACCATTCCTGGAATAATGGATTCTCTCGCCAAAATATAGGACCTTCGTATTTCACCTGTATTTCGACTCCCTAAGATTGGACAGATCTCAAGCGAAAGGACTATATTCTCTTCAGGATCCACCATTCGAATTGTCTAGGCATATGTCATCGAATCTTCATCTTTCATTCTTTATGCTTCAAGTCCCTCGTCAATTTTATTTAATCTTTGTGCCTTGAAGTTGTTCCTTTGGCTTTTCAACCTTGGAATCATCTTCTTTTATGTTTTGCACCCTGTAAGCTTTGTATCTTTAGATTTGACCCTTGATGTTGATCTTACTGAAGTTGTTAATGTTTGTTGGACGTCGTTAGTCCTGTTGGATATTTTGTTCCCTGAAATAATCATAGAAACAAGTGTTAGTCCATTTATAAATAAACAATTATTTATAGGACAATTCGTATAATGTGGGGTACGAATTCTGGGTATCTACAACTCCCTAGCATCATCTTTTAGTGCAAACATTCGTACATGCTCATCTTTTAGTGCTTGGAGTTAACTCTAATAGATTCAGATCTCTTTATGTAAAACTTTAAGTATGTATTTAAGTTCACCTTTGGGTAATCCCTAAATACATTAACATATAATTGATGCTAATAGTAAATACTTTAATGGATAATCATTACATACATTAGCTAAATAAGTTTTCTATCTTTGGATATACGACTATCTAACCAAGGCAGGATGATTTATCCCTTTAATGTTATAGATTATAAGCAATGGTCCATCTTGGATGACCTCCTAGCAAAATAATTTTTTTTTTTCTTTTAGGGAAACAGGGACGGCACCCTGCAAGATTTTATTAGAATAAGAAAGAAGTACAAACTAGAGGGGGACAACCAGCCTTGCCCTTATAAATGGGAGGACGGAGGAGCCAAACCTCTGAAAAAGAGCAAAAATAAAGCGTACAAGCAAACAACTATTTCTGAAATGTATATAGACCAATGGCATCCATATCTAGACATCGACGAACCTCACGAGGCAATCCTTCTCTAGAATCATAAATAAAAGCTCCCTGATGAGTATGCGCTCCTGCTGCGAGACGATCTGCAACTTCGTTACACTCCCGAAAAACATGAGACAAAGAATATCCCGCCAAAAGATGACGACACTCCCTCAGCTCATACACGTAAAGCCACGGATCACTATGACCACTGTTAAAAAACTGGACGGCTGCCCTGGAATCAGTTTCCACTCGCACCCCAATCAGAGCTAAAGATCTACATAACCTTAAGCCCTCACGAAGAGCCATAATCTCAGCAAACATATTCGTGCCTAGGCCATAGAAAGAAGAAAAAGCACATATAATATTCCCATTGGGCCCCCGAATAATACCACCTCCTGTAGCAAGACCATTAATCGAAGACCCATCAGTATTAAGTTTATAGAATCCCGTCTCCGGAGCCAACCAACGAACCCACTGACCTCGTTTGAGATGAGGACGAACAATAGGTAAGTTTAAACATTGAAGACCAACAATCTCCCTGGAGTACAAACAAGATTTCGGAACAAAAACATGCAAGAGATCTACCAGATTATTATGAACCTGCCGAAGAATAGCATTAGAGCGCATACCATAACCTTCAAAAATAGCCCAACAACGAGCACGCCAAATCTCCCAACAAACAAACAGACCAATGCCTATATAAACCACTCCCAGCTGTGAACGAACAGAAGACCGATTTATCCACACTTCAGATAGATGTTGCATGGAATCATAGCTGGAAACTTTATTCAAAGGGGCTGCCAAGGTATTCCATATATTCTTTGCAGTTTCCGAACGAAAAAATAAGTGCTCAATGCTCTCCACCTGAGAATCAACCGTACAACACACACACTTGGAAGCTAAAGGAATACAAAGACGCTGTAATTGTGAATCCACCGGAATACCATTAAACATAAGACGCCAGAAAAAAAATGCTAACTTTCTTGGGAAGCCACGGTTGCCAAATTTTCTTAGCCCATGTGAGACACGGAGCTCGTGGTCGTAACATATTCCAATAATCTTTAACCTCAAAATTACCAGATTTAGAAAGAGAACAAACCAACCTGTCTGGAGTATGAGGTAAAATCTGCACCCTTTGAACAAGCGCCTGATGATCTGGAGGAAGAAGGGGTATAATCGAATCAATCTCCGGCCATGCTCCTTGAACTGTTAAGCGGGCATCTACCGCTGAAGGGCCAGTGAGGACGACGCCGCACCAGTTTGAAGTCTAAAAAGGAACCAAACCATCACCAATAACCCAACGACAAAAATGCGATACATTTGGCATATGTGTCATAATAGCTTTCCACATTCGAGATGCAGCTAAAGGGATCTTAAAACCATGATCCGTGCCATATTTACTGCGCACAAAACGCGACCAAAGACTATCACCAGCTAGAGCATTCCACGCAAGCTTAGCATGTAAAGAGTCCATAACTGAAAATAGAGATCGAATGCCCAAACCTCCCTCTTCCAAGGGACGACAGATATGCCGCCATGAGATCCAATGATGTCTAGGTTCACCATTAGAACTCCATAAGAAAGCTGCCATATATTGTTCAAGACGGCGAAGAACTGTCTTCGGAACTCTAAGAACTGCCAAGGAATAAATGGGAATGCTTGTCAAAACTGATTGCAAAAGAGTAAGATAACCCCCCAAAAGATAAGAGACGAGCTTTCCACCTAGAAATTTTCCTCCGCATTCTATCCTCCAAATCTGCAAAGTATCTCTGATTCGTGCGAACGGTGAAAAGAGGAATACCAAGATATTTCAAGGGAAAATTCTGGTGCAAACAACCAGACCACTCCGCAATGAGACCAGTCCTGCGCCTAGAACAGGAAGAGGATACTAAAAAACAGCTTTTTTGTAGATTAATAAGTTGGCCTGAAATATTTTCATACTTTGCCAACATTCTCCGAATTTGCTGAATGGCCCGTTTGCTACCGTTGCAGAAAAGTAACATATCGTCGGCATATAATAAATGTGTAACTGTGACCCCACTACCATGATTGTACGGCAAAAAATTCCCTTGAGCCAAATTTGTGTGAATATATCGAGACAAAATTTCCTCTGCCAAAATAAATAACAGAGGAGAGAGGGGATCTCCTTGACGAACTCCACGAGTAGATTGAAAGAAACCATAGCTCTCACCGTTAACACGGAAGGAATACCAGATAGAGTTAAGAGTGCGTAAAATGAGGTTATAAATACCTTCCCCAAACCCAAAAGCCTTTAATGCCTTGATCAGAAAATCCCATTCCAAACGATCATATGCATTAGACATACCCAACTTAAAAATCACATTACCTCCCCTCACTTTTTTATCAAGTCGATGAACCATTTCCTGGGCTAACATTACATTTTCCTTAATTGTGCGGCCGCGAACAAATCCTGACTGTTCTGGAGAAATGATTTTAGGGAGAATAGCCGCAAGACGAGTAGCAATAATCCGAGAAATGATTTTACTCGTAAAGTTACACAGGCTTATGGGTCTTAAATCCCCCAACCCCTCAGGCCGAGAAATTTTAGGCAAAAGAACCACCGCCGTAGACGTAATACTTTTGGGTAAAATACCTCCTCTAAAGAAATCCTGAATCGCAGCAACAACATCCTGCTAAATAATCCCCCAGCAGCCTTGGAAAAAATGACCTGTAAACCCATCTGGCCCGGGAGCACTATTAGGATTTAAACCTTGGACAGCTTCCCAAATCTCTTCCACCATAGGGAGCTTTTGTAACTCCTCATTATCTTGGGGACATAAACAGCTAGTTATACCCTCAAAAAGACTGTCATCGATCGTGTGAACCCCTGTGGAAAACAAAGAGGAGAAATACTGAACAACCATATCCCCTATAGCAGCATTATCAGTACACCATTCCCCCGTCGGAAGGCGAAGACGCACAATATTAATATAGCAGCTCGTTCCTTAATACTTGCCTGGAAAAAAAGCCGAATTTCGATCACCTTCTATGAGCCAAAGTTGTCTAGATTTATCCCGAAGAAGTTCAGCATCCCAGCGAACCAATCTGCTCAAATCCCGATTAACTGCATCAACCCGAGCTGCTACTGAAGCGGACCATCCGTGCTGTAACTGCAATTCCAGCCATAATAAATCATCTTGACAATGGGCAATTTGCTGGTGTATATTGCCAAAAACATTCCAATTCCAGGCCTTCAATTCCTTTCTAAGCAGGTGTAATTTTTGGCCAAACACATTAAGAGGAGAGCCATGCACTGGACGAAGCCATTGGGTTCGAACAAATTCTAAAAATCCTTGATGATCCAACACATGCGCTGAAATTTAAAAGAACCTTTGAATCTTTTAAATGTTGGAAACTCAACAATAAGAGGGGAATGATCTGAGCACACTCTACTTAAATGACGAACTTTTATCGGACTATACGCAGCCATATATAAACCATTCACAAGAACACGATCAAGGCGCTGCCAAATACAATCCCCAGCCTCCTGATTGTTGCTCCATGTATATAGGCTACCCTCAAAACCCGCATCAACTAGGCCACTCAAACTCATGAATTGGTTAAAATCAGTCATACTCGGGAAATCACAGGCAGCCCCTCCAAGCTTTTCAGAAGGCTGAGAAATAATGTTAAAATCACCACCAACAACCCAAGGATCAGCAAATTGTTGCAAAAGCATAAAAAGATCTTGCCACAAAGCTTGTCGCTCTATACAATTACATTTGGCATAAATGAAAGAAGCAATCAGATTAAAATCATCTCCAATCCAAATACGCACCGAAATCTGTTGCGAAGAGGCTGTGATCAAAGTGACATCCATAGATTTATCCCATAGCAGCCAGATATGAGTATTTATTGGATTACAATGCAAGCTATTCACAAATTTCAAACGTTTAGCAACACGTTTTAGACGATCCCCCGAGAGTTTGGGTTCCAGGATTACACATAAAGACACCTTGTTCTGATCTTTAAGGAGTTTAAGATATTCTATAGTATCATCATTACCTACCCCAAGAGCATTCCAAATGATAACAGCCATAAACAACCAGATTAAATGAGAGGAAAAGGCCATCAGGCTTGTACCTTAGCTGCTGCACGAGTAAGGCGCTTGTTACGCCCAACAAACAGTTGCTTTTGTTTTTTCTTGCAATGCACCCTAAAGGTTTTAATGCTAGCTTCCAAGTGTGGATAAGCCCGTAAATCATCCAAAGATACTGACCGTGTAAGTTTGGTTTTAGATGTTTCCCTCATTGGATTGCACGAAACTGATCTGGTAAGAGTAATACGCCCATTGCCCACATTCTGTCTCAGCATAATTTCATCCATATCCAAGTCCTCCAAAGCAGCAAAAGCATTATGAGTAATAACTGGATCAGGATTGCACTGTCCAGGAGTCTTTGACTTATTATTGCATGACAAATCCACCGATTGGTCCTTAGGCTCCATCATAACAACAACATCACCCAAACCCATGTCCTTAGATTCATGTAAAACTTGAATCACATGTTGAACCTGTTGCTCGACCATATTTCCAAACTGAGGGCCAGTTGTATCAAGAGTTTCAAGATGGCCATCATCCATCACATCAATTAACTCATCCCCCAGAACATTGCCCAAATTATCTTTGGTAGTTGAGGGACCACCAAAATCCACATCCGGCACAACCTGTTGCACAACCTGTTTGGGTTTCCATTGCTGTGTCATATTCCTATTTATTGAATCCACCTTGGTCATCTTCTTTGGTTCTAGCTTAACAGCTTCCTCTTCCATTTGGTCAGCCACATCTTCCACCCTTATATCATCCTGCTTTCCTATTAAATCATGGGCTGCATGAGCTTTAACTTGAAGCTGTTGGAAACCTCCTTTCTTCTTTTTACGACAGTCCATCATAACATGACCCAGTAATCCACATGAAGAGCCAGTAATCCTAGCAAAATAATCTATAATCTCAATTGTTCAATGAACCGTTTTTGTCATTCTTTAAGGCATCTCTTTAATTACTCATAAACAATTGTAATTTTATTAATTTAATGTGTTGATATTCAATTCAGCCAGGTCACTTTGGTGACTAACAAGCTACTTAATATATTCACGTTCCATTATATTTTTCATATTTTAGGCCTTGAACAAAATAAATTTTTTATTTAGAAAATAACATACTATCCAATTACCATAACGTTCTAAGGCATAAAATTATGAAAAACCCACATTACGTAAAATAAAGAATATTGTAGCAGATAGCACAACTTTGAATGAGATAGTGCCAGACTTATTTTCTTTTCCTCTTATGCCTCCATCATTACGTCATGCACATCAAAGGGAATAGAATTCAAAGTCAAATGGAGGAATGGGTGAAATTACTATTGGTGTAGGGACCAAATCTTTTAATCAATTTTCAAAACATACCAATGTAGTGTACAATTCATTCTTACAAAATTTTACGCGGAATATATTATAATTTGTCAAATTGAATTGCCAATAATAGGAAAATTATGTGTTCCATAACCCTAGACTCTAATATTACATGTAAACTTTAATTGGAAATTCATGCTACTTTAATATCATAAATTCATAATCTATAATGCCCTAGAATCTTGGAACACATAATAATCACTAAACATATAATTCTAGGAACATAAATTTAAGTACTAATTAACCTTGATCCATGTTTTGCTTGAAGTTGAATACTTTGATGTAGGAATTTTATTCCTCCTTACCTTTACTTTAATCTCTTCTTGATGGTGAGAAGAAAACCCTAACCCTAGGCCTTTTCTCTTTTCTCTCTCTTTTCGACTTTTCTTAGAGACGTGAAAAGAAAACCTAAAAGTGTTTTTAGGGTTTGCAACTTTAAGTCTTTTTATAGGCAGAGGAAGAGGGAATCGCTTGAATAATATTTTATTCCCACCAAACCATCAAAGTCGGTCCTTAGTATTAAAATTCAATTAGATATTAAGAATCGAACATGTTGATCTTGCACCTTTTTTATGCTGACGATATGCTACTGTTCTGCATTACGAGTAAGTCCTCGATTATTGGTTTACGCAAAGTCTTCACTTCTTATGAGCATGGTTAGGGTCAGCTCATTAATATTCAAAAGAACAGTTCTACTATTAAGGAAACAATATCTCCTCCTCAAAATTAGCTATTACAGTTACTCATATCATTTGTATTATATGTAAATATTTATTTGTGCTTATTATCAATCAATTCAATCCCATGTAATTCTCCCATTTTTTGTATAAATACACAAAGTCAAGATGAATAAAATTATCTTTTCTTCTTCTAAACCTTCTTTATGGTATCAAAGCATTTGATCCTAGCTTTTAACTTTTTTTGACAGCCACCTTATACCACCCCATCGTCGCCTTCCCACCACCACTGTCCATCACCCAATGGCCGGCCAAAGCTCACACACCACCATCCCAAATTCCGCTGACCCTTCCTCTCCAATAATTCTCGTTAACCTCTCTAACTGCAAAACCCTTACCCCCCTCACCTACCTCTCGTGGTCATCTCAAATCACCTCTCTTCTGTTCGGTCTAGACCTTCTAGGATTCGTCGATGGCTCCCACCCCTCCCCAGCCGCTACTATCAAAGCCACCGATGGTAAAGAATCTCCCAACCCCGCCTCTATCACATGGCAGAGACAAGATCGTCTCATCCTTAGCGCCATCTTAGGAACCCTTGACACCGCGGTTGCACCACTTGTCTTTCAAGCCACCACATCCCGCCAAGTATGGGAAATCCTTAAGACCACCTATGCCAACCCATCTAGGGGCCACATCCTACAAGTCAAACACCACCTAGACTCCATCACTCAATCCTCACTCTCCATCACCGACTATATGCAAGCCATAAAAACATGCACCGATAAATTGGCCATCCTAGGAAAACCAATGGACTCCGAGGACATCATTTCAAAGGTCCTCAAAGGCTTAGAATATGAGGCTTACAAACCCGTGATTGATTCCGTTCGTGCTAGAGATACCCCCATTTCCTTCGAATCTCTTCATGAAAAATTGATCAACCATGAACTCTCCCTCAAACAAGCCGCCCCACCGTCCAACCCTCTCCCTTACCCTGTTTCGGCCCACGTTGCTCACACCCACCGTCACAACCACGCTCGCCATAACCCCAACCCCCCTATTTTGCCTACCCCCCCTTCTCGCCCTACTCAGTCCGCCAACCCCTTTAAAGGCAAGTGCCAATATTGCCGCTTCGTGGGCCACGTTATCTCACAGTGTCATCAGTTCAAAAGGGACTATCCCATGGTTGTCTTCCCGCCTCCACCTACTTCCATCCGCCCTCTCGCATCACCGCCTCCCCCTCCTCCCCAAGCCCACACGGTTACAATGTCTTCCGCCCCACCTCCGGCTCCTTGGCTTGTTGATAGTGGTGCTACGAACCACATCACGAATGATCTCTCCACCTTGGCTCTTCACCACCCCTATGTTGGTAGCGATGATGTTCTCATCGGCGATGGTTCCTCCCTTCACATTGCTAATATAGGTTCATTCTCTTACTCCACATCTACAACTCCTATCATTTTCAATAATGTCTTGCACGTACCTCGCATTTCTCGCAATATTCTTTCCGTTTCACAATTTTGCCGTGATAACAATGCTACAATTGAATTCTCACACTCTTCTTTTCTTATCAAGGCAATCTCGACACATCATGTTCTTCTCCACGGCACACTTGAACGTGGAGTCTACATATGGCATCCCTCATCTCTCCAAGCAAACGTTAGCACGGTTGCTTCTCTCCATTCTTGGCACCATCGATTGGGACACCCCGCCCCCCCAATTGTTTCTCATTTGAATAAATTATTTAGTCTTTCAATTCCTAGTGGTTCTATTTCCCATTGTAACTCTTGCAACATTAACAAAAGTCACAAGCTTTCTTTTTCCACTTCCACTCTTGAATCGCATGCACCACTTGACATAATTTTCTCCGATGTATGGACTTCTCCCGTTCTCTCTTATGACAATTATAAATACTATATTATTTTTGTCGACCACTATACAAAATACACTTGGTTATATCCTTAAACACAAATCCGACACTTATTCTATCTTCTTTCGTTTTAAATCTCTTGTTGAAAACCATTTTTCCCGCCCCATCAAACAATTCTTTTCCGATAACGGAGGTGAATACATTAAACTCACTCCTCTCTTCTAAAAGAGGGCATTTCTCACCTAACTTCCCCCCCACACTCCCGAACATAATGGCTTCTCCGAACGTCGTCATAGACATTTGGTTGAAACCGGTCTCACTCTTCTCTCTCATGCAACCCTTCCTCTCACTTTTTGGCCACATGCCTTAATCACCGCATCGTACCTCATCAATCGAATGCCCACCTCCACCCTCCAAAATGACTCCCTACTTCCGCCTCTTTCAAAAATCTCCAAACTACACAAAATTAAAATGTTTTGGGTGTCTTTGCTACCCGTGGCTCCGTCCTTATGCACCACACAAACTCGCACCCAAGTCTACTCCTTGCATCTTTGTCGGTTATTCTCCCTCTCAAAGTGGCTTTTATTGTCTCGACCCTCTTACAAATCGCATTTATATTTCGAGACATGTAAAATTCGTAGAGTCTGAGTTCCCTTATTCTACTCTTATATCCAATCCCACTCCATCTCCTATAATGTCTCCCACTGCTTGGTGCTCATTCTCTTTACCCATATTACCTCCTACCAACTCTCCTAATGCTACCATTCCCATAACCCAAACTGCTGACCCCATTGTACCTCCCACAACTCCTTCTACCCAACCAAATGATTCCCATGCACCTTTGCCAGACAATCTTCCCGACACACATACTATTTCCATGCAAAACCCTTCCCCCCCCTCTACCCGTCCAAAACACCAACCCTCCCTCCCGGATCACTCCTTCGCGAGACCACAACCCACCCACCCCACACTGCCGAGCCCCATCCAGCCCCTCCCACCAACCCAAATCGTACCATCACCACCCGCCTCTCCAATAATATCCGAAAGCCCAACCCCAAATACGCTCATCTAGCCACACTACCCTCCCCGAACTCTCTCCCCACATCCACAAAACAGGCCCTATCCTCTCCTCATTGGCATGCCGCCATGCTCGATGAATACACTGCCCTTCTCAAAAATAACACATGGTCTCTTGTCCCCTCTCATGAGGCACCCAATATCGTTGGTTGCAAATGGGTATTTCGCATCAAGTACAACCCAGATACCTCCATTCAAAAATACAAAGCTCGCCTTGTAGCCAAAGGATTCCACCAACGTCCAGGTCTAGATTATTCCGACACCTTTAGTCCCGTTGTCAAACCCGTTACCATCCGTCTCATTCTCTCTCTTGCAATTAGTCATGGTTGGTCCCTCCGCCAACTTGACGTCAATAACGCATTCCTTCAAGGTCGTCTTTTCGAAACCGTCTATATGTCTCAACCTCCCGGTTTCCAAAACACCTCCCACCCTTCTCACGTTTGCAAACTTTCCAAGGCCATTTATGGCCTCAAACAAGCACCACGTGCTTGGTTTACCGAACTCAAAAATTTTCTTCTCTCCTTCGGTTTCTCGTCTTCCATTGCCGATCCCTCATTATTTATTTACACTCAAAACTCTCAACACTTACTTCTTCTTGTCTACGTCGATGACATTATTATCACCGGCCCCTCCGACTCTTTTCTTAACTCATTTATTCAAAGTCTTTCCTCTCGGTTCTCCCTAAAAGACTTGGGTCCTCTCTCCTACTTCTTAGGTATTGAGGTAACACCAAATTCTCATGGCATTCATCTTTCTCAATCTAAATACATCCATGATATCCTACTCAAACATGACATGCTTCACTCAAAACCCTCCCCCACCCCCATGGCCACCTATCCTCCTGTCTCGGCCATGCCCCGCACCCCTATTTGCAACCCCTCCGAGTTTCGGGCTATCATTGGTAGTCTTCAATATCTTTCGTTCACTCGTCCCGACATCGCTTTCTCGGTCAATCGGCTTGCACAGTTTCTCCACCACCCCCAAGAGTCACATTGGGTGGCTCTCAAACGTTTACTCCGCTACCTGCATGGTTCCATGCACTTGGGTATTCAGCTCTTTAAACACAACCCTTCCCCACTTCATGCCTTTTGTGATGCCGACTGGGCGGGCGACCATGATAACTTTCTTTCCACCTCAGGCTATATTGTTTATCTAGGTCGCAATCCTATAGCTTGGTCCTCAAAGAAGCAACGTGCTATAGCTCGGTCTTCCACGGAAGCCGAGTTCCGTGCCATTGCTGCCACCACAGCCGAGCTACTATGGGTATCCAACCTCCTGTCCGAAATTCATGCTTCCTCTTCGCAACCTCCGGTAATTTATAGTGACAACTTGGGAGCAACCTCCTACTCAGCAAACCCCGTCTTTCACTCAAGAATGAAACACCTAGCCCTCGCCTTTCATTTCGTCCGGGAACAAGTTCAAAATGGCCACCTCCGTGTCCAACATATCTCCGGTCGGGATCAACTGGCAGATGCGCTCACCAAACCTCTCCCTCGTGCTCGGTTCAACTCGCTTATTTCCAAGATTGGTCTTACTCAAGGAACGTCCAACTTGCGGGGGCGTATTAAGGAAACAATATCTCCTCCTCAAAATTAGCTATTACAGTTACTCATATCATTTGTATTATATGTAAATATTTATTTGTGCTTATTATCAGTCAATTCAATCCCATGTAATTCTCCCATTTTTTGTATAAATACACAAAGTCAAGATGAATAAAATTATCTTTTCTTCTTCTAAACCTTCTTTATCTATGTCTCGAATCATTGCTAAAGTCAGAAAGTTCATCAGATTTCTCGTTGGTCGGGGTGCTCACAGCATTTCTGGCCATGAAATATTTTGGGTCATACTTTGTTTAAAGGTCGTATGAAACGGATTTGTTTTGAGGATTTAGAATCTCAAGTGGTCAAACGTATTAGTGGGTGGCGTGCAAGGCTTCTTTCCTTTGGGGCTAAACTCACATTACTTAAATTGGTTCTATGTAGTATTCCAATATACTCTATGGCTGCTCTCTCTATCCCGAAATGAGTTCTTGTTAGGCTTGAGCGGGTGATGGTTGATTTCTGAAAGATTAAAAACACAGAATAGGAGAAAGGAAGAGATGAAAGATTAAAAACACAGAATAGGAGAAAGGAAGAGAAGAATACAGAAATGAAAACCCAACCTGCCTTTCCTTCCAAACAGCTCTCGATTATATATACACAAGATTGATAGATACGTGACTATGTTATCTGTTCAAGGGGAACTGAAAGATTGCCTACCACTGTTGACCATTTACACACAGCAAGAATTTGAGAAAACCAATGAAATATAAATCTACAAAAGTAATTATCTGTTAACACCCTCCCGCAAGCCAAGAGGAGCATGTCGAATCTGTAGCTTGTCCGAAAGAAGTTGTAACTGAGGTTGAGCTAAGCTTTTGGTAAAGATATCTGCTGTCTGATCACGTGTAGAAACATAACAAAGACGGAGGAAACACCATTGTTGTAATTCTCGCACAAAGTGGTAGTCAATTTTGACGTGACGAGTTCGAGCATGAAACACAGGATTTCGGGACATGTGAATTTCCAAAATGTTGTCACACTAGATGGTCGGGGCCCGTAAGTGTAGACCTAGCTCACGATAGAGGAAGGAAAACCATCGCAGTTCAGCAGCAGTGGTAGCCAGAGCTCGATATTCTGCTTCACTACTAGAGTGGGACACAGTGGTTTGCTTTTTGACTGTCCATGATATGAGATTGGGGCCAATAAAAACACAAGCACCAGTGGTTGATATTCAATCATCCGGTGATCCTGCCCAATCAGCATCCGAGAAGGCGGAAAGCGAGATATCGGATGAAGCGCAAAAGTGAAGCCCATGTGTGATCGTCCCTTTAACAAAGCAAAGAATCCTCTTTACTGCTTCTAAATGTGGTGTACGTGGTACATGCATATGTTGATAGGCTTGATTTATCGCAAAAGATATGTCAGGTTGAGATATTGTAGGCCATCAACCATACTACGGTAGAGTGTGACATCGGTCAAAGGATCACCAGTGGTAGAATTCAAATGTGACCCCACAATCATGGGAGTTTTAGCTGGCCGACATCCTTCCATGTTAAATTTTTGGAGTAGATCGGAAGCATAACAGGACTGATTTAGACTTAGGTGGGTGGTTGTGCGAGCAGACTCAATGCCCAAGAAATACCCTAAAGGACCTAAACGATGATTGTCGAAAGTTGCACAGATTTGATCAATAACCTTGTGAATTTAAGAAAGGGAAGAACCTGTCACAAGGATGTCATCGACATACACAAGAATAGCCACCATGTTGGACCCGCTGTGTCGAATAAACAAAGAGCTATCCGATTTGTTGTTAAAGAACTGTAGACTAACTAGAAAGTCATGGAGACGCTGGAACCATGCTCGTGGAGATTGTTTAAGTCCGTAGATTGCCCGATGTAATTTACAAACATGAGTTGGGAAGGCCTTGTCAGTAAATCCCAAGGGTTGAGCCACGAACACCTCTTCATTTAGAATATCATTGAGGAAGGCGTTACGGACATCATGTTGTTCAATAATCCAACCTTTTGAGTGAGCAAGTGCGAGCAGAGTACGGATGGTTGGAGGCTTGACAACGGGGCTATACGTTTCGTCGTAGTCAATACCTTCTTGTTTCGTGAATCCTTGGGCTACGAGGCGAGCCTTGTGACGTTCAATGGTACCATCTGCCTTCCATTTTATTTTATAGATCCATTTGCTTCCGACGATATTCACCAGGAGGATGAGGAATAAGAGACCAAGTACCAGTTTTTTTTTAAAGCAGCGAGCTCGTCAAATATGGCCTGTTGCCATTGACGAAAGGGAGAGGCTTATTTAAATGTGCGAGGTTCAAACTCAGCAGAGTTTTTGGTGATTGTGGTTAAGGCCTCGGGTAGAGGATGGTTGTACACGAGCTCATTGATGCTCCTAAATTTGTGAGGAGGAGTGGACATGTCACTGGTGGTGTCATCTTGAATTGCAAAAGGGACGGGACTGTTTGTAAATACTGGGCATGAAGATGAGGCGGGAGAGGAAGTGCTTAGCGGATGTGAGTTACTTGATGGTTCTTTTGGCTGTGTAGTTCGATTTTGGCGAGTTGTAACAGGTGTTTGCCTTGTGAACTAAGCTGGGTTCAAAGAAGTAGAGGCATCTTAGGCCGGGGGGCTGGAACTACTCCAAATTTGATTAGTAGTAGGATTGGAACACACCGGTTCAAGGGCTGGACTAGTGGATGGAGATGAATGGGTCGTGTGACGACCATAATAGATCGGTTGGCTGGGGCCAGGATTGGAGCGCACCGGTCCAAGGGATGGACGAGTGGGTGGAGATGAATGGGCCGTGAGATGACCATGATAGATCGGCTGGCTGGGGCCAGGAGAAGATCCTGTAGAAGAAGGCACTCTAGCAAATGGAAAGTAAGATTCGTCAAATAGTACGTGTCGAGAAATATATAATCGGTGGGTTTGTAAATCAAGACACTAAACACACAAGGGAGAGACTTGGGCATTAATTTATGGTTATTATAGGGAGATAAATAGGGAAAACACAAACACCCGAAAGTCTTAAGAAAACGGTAATTTGGAACTCTCTTTAACAATTTTTGATACGGGGAAATGAAGTTCAACTGACGCATAGGCAGTCGATTAATGAGAAAGACAGCGGTGGTGAAAGCTTCAAGCCAGTATTTCTGTGGGACTGATAATTATGCCAGTAAGCACAAGCCCATTTCGACAATATGTCTGTGCTTGCGTTCAACGATGCCATTTTGTTGAGGCGTGTATGGCTAAGTGGATTGATGTCGAATTCCATGTTGTGCAAGAAAAGAGAGAAACTGACGATTCATAAATTCTCCCCCACCATCGGTTTGAACTGTTTTGACTGTATGAACAGCCAAAATTTTTCTTGACAATTGATCTTCAACTTGGGTTTTAAAGGAGGTAAAAACCAATGTGACATCATACTTATGGAATAAAAGGAAGAGCCACACAAAGCAAGAAAAATCATCGACGATACTTAAATAAAAACGATATCCAGAGTTGGAAATAATATGGGAAGGCGGACACATCCAAATGCAATATGTCTAAAGGCTGTGTAGAATGAAAGGTACGAGATAGAAACGGTAGGTTACATGATTTTCCCATTGGACAAACATGACACACTCCTTTATTAGAAACGGATCCGCTAATCGGAAGCCGTACTTGATTTATTAAAGATTTAAGAACATGAGATGACAGATCGCCTAGGCAAGCATGCCAAGTAGATGACGAAGCCCGTTCTCTGATAAGCGCAAGAGGATTAAGCTTGGTGGTAGAATCGAATTTTAAATGGTAAAGCCCGTCGGGACTATTTTCAGAAAGAATGATCTGCTTCGTTTGATTGTCCTTCACACGAAAGCCAACACCGTCAAATTCAAAAAAACAGTTATTATCCAATGAAAATTTGCGAATGGAGAGTAAATGTTTATGCATGGTGGGAACACATAAATTATTTTTTAAGTGAAAAACGCGATTCCCACGGAGAAAAGAAGACTGTCCTATACAAGATATGGGTGCACGAGTCCCGTTTGCCACGATAATGGAATCAGTACCTAAATATGGTGCAATATGAGATAGATTTTCCGTAGATGAAGACATGTGATTGGTAGCCCCAGAATCAAGAACAAACGACAGAGCTATGGAAGATGTACTGTTAGTTTGTGAAAAAACCATGGGTGGGAGCTTGTGAGAATGGATAAGGTGCTGGGTATGGTTGGTAAGAGTGTGGTTGATATGGGTAGGAAAAAGGATAGGCTATGGGACTGGATTGAGCAATGTAAACAAAATTGCCATGTTCAGGACATTGAGGAGCTAGATGGCCAAGTTTGTTGCATAGTTTACAAGTGGATGTAGACTCAATATGGACAAAAGGATTTGGTGGCATATATCGAAGGATGGGTTGTTGTTAGGGGGGCTGTAAGATGCCACGTCCATGGCTATTTCGGCCTCCTCTATTTTTCTATCATGATCTCCCTCTACCATGGTTTCCACCTTGACCTCCTTTGCTCGATTGGTGAGAATGCCCATTTCCCCGATAAGAATGATGCTGGGAGTGATTTTGGGAAGGGTTGGAATTGGGTTCGATGCTGGTGTTTGTTTTCGGGTTGGATGAGGATGATGCGGTTAAGGCAGTGGTGGTGTTGAGAGTGAGATTGGTAAATTTTTTATGAAGATCTTCTTCTTGGAGAAGAAGGTCCTGGACTTCATCGATAGTGACAGCGGGTTTGTTGTTTTGAGTGGTGATAAACTCCTTGTACGAAGGACCCAAGTCGTTCAAGGTTCTCCGCTAAACTTCGTCTTCCAATATGATTTCCCTAGCCTTAGCTAGAGAGTCAATGAGGGTGGTAGCATAGAGGAGATAGTCATCAATGGTCATGTCCGGGGGACGGGAGAGAGAGTTAAGTTCATCTCGTAATTTCTATATGTCGACTCGAGAGGTTCCTCCAAACCGTTTTGCAAGAATATCCCATGCTTCTATTGCGATTTCACAGGGATTAACACGTGGTTGAATTTTGGATGAAACTGTGGCCTTGATCCAGCCAGCAACAAGGCCAGAGGCATGGGCAAAGAGTTCATATTCTGGATTAGGGTTGTTCCATCAGCAAGATGTAGAACATGTGGGTTGTTCATGGAGATGGTGTACATTAGCTTATGAGTTTGCAGAATTGACTTAAAAAGGGAACTCCAATTCAAGTAGTTCTCGGCTGTTAGGTGAGTATGACCCATGTAAGATTGAATGTTGAGAAAAAGGGGAAGTTGATTCAGGTTTTGAGAGTAGGTGTGAGAGGCAGAGGCACCCAAGGTTTTCGACGAAACAACAGAGACATTTTCCATAGCTCTTAAGATAGCTCTAATACCATGAAAGATTAAAAACATAGAATAGGAGAAAGGAAGAGATGAAAGATTAAAAACACAGAATAGGAGAAAGGAAGAGAAGAATACAGAAATGAAAACCCAACCTGTCTTTCCTTCCAGGCAGCTCTCGATTATATATACACAAGATTGATAGATACATGACTATGTTATCTGTACAAGGGGAACTGAAAGATTGCCTACCACTGTTGACCATTTACACACAGCAAGAATTTGAAAAAACCAATGAAATATAAATCTACAAAAGTAATTATCGGTTAACAATTTCCTCTGGAGTGCTAATGGCAAACATAGAACTCATTGGGTGGCTTGGCATAAACTTTGTCACCCTTTTGAGAAGGGTGGTCTGGGCATCCGATCGCTTCAACAGGTCATGGGTGAAAGAACCAGTGCAATACTTGAATAAAGACCTACAAAGCTTTAACAGAATTGAACAAGAAAAAAAAGAGAATACGCTGGAAGAAGAAAAGATGAAAGTCGTGCCCTCTCTGCTTGGGAATCACGGGTGTTTATATTATTATATAGCCCTATTACCTTGTCTTCCAAGACAATGCTATAAACAATCAATATTAAACTAGGAAACCTATGTAGAGTCCTAATATAACTATACAAAAGAGTATAATAATATTTACTTGCTATAAAACAATTAAACAATATATCTATTTTCCATTACCCCCCCTCAAGCCAAACGGAGGATAACGTAGTTACAATTTGGAAGACAATAGGTGAAACCGTGGCTGGGCAAGAGACTTGGTGAAAATATTCGCAAGCTGATCAAGCGAAGAAACATATGCCAACCGAAAGAAGCCACATTGTTGTAACTCTTGGACAAAATGGTAGTCAATCTCAATATGACGAGTACGAGCATGGAAGACAGGATTACGAGACATTTGAAGAGCCGATATATTATCACAAAACAGAGTTGGTAGAGATAAGAATAGTCGGAGCTCACGAGAGAGATACGAAAACCAGCAAAGCTCAACGGCGGTGATAGCGAGAGCTCGGTACTCCACTTCACTACTGGAACGAGAGACTATGGACTGTTTCTTCGCTGTCCAAGCAATGAGATTAGGTCCAAGAAACACACAAGCACCAGTCGTAGGGCGACAATCATCTGGATTTCCAGCCTAGTCCGCATTCGAAAAAGCCCGTAAGGAAGTGTAAGTTGAGGAGGAGAACGTAAGCCCGAGAGAGACAGTCCCTTTAACATAACGGAGGATGCGCTTCACAGCCTGTAAATGAGAGGTACGTGGTGCATGCATGAACTGACAAACATGGTTAATAGCATAAGCATGGTCGGGACGGGTGAGTGTGAAATATTGGAGGCCACCAACCATGCTACGATAAATAGTGGCATCGGGAAGTGGATCCCCTTTAAAAGCGGACAAGTGAGAGCTCGAAGCAAGTAGTGTAGGTAATGGCTTACAGTCGTGCATCTGAAATTTTTGAAGTAGGTCCACTGCATAATGGGATTGATGAAGATGAAGTGTAGAAGGGGAACGGGATGCTTCCATGCCGAGAAAATAGCCAAGAGGACCAAGACGATGACTTTCAAAGGTTCGACAAATATAATCCAAGACGCTTGAAACCTCGGAGGAAGAAGAGCCCGTAACAATTATATCATCAACATAGACAAGAATTGCCACAATACCTTTGGGAGAGTGACGAATAAACAAGGAGCTGTCCGATTTGCTATTGAAGAAACCAAGAGAAAGAAGAAACTCATGTAATCATTGAAACCATGCCATTGGAGATTGTTTTAGGCCATAGATAGATTTGTGAAGCTTACATACATGATGAGGGAATCGAGGGTCGACGAAGCCAGAGGGTTGAGACATAAACACCTCTTCACATAAAAAACCATTCAGAAAAGTATTGCAAACATCCAGTTGTTTGATTGGCCATGAGCGGGACTGAGCTAGAGACAGAATCATGCGAATACTTAGAGGTTTGAACACTGGGCTGGATGTCTCATCATAATCCACCCCTTCCTGTTGAGTATATCCTTGAGCGACAAGACGAGCTTTGTGTCGATCAATGCTACTATCAGCACGACGCTTGACTTTGTATACCCACTTACTACCCACAACATTCATGCCAGATATAGATGGGACCAAAGACCATGTGTTATTTTTGGAAAGAGCCTGAAATTCTTTGTGCATAGCTGATTTCCAGTGAGGAATAGATATCGCTTGCTTGTATTGTTGAGGCTCGAACTCAAGAGAATTTTCTAAGATGGCAGCAAGTGCGGTTGGGAGCGAATATTTTGAGACTGGATCATTCATAATGGAGCTAATTCTGCAAATTCTGAGTGGAATGGAGGAGTCCATGGAAGATGTTAAATCTATATGGGCTGGAGAAGACTGGCTCACCGACAGCTCAAAGGGTATCGGACTATTCTAAAATTCTGGGCAATCTGTACGGACAGGTGAAGGATCTAGTTGTGCTGAAGAGATTTGCGTTGGACTGTGGCCCTGTGGACTGAAGAGATACGGGCTGGCAGGAGGAAAGGAATTAATCGCTGGTTGTGGAGATGGCAAGCTGCTGGATTAACACGTTGCTGGTTTAGAGAGATCTGGGCAGCACTGTGATGTAGACTGCTTGGACTGGGAACCAAATGAGAGGTCGTCTGAGATCCAGTTAAAGAACCTGTAGTGTTAGTCTTTGAGGCAAACAAAAATTGTTGTTCATTAAATAAAACGTGACGCGAGATATACACCCGTCCCGTTTTTGGATCAAAACACCTGTACCCTTTTCTGAGAAGATCATATCCCAAAAACACACAAGGAATAGACATTGGCATAAGTTTATGTCTATTGTATGGAACGAGGTGAGGAAAACAAGTGCACCCAAAGGTTTTTAAGAACCGATAATCAGGCACACGATGAAGTAACTTTTGGTAAGGGGATACATAATTCAGTTACCTCATGGGAAGACGATTTATTAGGAAAACCGCCGTTGAGAAAGCTTCAAGCCAGTATTCTTGAGGAACAACGGATTGGACTAACAAGCATAAGCCCATCTCAACAATGTGACGGTGCTTTCGTTCAACAACCCCATTTTGTTGAGGTGTATAAGGACAAGTCAGTTGATGTTTAATACCATGTGTGACTAGAAATTGAGCAAATTGACGGTTAACAAATTCAACCCCCCCATCAGTTTGGACAGATTTCACAGTATGAATGGCAGAGATTTTATTAGCTAATTGTTTTTCAACTTGTGTTTTAAAGGAGGCAAAGACAGAACATACATCAGATTTTTGCATTAAAGGAAATAACCATGTAAAACAAGAACAATCATCAACCACTGATAAATAAAAATGAAATCCAGATTTTGACACAATCGGGGAAGGACCCCAAACATCTAAGTGAAGCATGTCTAATGGTTTCTTTGAATTAAAACTACAAGACACAAAAGGGAGATTACATGATTTTCCCATTGGACAAACATGACAAAAACCTTTTTGTGATGCAGAGCCGCTAATCGGAATCCAATGTTTATTAACTAAAACATCAAAAATTCTCTGAAACGGATGACCGAGGCGAGCATGCCAAAGACTGAAGGAAGCACGTTCACTAATAAGAGCTAATGGATTGAACTTGGAAGAAGGTGTAAATGAGATATGGTAGAAACCCCCCGAGCTACTGCCAGAAAGAACCGTCTCCTTGGTGTTGTTGTCCTTAACACGAAAACCAGAACCATCAAGTTCAAAATAGCAATTATTATCAGAAGAAAATTTACGTATAGAAAGGAGAGACTTATGCATGTTTGGAACACATAGAATATTATTAAGAGCAAAAGAATGATTTTTATGCAAAACACGTGCTTGACCAACAGAAGAAATAGGTAAAGAAGAACCATTAGCAATAGTGACAGAATCAGTACCTATGTAAGGAGTGGAGTGGGACATAACTTCGGACGATGAAGTCATGTGATTGGTTGCACCGGAGTCCAGGAAAAAAGAGACGGGAGCCATGTTGGATGATTCAGAATAATGAGGGGATTGAGACGGTACTGGAACATAGGGAGAGTTATATGCAGAATATGCAAAATTGCCACGGTTCTGGCAATGAGGAGCTGTGTGCCCGTGTTTATTGCAAAGTTGACAAGTGGGTCCTTGGTCAAAGAGAGCAAATTGGTGATGAGAAAGGGAAGGAACTGTATTGGGTAGAAATTGGTTAAAGGTTGGGTGGTTAAGAGGTGGGAAAATAGGCTGATATTGCGGAGTGGGTAAGATTTCGCGGCCTTGGTTCCCCTTGCCACGGCCACGACCATTGTTCCAACCGCTGTTCCAATTTTGGCGTTCCCCTCGACGACCACGTCTACGATAATTACCCCCACCCCCATGGTTATAGTAGCCACCATTTTGATTAAAGGAGGGATAGGCCGAAACTGGTGGAGGCCGGGTGTTGGGTCGAGGTAGGTGTAGCATTTTGAGATGTGTTTTGTTCTTGGTTTTTGGAGGCGGTGAGAGCTGTGGTTGGGTTGATGGTCAAGGTAGAAAAGTTTTTCTGAAGGTCTTCTTCTTGAAGAAGAAGAAGAAGATCATGAAGATCATCGGTGGTAGCTACAAGTTTGGAGTTTTGTACTGTTATAAATTCCTTATAGGAAGGACCCAAGCCACCTAGAATCCTACGGTGAAAATCAGTGTCGGAGATGATAATACCGGCTTTGGAGAGGGAATTAATTAGAGTTTTTCCGTGGAGGATGTATTGGTCAATGGTCATATCGGGTTTCAATTTTAGATCATGCAACTTATCTTGGAGTTTTTGAATATGTATATATGACGTAACTCCAAAACGTTTGGCAAGAAGATCCCAAGCCTCAAAAGCGGTTTCAAAAAGGTTAACATGTGGTTGTATATCAGCTGTAACGGTGGCTTTTATCCAGCCCACGACTAATCCTGTGGCTTGCGGGAATAGAGAGAAAATAGGGTTCGGACTACCATTGTCAAGTTTTTCAGAAGGAGTGTCTGTTGAAGTAGTATATGTAAGGTTATGGGTTTTTAGGACGGACAGAAAAAGAGAGCTCCAATTTTGGTAATTATCAGCGGTGAGATGACAGTGAGACATATAGGATTGAATATTAAAGAAAAGGGGAAGAGGGTTTGAAGATTGTACCATATTCTCTTGTGATACTGAAAGTGCTACCTTGGGATTGGAAGAGGCTGTTGAATCATCCGTCATGGCTGTTTGGCTTGGATACCATGAAAGAACCGGTGCAACACTTGAATAAAGACCTACAAAGCTTTAACAGAATAGAACAAGAAAGAAAAGAGAATACGCTGGAAGAAGAAAAGATGAAATCCGTGCCCTCTCTGTTTGGGAATCACGGTTGTGTTTGTATTATTATATAGCCCTATTACCTTGTCCTCCAAGACAATGCTATAAACAATCTGTATTAATCTAGGAAACCTATGTAGAGTCCTAATATAACTATACAAAAGAGTATAATAATATTTACTTTCTATAAAACAATTATAAAATATATTTATTTTCTATTAATGGATTCTCTTCATGCTAAATTAGCGTGGAGTGCTCTTAATGGCCAAAGTCTTTCAAATCGGATCCAGTGCTCTTAATGGCCAAAGTCTTTCAAATCGGATCCTCTATTCCAAAATGGTGTTCCATCTCCTATTCCAACCGTTAGATGTGCGCCACATGTGCATAAAAAATCATGGGGTAATTAATGTTGTTTATTCACATGCACATGTGGCGCACATCCAACGGTTGGAATAGGAGATGGAACACTATTTTGGAATAGAGGATCCGATCCGAAAGTCTTTGGGCTCTCTTTTGCATGGCAAAATATGGAGGTGATTTGGGTTTTACTGATATGAGGACTGCTTCTCATCTGTGGAGGGTCAAATGTGGCATGTTCAACAATGTAGTAGATGGTTAGTTGGCAAAGGGCATATTTCTTTTTGGGATTTAAAATGGTGTGGGGTTCAGCTAGTGGGGCCTTTACCTATGGATCGTCTCCCGACTGTCTGTGGCCTGCCTTTTATTGAAGATCTGTGTTATTTTATTCGGTTGAATCTACATGAGGCTATTAAGCAAGTGCAGTGTGGGGAGGACTTACCGGACAGGTTTATTTGTATGCTTTCTGATTTGGGTAATTTCTAAGCTACTGCGTACTGGAATCATTTTAGACTGCGCTATCCTACAGTTCAATGGGCAAAAAAAATGGCAGCCATGGATTCCTCTTAAAGTGAGTGGATTTATTTGGCGCATGTTACGGGCACACTACCAGTTGATTTGAACCTCCATTCCAAACGCATTTCGGTAGTCTCTAAATGCATTTGCTGCCCCATACGGCCTGATCGGGAGTCAGTTGAGCACTTATTTCTCTCCTTTGAGATGGCCAAGGCTATTTGGGATCGGTTTGCTAGACCCTTCCACAAGGTTAGTTCATATTCCCATTTGCAGCAGCTGTTTTATACATGGACCCATGGTTCAGTGCGGAGCCAAGTTGGGGCGTGTTAGCTTGGAATTTTTATGTTCACATGTTGGGAGCTGTGGAAGGCTCGTTGTGCTGCTACATATGACAATGTGCCCATGCAAGTTGACAATATTTTTTATTGGATTTTGTGGACTTTGGGTGACATGAATTCTATGTACAAACCAAAGGCATGTAGTGGGTTCTGTGCTTGCATGGCTATGCAGTATATTCAGGTCCCTATCTAGCGGTCATCAGTTCATGCTTGTTTTGGTCAAATTTCTACGAGGGAAACTAGTAATAAGAAAGATGACAAAAAGGATTTGAATCTGGGTACAATGATTATGAAATGCTATAGAAATGAACTCAAAGGATTTTGTTAACTAGGGAAAGCCCTTGAACAGCTTGTTCGCCGGCACAAAACCCCGGGAGGTTTTAGGGAACCTGCCTTGACCAAGTGATTGATTAACCAAGTTGAATACAAGACTAAGAGCGTATACTAGGGAGCTTAAGCTAGTGAGAATGTGTGTGTAAAATACATGTGTTCCTCCCTTTTTATACCTCAAATACAAAGAAACAAACAAGCCTAGAATATAGGAAATTGGTTGAAGTTGTTGAGGTATTCTCGCCACAATGTTGGTTGAAGAGATAAGGATCCTTTGCTGACTTTGTTTGATGAAGGAACGTTTGTTGACTCAGTCTCCTTTATCTGGTGACATACTTCCTAAAAAATAGGTTGTAATGTAACAATAATTCAACCTGCAAAAAATGTCAAGGTGCAGTAGGAGAGCTCAAGTTGTAAGTGTCAAGATGATATATGTAAGTTGTAAACAAGTTGACTAAAAATGTAGGCCCAACAATTGCCCCCAAACTTTTTGAATTTTAAAAGAATATAAAGAGACAAAAATTTAAAAAGTTTGCCAAAAAATTGACAACGTACGGCGGTTATAAATGCAAAAGGTAACGATGGGACGGTTTTTGCGTGTTCTCAAGGCGGAAAAAAGGTTATACTGATGTTTTGAAATTGTACAACTGCTCACAACTTCTTTTGTGAACAGACCAGAACCTTCTCCAACTCTTCCTCTCACAGAGTTGTTAACAAAAAAGGTTTTCTTCCGAAAGGATATCAAAGAAGATCGTGTGGAGAAGGAAAACGAGTAGCAATTCCGGTGAGTTCCTCGTACTCTTCTCAATTTCTTGTTGCTATTTTTCTCAAGTTGCAAAAATGGGGAAAAAGAGGCTATGTATAATCGAAAGTGACGATGGTCTACCAGAGGGTTTCTCAACCCAAAACCTGTTAAAGGAGCCTGAGAAAGAAAAATGTTCGATTTCCGACGCGGATCTGGAAGTTGTCAAGAAAAACCACGCACTGCCTCCTGAAACCATCTTCTTTACCCATCCCTCCTTAACTTCCGAGTGTTACTCTCACGAGTGGGTGTGTTTTCCTGAATACCCCTTCACCATTGGCCTTAAATTCCCTTTCCTGTCCCGATTACTAGGTTTTTGCTTCGAAGTTGAACTATGCCCAACTTATGCCTCAGGGTTGGAGGTGTCTTCAAACCCTAGTTAGGTTAAGGGATGAGATAGGTTTGAATGTAGACCTAGAGGAGTTCGCTTATACCACTGAGATCAGGGGATTTGGTCTGGGAAGATATTGTTTTAGAGTCAAGAGCGGTGGTGACCCCATTTTGATTTCTAACAACGACCTGCCGACGGGGGTGGAGGAACGATTTTTCTTTGTTAGGAAAGACAGCCTAAGCCAAGAGGCCGGCGTAGTCTCAAAGTGGAGGTCTCAAGGTAGAGGAAATTTCCTCGATTTTGCTCATTACCAAAATCTTTGTACATCTTAGCCCTTAACAAACTTGAATTTCCTTTGTAGAAGTCGCCAAGCTTTGCGTTTTGTTCCCAGAGCAGGAGGATACAGAGGCAAACGTAAAGAAGATTTTTGAATTAGACCCTCTCGTCAGGTCCTTCAAGGCATTTCCAGGATCTTGTTCTCTCCAGAAAGGGTCGAAGAAGAATCTCCAACAAATCCAAGCAAGATGTCCACGGGTTTGGTTTATTATCTCAAAGTTTTTGCCTATCTGCAAGTCGTTCTATTTTTCCAAATCTCCCTAACTCCATGTCTTATATTGCAGCCACCACTCGTTCCAAAGCTCTGGTTAGTACTGCTGATTTGCTCGCTGGAGCTAAGGCAAGAAGGTCTCTGAGGAAAGATAGCAAGCTGCCTCCAACTCCAGTATCTATGGCTTCCAGCTCCGTCTCGAAGAATAAAGAAGAATCAAAGAAAAGAAAGCTGGTGGAAGCTGCAGATACTGATGCAAGTGATATTCTGGATGGTGAAAGAACAAGAGAAAAGTTTGTTGTGGTAATGAAGGATTTTGCGGATAAGGTAAAAATGTGTACACTCTGAACTATGTACCAAAGGATTTCATAAAGTACTAACACTCTCTCTTACACAGCTCTCGGGTATAATGACTCCTATTATGGATCAAGCTGCCATTCTGAAGATCAAGGTGGCTAGGAGCAGTGTTGAGGCCGAAGAGGCACGAAAGGAGATGAAGGTGAGTGCTGGAGAGATAAGCAAGTTGAAGAAAGAAGTTAAGATGCAAAGTAATGAAATAGTGAAATTAAGGAAGGAATTGGCGGATGCTTGTGCTGAAAGGTTGACAGAGAACGAGGCTCACATCAAGGAGCTTGAAGCTGCTCGAGAGGATTTCAAATTTAATGCCACCAAGGCGCTGCTCGAGACCAGGATTCAGATGATGGAGGAAATGAAGAGTGGACTCGCCGTGCACTGGGACCTCGAGGAAGAAAGAAAGACCTTGGAGGATTTCGTCAGTGAACCAGTGGATGCGGAGGAGGTGAATTCTCCAGCCTTAGAAGAGTTGATTGAGGATGCCAACAAGGTGCTGAGCAGTATGGTGGGGAAACAAATTGAAGGCGAGAATCAAGAAAAGGAAACAGAAGTAACACCGACGGCAGTAGGCCAAAATGTTGATAAAGTTTGAATACTTTAGAGGTTCTGGAGGATGTCATAAACAATTTATGCTTTTTATTCGTTGGTCATGTAACCTGCTCATAAGAGCGTAAACAATCTATTTAGGGGTACTAGGTTGGTCTAGTACTCTATGCTTTTCATAGGTTGATAGGATTTGTTGGCTTAACCAACTCATCCACTAATCTTGGGAACATTCTGAACTTTTACTGAAGTAATCTAGGTTTCTTTTAGAAACATTTGCTTGTGTTAGCAGATAAGAATGTTTACTGATTTAAGCAATAGGTAACATGTTAATGTTACAACCAATAGTCACATCTTGTATAGATGTGAAATCGTGCGCACGGGCGAAGGTGTAGAAACCTTAACTCTTTAGAAAAGATGTAAATCTTTTAACCAAAATGTACCTTTGATTAGAGGTAAGTCGTTTGAAGAGATAGAACAAGTATCAGCCGTCCTGGCGTGTCAACATGTTCCATCCCTCTCCAGCTAAAGTCACAACATGTTGGAGCCGTACTGGCGTGTTCACATGTTGGACTTCTTCGTCCCAGGTCTGAACATGTTGGAGCCGTACTGGCGTGTTAACATGTTCAACCTGCTCCAGTTTAGGTCTCAACATGTTGGAGCCGTACTGGCGTGTTAACATGTTGATCCTACTCTGCTTGTATACCTTGCAAAACAAATTTATATTAGGATTGGGTGTTAGCATAGCCAACACCCCTCCGATGCTTAAGTTAGTAAGGGTTTTTAATAAAATTGAGATTTTGAAATACATAAATGAATCTTGACATAAATTAACTCATACCTGATAAGTCTAGTTGTTAACTACTTGACTTACATAAAATAGAGCTTTAAATGGATGGCATTCCAACTCCTAGGAATCCTGTCTCCATTTGGGGTTGACAACCAGTATGCACCTTTGCCAGCTTCAGCATCAATGAGATATGGTCCCTCCCATTTGGGAGCCAATTTACCTGCATTCAGTTCTCTGGTATTTTGAAATACTTTTCTCAAAACTAAATCACCAACCTGGAATCTTCTTATTCTCACATTTTTGTTGTAGGATCTAGCAATCCGTTGTTGATAGGCTGCCATCCTTATCTTGGCTAAATCCCTGATCTCATCAATTGTATCTAGATCTTGGGTTAACAAGATGTTATTTTCATCTTGAGTTAATAAACCATACCTCGCTGTTGGGATTGTTACCTCGACTGGAATTACAGCTTCTGCTCCAAACACCAAAGAATATGGAGTTCTACCTGTGGCTCCTTTTGTAGTTGTTCTGTCTGCCCAAAGTACAAGTGGTAATTCTTCAGCCCACTTCCTTTCTTTTGATCTAGGCGTTTCTTCAAGTTGTTGACAATCAACTTGTTGCTTGACTCAGCTTGACCATTAGCTTGAGGATGGATGGTGTGGATGTGATCGGCTTGATGCCCCAACGAGCACAAAAATCTCCATCTTTTTACTTATGAATTGGGATCCATTATCACATATGATCTCGATGGTACACCGAACCGCTAATAATATTCTTCTTTAAAAATGAAATTACCTCTTTGTCTCTTACTTGCACATAGGCCTCGCCTCGATCCATTTTGAGAAATAGTCAGTCATTGCTAACATGAACACTTTGCCTCCAGGAGCCTTAGGCAACTTGCCCACAATATCCATGCCCCATTTCATGAAGGGCCAAGATGAAACAATAGAATGTAGAGGTTCAGCAGGTTGATGCAAGATGTTACTGTGCCTTTGGCAGGCGTCACATTTTTGTACGTAGCTCATGGCATCCTGACGCATTGTTGGCCAGTAATAACCAGTCCTGAGGGCCTTTGATGCCAGTGCCTTTCCACCGGAATGATTTCCACACGTTCCCTCATGGATCTCCTTCAGCACGAGTTCAACTTGTTCATTGTCAATACATCTCAAATAGTGTCCTGCGAAAGATTTCTTGAACAAGACATTATCTATTAAAACAAAAGTTGAAGTGCGCATTTTAAAGGATCTAGCATTCTTAACATTAGGTGGTATAGTTCCAAGTTGAAGGAACTCAATTATAGGTTGGGTCCAAGATGGACTTGTAACTTGTGCCCCATTAGACTGAGTCACTTCTTGAGTTTCTTCCACTTGGTCTATAGCTGGGTACTTAACATAAATAATGGGGATATTAGTATGCAACATAGATTTGCAAGTTGATCCCAAGTTGGCCAGTGCATCTGCTTCTGTATTCTCTTCTCTAGGGACCTGTTCCAATGAAAATGACAGAAATTTTGAAGCCAAAGCTTTAACATGTTGAAGATATAGAGTCATTTTGGAATTCTTAGCCATGTAGCTGCCATTGAAATGGTTAGCGAGCAATTGAGAATCAACATATACATTTATATGAGTAATATTTAAACTTAAAGCAGTAGTTAAACCCATGATTAAAGCCTCATACTCAGCTTCATTATTCGTCGCATTGAATTCACAGGATACAGCTTGAGGTATGATATCGCCTTGGGGGGACTTCAGAACAATTCCCAAGCCAATCCCTTTGGAGTTTGAAGCTCCATCTGTATAAAGTGTCCAAAATCTAGGAGTTGTTTTACCTTCAAGCTGTTGTACCTCTTGTTCTACCTCAGGTTGCAGACTTGGACTAAAATCGCTACGAAATCGGCTAGAGCTTGAGATTTGATAGTTCGGGCTCGTATGAAATGTCATATGTGCTCACTTGACCGACCACTTGGCTAATCTTCCCGACATTTCGGAGTTCTCAACACACTTCTTATAGGATAATTAGTTCTAACATAATGGAATGTGTTTCAAAATAATGACGCAATTTTGTAGCGTAGTTAAAGCTAAAATTAACTTTTCAAGATGAGAGTACCTTGTTTCAAAGATCTAGTAGAGACTTACTTACATAATACACAGGATGCTGTTCACCTTGAATTTCTTTCACTAAGACCGCACTAACTGCATTCTCAGATACAGCTAAATACAAGTAGAGGCGCTCACCACGTTCTGGTTTGGCAAGTAGGGGAGACGTCATCAAGTATTCCTTAAGTTGTTTGAAGGCTGCCTCATGTTGATCAGTCCATTGGAATAGTTTATTCTTTCTTAACACTTCATAGAATAACCTGCACTTATCAGATGATTTAGATATAAATCTATTTAAGGCAGCTACTCTACCGGTTAACCTTTGGACGTCTTTAATATTCTTGGGAGATTCCAAGTTGAGAATAGCTTTGATTTGTTCAGATGGCTTCAATTCCTCTCTTAGTCACCATATGGCCCAAGAACTTCCTCGCTTTAACACCGAAGTTGCACTTCGGATTGAGCTTCATGTTGAAAGCTTTCAAGATGTTGAATGCCTCAGCAAGATGCTCCACGTGATCTTCAATATGCTTGGACTTCACTACCATATCATCTATGTAGACTTCCATCGTCTTGCCAAGTTGATCTTTGAACATCTTGTTTACCAGTCTTTGATAAGTTGCCCCTGCATTTTTAAGACCAAATGGCATAGCAATATAACAATATATACCTTCAGGAGTCATAAAGGCCGTATCTTCTTGGTCTGAGGGTTCCATTTGAATTTGCTGAAATCCTGAGGATGCATCCATGAATGTCAAGATATCATGTCCAGCTGTCTCATCGACTAGAGAATCAATATGAGGAAGAGGAAATGGATCTTTTGGGCAGGCCTTGTTCAAGTCCGTGAAGTCCACGCATACTCGCCACTTGCCATTCTTCTTCTCTACCACCACAACATTGGCCACCATCTTGGATATTGAACTTCCTTGATCATCTTGGCTTTCAAAAGTCTTTCAACTTCATCCTTTATAATGCTGTTGCGTTCATGGGCAAACTTTCTCCTTTTCGTGGACGGGACGAATAGTTGGATCAATATTTAACTTGTGAGTAATGACGTCCTTGCTTATTCTGTCATATCTTCGTGTTTCCATGCAAAACAGCATTTCGACTTTTCAAAACTCGATCGGCTCTTCCTCAACTTCGGTTGGAAGATCTTCCAACTTGCACTTGGGCCTCGGGATTTGATTCATCAACGAAACACTCTTCGTCTCGTGCTCCACCTTCAATAACATCCCGGGCCTTTTTCTTTAATTGCTATGCGGGACGAGGGACTGAACTTGCCTTCATGTTGACCTTGTAGCACTCTTTAGAAAGTGCGATTGCCCTTCAACTTGGCTACACCCCAAGGAGTTGGGAACTTGACACACGGTGATAGGTTGACGCACGGCTTTCATGTTGTGGATCCACGGCCTACCTAAAATGACATTGTACGAGGAAGAACATTCAATTACACGAAACCTCTCCATAGAATTCATACCTTCCGGATAGAGAGGCAACTTGATCTCTCCAAGCTGTTTGTTTTACTTCGCCAGAACCCTACTAGTACGGATGAATTCCTCACAACTTCGATAAAGGAATGCCCATCTCTTGCGAGCATGGGTAAAGATTATATTAACGAGCTACCACCATCAATAAGGATCCTCTTGACCATACAATTAGCTATCGAACTTGGACAACTAGACCATCATGATGGGGGTCCAGCGTGTTATCCTTGTCTTCATCTTCGAAGGAGATAACTTGACCATCTGTGAAGTCGCGGCATCTTGAGGGCGTTCGGCGATCCTCCTTTGAGCTCTTGGCATGACGCTTGGCTGCAGAATAAGTTGTACCACAAATATGGGATCCACCGAAATAACATTTACTACCTTGGTGGTGGAGGAGGTATAACTTTCTCGTGCGGATGCTCCACGAATCGGGTTCTTTGGATTCACTTCGACCCTCTTCTTACCCAACAGATCCTTGAGGAGTCCTTTTGACAATAGATGAGCAATCTCCTTCCTCAAGGCGAAACAATTTTCGATAGTATGCCCGAATTCCTCATGAAATGCACACCACTTGGACTTATCCTTCCAAGTTGTGGGCTTGTCATTTTCTTAGGCCATCTTGCTTTATCTCCAAGATTCTCCATGGCGCAAAGGACTCTGCAATATCCACGAAAAGCAATAGTCGAAATTCTAGGATAGTCATTATCATCTCCATCTTGATCATCATCTACAAAATGAACTTTAGAAGATTCGATTTAACAGGGGTTTGCCCTGCTAGATTTATAATGATGGGAATCTGATTTTCGTCCGATGGCTCAAATAGAGGGTCCTTCCAATTGACTTTTCCATTGCTAGACTGTCCTCCTCCAATCGATGAATCGTAAGGCTCGGTCCTTATTTCTTCAAGTTGTTTGGCGGTGTCATCACCACTCATTATAAAATGGAGAGTTCTTTTCGGCCAATACGGAATGCTTCCGTAGCGTGGACATATCCAGATTGGGTATGGTCACGCTTCTTTATTAAACGTGCAAATATTCCTTAAGACTCTCATTGGCTGTTGCACAATTCAGTAAAGGTCGGTCAACTTGTCGAACATACTGTTGCATGAAAATTGATTAGTGAACATGCGACAAGTTGAGCATAGGAAGAAATAGAGTTAAGAGGAAGTCTGTTAGCCATTTTAAAGTGGTCCCGATAGAGTTGAGCCAAAGCCCTGCAAAAACATGCTTCTTTAAAAACAGGGGGATACTTATAATATCCATTGATTCTTGATACAGAACACATGTTCTGTGGATCGGTACTTCCATCATACTTCTTCATATGAGGGACTGAAAATTTCTTTGGGATTTCCACATTAGCTATGGCTGGAACAAATCGGGATTCGTTGTAGCAAGTTGGGGAAACTTGGTGAGGAGGTAAGTTGACTCCAGGCACACCTCGAAGCAATTCTTTTATGGTTTGCATTTCCCTAATAAGTTGACTTTCTGCGAAAAGAGAATTATTATTAAATTGGGATGCAGAAGTATCAAAAGTATTAAAGAAACTCCCTGTTTGCCCCGTCGAGGGTGCGGTATAGGTATAGCAAGACGTCAACACAGGTTGGCTAGTTGTAAAGTTGAACCGTGGCCGCGAGGTTGGAATTGACGTCATGATTGTACTTTCTGGTAAGGTACTAGACATAGGGATATCTCCAACATGGCTTGGTCTGTACTGCACCAAACAAAGATCTAGGATGCAAAGGTGAAAATGGAGTAGATGTTTGAGTTTCGGTTTGTTTTCCTTTACGCATGGAATCAATGGCATTGAGTATCATAGTGTTTGTATGCTCTTGAGCATCCAACTGTCGATCACTTTTTCAATATCGTGACCATGTTAGACATTAGCTCCATATTGGCGGCTTCGGATTTGAAGACGGGTTGCACGAGATACGAGAACTAGGAAGCGGTGGTTCCTCTCACCAAGACTACCAGACGATGGATTGGCCATTTCTATATAAATAATCAAAGTGTCCCACGGATGGCGCCAAATTGTTTTGGTCAAATTTCTACGAGGGAAACTAGTAATAAGAAAGATGACAAAAAGGATTTGAATCTGGGTACAATGATTATGAAATGCTATAGAAATGAACTCAAAGGATTTTGTTAACTAGGGAAAGCCCTTGAACAACTTGTTCGCCGGCACAAAACCCCGGGAGGTTTTAGGGAACCTGCCTTGACCAAGTGATTGATTAACCAAGTTGAATACAAGACTAAGAGCGTATACTAGGGAGCTTAAGCTAGTGAGAATGTGTGTGTAAAATACATGTGTTCCTCCCTTTTTATACCTCAAATACAAAGAAACAAACAAGCCTAGAATATAGGAAATTGGTTGAAGTTGTTGAGGTATTCTCGCCACAATGTTGGTTGAAGAGATAAGGATCCTTTGCTGACTTTGTTTGATGAAGGAACGTTTGTTGACTCGTCTCCTTTATCGGTGACATACTTCCTAAAAATAGGTTGTAATGTAACAATAATTCAACCTGCAAAAAATGTCAAGGTGCAGTAGGAGAGCTCAAGTTGTAAGTGTCAAGATGATATATGTAAGTTGTAAACAAGTTGACTAAAAATGTAGGCCCAACAATGCTGGATTGTGGCTTCGGTAAATCCCGTCGAATATAAGAATGTTCAAATTAAATACGGATGGCTCCTTTAAGGATGGTTTGTGTAATGGAAGGGGTATTATTTGGGATTTGAAAGGGGATCTAATCAGTTCGTTTACAAACCATTATAGGTTTGGCTCAAATATGAAGGCAGAGATCTTGGCACTGCGGAATGGTCTGCTTTTATGTCACAACTGGGTCTGACCAGTGTTATGGTGGAGTCTAATTCTATGGTGACTATCAATGTTTTAGTGCATCAGCACCTTGCCCCTTGGCAGTATACTTATGACTTACGTGATTGTCAAGATTTGATTCATGGATTTCATTTGGCCCATGTTTTTCGTGAGCAGAATGGGGTTGCGGACCGACTGGCAGCCAAAGCTCATGCTCATCAAGAAAGTAAGATTTACTCTCGCTTTGCATGTCTTCCAAGGGATGTGAAGAAAGTTATGTCTATGGATGCCTACGATTTTAAGAGCTTTAGGAAAGGTCGTAGTTAGGTTTTCATTATGTTATTTATTTTCGAGGTTAGGCTCCTTTGTTCCCCCTAAATCGCGTAAGGCTGGTTATCCCCCTCAAATATGAATTTTTCCTTCGTTATTAATAAATTTGCGTAGGGTGCCGTCCCTATTTCTTTTAAAATATATATATATATATATATATATATATATATAGAGGAAAGAAAGGCTGCTAACACGTTTCCTAGAAAGCCCAAACGAAAATTGATGAAAATAATGCTAAAAAAACGTTCAAAGAAACCACACAAATTATGATGCAGCGTCGGGCGCGATCACGCCTATCATTTGGTGCAAGTGCGTGAAGGCTTGAATAAATTGGGCTGATGTTAGCACGAGCCATGGCGTGAGTGCACTGAGTCTAATGAATTTTGGACAAATTTTCTAGAAGTTCCTGCGAGCTATTGCGCAAGCCAAGCGCGAGCATCCGATCAGAAGTTTAGATTTCGTGCCTTTTTGACCCTCAATCATGCAAGCGAACCTTCCTTCTTTGCCTCAAACATCATTGATTGTTGTTTTGGGTCCAAAGACATTAAGAATGTACACCAACTCTTTCTTGGATCGTCCTCGAATGAATGGCCCCCATCTATCTTCAATGAGTTATTTTGCATTGGGCTTCGATCATTGGAGCGATCTGTGGTTCTCATCAATATGTGTTCCACATTGTGGACAGCGTATCATCATTTGTTTACATGGTAGTTATACACTGCCTATGATTGTGATTATGTGTGTGTCAAGCTATTGCGGACACCATTGGATTGTTAAGTTATACAGTAGGACTAATTTGCCTATTGTCGTGGATTTGAGATGTGTTTAGCGATTGCAAGCACAGTGTGATTGTTCTAGTATGTAATAGTAAAATCATCCTACTTTGATGATTGATTATGTGTTTAATATTTACAAACACATTGAAATGTTTTGGGTTATATGATTTATTAAGGACACATCGTGATTTGATATGGTTTAGTTGTGATTCAATACGAACACATCTTGATTTGTTTAGCATGACGAATAAATAATTACTTGTGCATTGCATAGAGTCCAGCTGGCATTTGTGTTTTTGTAGGTGTATTGGTGTATGACTATTACGGGAGCTGGGGCTACATTATAGTTGTGGTGTCCAATACACTGGGCCTCTCATACTGCCGTTAGCCACAACAGATATTTCTAGCTCCACTATTGTATGCAATACGCGTGAATTTGGGTATGCTATTTTCGTGTGGTATCTCGGGTCATAGGAGGAAAAAGTGCATACGTCGACCTGAATACGAATATCGGTTCACTATTGTTACTTGTAGTTCATGCTTGACGTGAACGGATACATTTATTATTTCGAGATACGATTATCGGTCTTTCATGATTTGTGTATAGCGGCAGTAGCACAAATATTTATGATAGCATTGTGGAATTCAGTAGGAGTGTCACTGATTTAGAATGGAGATTTAAGATTAGAAGTATTTGTTTAGGTTCGGAGGTGTACCTCGATCCCCCGTATCCTCTATTATGTGTTTACTTTACCGCTCTTTATGTGCTTCCTATACGAGAAAATTTTGGTCGCGGTCTTCAACTGGTATGGGACGGTTGGCGGCTACTGAGCCTCTCATTAGTATAGGGTTTGGTTGGTACTATGTGTTACCTGTTACATGTTTTACATCCTGTTAAACTATTGTGCATAGTAACATGCCATATTATTGCATTAGTAACTTACTGAGCCTTGTCTCATTGCATGCCTTTGTTTTCCCTAGTTCACAAGTTATAAGTTTTAATGCAGTGAGGCCTTAAAGCTTTGAAGTTAGTAAGTTATAATTTAGTTTGTAATTTGTACTATATCTCTTGTATAAGAGGACATGGGTTAACTGAGTTATTTAAACTTGGTAAATTGGGTAGTATCGTTGTATTTTGTAAATTTGTATTTGGTGCCGACTTGTGATGTCGAGCAACTTTATTAGTTTATGAACTTTGCCTACTACTTATAGTTTTCCTGAGCGTGTTAGCTCGTGATTGTTTAGTGTTGTTCTCCGGTTTGTGTTTCAGCCATTAAGGTTTTATTAGTTGTCGTTTTGATATTTGAGCTTTTGAAGCTCATGTTTTTATTAGGTATTCCACTGCTTGTTTTAGTTTGAAGCTCATGTTTTTATTCTTCGGTTTGTGTTTCAGCCGTTGAGGGTTTAATTGTTGTGGTTTTGATATTCGAGCTTTTGAAACTCATATTTTTATTAGGTATTTCACTGCTTAGTTTTAGTTTGAGCTAGTGTGGCTCGTTCATATCTATCGATTTCAGTTATTTATTGTCGTTTAGCGCACCGATTCGAGGTTCAATATTGGATCTCAAGTTCGGGGCGTTATAGTTGGTATCAGAGCCTTAATTAGCTGTTCGACAGGATACGATCCTTGGCTTAGGTCGGTTTGATATTGGGATGAGTGATCAATGTCGAGTTTTTGTGTATAGGTGTTCTATTGATGGTGGTAAGTTGTCGAGTTAGGCCAAGTAGGACTGTGAGAGCCCCGATCCGATCCTGCCGCCCTCGTTAATGAAAAAAACGAGCGGTTTCCGAATATATAGATGAGTGCGTTCAATACACCCGAGTCTCATTCTGGACTCAAATAATGTAATCAATGTGTATAACACATTTATATAAAAAACAGTGTCGCCACCCTCGTTTATAAAGAAAACGAGAGAAAAACTTAGGTTACGGATTCGAGGGCTAAATTACGAGTTTGGAAGGTTTTACACATCCAACTCGCCCTTTCGGTCTCTTATGATTGCTAATATGCTCGAAAATAAATATTATGGTGTATTTATGTTACGTGATAAAATAATAATAATAATAATAAAACACAAAAGGAAAAACAAACAAATATTCTATTATTTGTTATATATATATATATATATATATATGTTTATTTAATTAGAACAAACAAATACAAGGAAAATAACAAAATATACATATTTTGTTAATACCAAAAAAAATGAATAAAAAGAAATAAAATACACATATGTTATTTTGACTAAGGCAAACAAAGGCAAAGGAAATAATAAATTAAAAAAAAAAGAACAAAAAGGATCATTCTAAGCTTTCCAGGAAGGAGGTAAAAAAAAAATCTATTACAAAGTATGGTGTGCGGCACACCATACACAGATACACTGCATCTTCGTCATTTTGCTTCGTTTTGCTCTGTTTTGTTCGTGTTTTGATACGGGGACTTCGAGTTTCAAAACCAAAGCCCAAAAAATTGTTTTTTATACGGGAAAAGCATGATTGATATGTACCAAAGCTTAACTAATCAAATATACATGCTTTACTAAGATTTAAATTTTAACAATTAATTACAAACATAAAAATAAACAAACTGTGAATGTAAAAAACCAAGAAAAAGGCTTCCAAAATTGATTTTCAAGGATGATTCATCCATATATACATACTATACTCATCAAATCATGTATTTTACATGTTTACAAAATATCTAAGCTTTTCAATAGTTCAAAACCGAAGAAAAACTAAACGACCCGAAGGTTCTCACCTTCTATTGTTTTACAGAAATTGTTTGGGCCAAGTTCTAGACTGTTGTGTTGTGCTCCCACTGCTACCGATGCTAGGAAAGGAAGAATTACGTTTTTTGTGTTTGATTGTGTGTGTTTTGAGTTATGTGTATGTTCACGGAGAACAAAAGAGAGAGAGTGTGTACTCTCTGTGTGTGTGTGTGTGTGTGTGTGTTTCTCTAATGATCAATTGCCCAGGCATTTGTCAAGGTGGGAGGGAGTATTTATATGAGAGATTGAGAGAGTTACTCTTATCGCCAAGTAAGCTAGGAAGGTTCCTCCAACCTTGGCGACCAAGCTTGTGGGAGGGAGCCCTCAATAGTAAAAAATGTCGACCAACTGAGCAGAGAGGAAGATATTTTGGTGATGCGAGGTTTGGTGCGCGGCAAACCATATGGTATTCCCGCAAATCAAACAATCTTTTTGTCCTATCTTGTTTTGTTTTGTGCAATTTTTTCCCTTGGGCTTCAAGCTTTGACACTTTTGTCCTTTCTTTGACTTTTGACTTGACGTTAGTTCTCGAAAGTACTTTGTCATGTCTTTAGCCCGTTGTCGTTTGTGTAGGTATTCTTGATACCTGTAATTGTTATAAAATTAGTGTTAGTCCATTTTGTAAATAAGTAATTATTTATTGGACAAGATAATATAGGTGTACGAATTCTGGGTGTCTACAAGGACTTGAATAGTGGAGTTCTTACGGTCACGAGAGCGGGGACTAATGATTTGTTGTTCGTCATTTCTCCTGTGGAGTTTAGTTAGAGTGCTTTGAGTCCTCATTAGAATGATAGCACCCAAGGTAAGTCGCATGCGAGGTCTAGTAAGGAGGTTTGACCATCGTAGGTGGTCTTGTTAATCATAGAGATGTATATCTTTGGACACTTGAAGGAATATCTTAGGCTTGAGAATGACGATCGTTTAAGGAGATAATTGTGGAAGACCTGAGACTCTGGATCACAAATCTACTAGTGGTTAATGTTGACTGTTATAGTTACGTCAGTATGAGAACTTAAGTCTATACTAACTTAGATTCCTCATACTTGCATATCACATCATGGAATGTAAAACGTGTACATTCTAGAGACTTATGTTACACTTAGGTACATTTACTTGTTATTTTATACTTATGTACATAAGACTGATTCTAAGAGCATATTTGTTAATCACATGTCCATAACACCCTTGTGACGGAAGCTTTCAAAGCAACTTCAGAAAGGCCACTGATTTGGTTATCAAGAGATATTCATCGAGAACTAGGTTGATAACATGTTAGATAAAAATTGACCGAACCCATTACCAAACGAAATGGAACAGTAAACTGAATAATGGTACTTGAATGAACTGTGCTTCTTGGATGCTATTTGTAGCTGTGGATTGGTTGGTATGTGTTTATGAATTTCTAAATACAACCATACAGAGATAGGAACGATCATGGATAGACTTGTAATAGTTTTATTTGCGTGTGGCATCTTGAAGCTACTTGGTTTGTGTTAGTGACCAAAAGATTTATGGTTGAAACTAGTCACCCCGGTGGGTGAATATGTTAATATTAATATTGAGAATGATACGTGGTAGACTAGTTATACCATGCTAATTCATCCGAATGTGACAGTGTGTACTACATCGATAGGTTGTACAACATTGTACTTATTCCAAGTGGCATTGCTAGAATGTTACCTTTAGAACCCTATATGTTCTATATGTGATGGGTTGATAGTTAAGAACGTTCCATTCTCGTGTTCCGTTATGAGTGTGGTTCTAAGTGAAACTCCCCGTGAGGAGCAAGTGACCTTACTGAACCTCATGTGCTGGCTCACAAATCTTAGAGAACGAGTCACGAATAGAATATGAGATTAGTAAGAACAAATCTCGTAGTGTTTATGACTATCGTGACTTATTTTATCATTATTATGGTGCCCTTATTAATAGACTACTGTGTGCACTCTGATTGAGAGCTCGTCCGTTAGGACGTTATTATATAAGGTTAACCAAAGAGGGTTGTAGGTCCACTTGAGGTTAATAGTAAGGCTAGAGGGGGGGTGAATAGCCTTATAAAATCTTTTTGTAATGTTTTAAAACCCTGTAAAAACTTGAGCAACAGAAAAGCGATTTTAATCAAACAACCAAATGAACAGTTTTATTGCCGACTGAAATAATGGAGCAAAGGCTGACTAAGGCTTTAAGTAATGAGTTGCTTAAAGCTTTGGTCAGTTTGGTCAAATAAAACACACAGAATGAACGCAAGATGTAAAGTGGTTCACAATGTGAAAACTGCTACGTCCACCACCAAGTTGGTCAAACTTAGATTTTTGAAGTGCACTAATATTAATAATCTAAGTGATCACTAACGGATCAGTGTACAATAAGGACCAGTGAAATTTATGGAGATTATATGTTACAAGGAACAAAGCAATCTTGTGTTGTTAGAATCAATGATCTCTAAAAAACTAGGTAGTTGGGAGAGATTCAAACAATGATTGAACTAAGAGTAAGATACAAAGAATGAGAAATAGTAATAAATAATCTAAGTATTTTGCTCTTGAATGAAGCTCCAGAATTCTTAAGAGTATTGAATGCTTTTTGAATTTTGGTAAGAACTTCAGTTGTTAAGGTCACCATTCTTCAATGCATCTCTGGCTTTAAATAGGCAGGGATAGAAATGTTGTCGTTGGATTCATTGGATGAGTTTTGACATTGCATTAAATGTTTTGATGGTGTGCAAGTCAAAAAGACGATGAACAACTTTCTCTTGAGCTTTGCGCTATCTCAGAAAAGGTAGGTTTGTATCTATCATTTCATTCTGAAATAAAGTAAAAAGCTAAGAATAGAAAGTGTGTCAGGATACTCTTTAAATGCAAAGCAAAAAGCATATTTGAAAATAACGTTAAGTCCTAATACAAATTTAAAACAACTACGGTAGCTTATCACGGAAGCTTCCATTTAAGGATCAGTAGACTTTGACGAGATAAGATAAGGACATATAAAAGTCTACTATCCTTATTTCCATATATTACTGACTGACTTGGAGAATATCTAAGTTTTTATCAATCATGAATATAAGGCGAAATCAGCTTGACTAATTTTGACAATTCAGTTTATCAGACTTGATCAGTCATCCTTGTAGAAGATGGCTAGTCACTAGGTTAGCCAACAATAGATACGAGGCTTTGCTGAATGATTATAAACGATAGAATGATTTTAAATAAATCGTAGGAAGGACCAACAAACTCCTCCTATTTATTTAAAGTCATTCATATCAAAGAAGAAGTAAAGATGAACTATAAAGTATAAAACTATTCTGATAGAAGGTACCTTAGTTGTATATAAAATATCCTGCAAGAATTAGAGTTGGGCAGGGATACAAATTTACAAGGAAAAACATGCCTTTCAAAAGCTAAAGTATTTAATCAGTACTGAAAGTAAGAAATGTAAAAGAGTTTAAGAAGCACGGAACTTCAGTTGGTGAGATAAATGTGTTTTGCTTCAACTGAGGAAGATAAAGGAGGCTCAGTTTCTGCTAGGGGAATATTTAAGCGTTTCCTCAGCTCAGCATTTTCTTGTAGAATAGCCTTACTGATAGCCTTTTGCTTTTTCTCCTTCTGAAGGGCTTTAAATAGATAGTGCTCAAGATCCTTAATCTGAGCAAAAGTGGCCCTTTGAGCATCGGATATCTCCTTCCAATCATCAACATGGACAGCTCGGGGGTGACCAGCTGCAATGGCCAGACTGACTTCATTATAGATTTCACCTCGAATATCAGGTACAATCATCCGTAAATGATGGCGAAGGTTATCAAGTGATCTAGTTAAGTCCCTGATGGAGATATGTGTCTGCATCTACTGATATTGTAAGGCACCCACCAGTCCCATTCTGCTTGTTAAGGCCTAAATTGAATTGTTTAGAATGGTAAAGGTGTCACAAGCCTCAGCTGTGCGTCCCTCAATTCATTGAAACCTGCAAAGGTAATAAATGGCGTTGATGTGAAAGGATCAGCAGCATTGGCAAATGGAGTTTCAAACGATGTTGGATCAGCTTCTACTTCAGCTACTTCCTCTTCAACTTCATCAATGAACTTAATTTTCTTGTTTACCCTCTTCTCGAGATCACGAAGGATCTCATTAATATGGGCATCCTCCCTTCTTCTCTTTACAATAAGAGGGGGAAGAGGAGCAGCATCTTCTATCATGTCATCACATTCAACTATAAGCCCATCATAAGAAAACAAATCTTTGGCAGCTAAGGAATCTTTAGAGTCGTCCAAATCATACTGAATCCCCTGATAGTAATAAAGTTAGTAGTGACTAAGGTGCTTAGTGAAGCGACTGAAGATTTGGGATTAGGTTGGGGTTCAGCTGCGATGGTTTCAGTAGTAGGTTGGGTAATGGGTTAGCTTGTCGATGGTTGAGGGGGTAAGGTTTCAGATGGCTGGTGGATTAGGATATCAACTGGTTGAGAGGTTGGTGTAAGAGTATGGTGTGATTGAGGTAAATATAAAAGAGCAGGGGCATAATTGTGAGAGGTAGTTGAGACTAAGTTTGGGGATGACCCGTATCTAATCCATCATCATTGTTATCATCCTCATCATTACTGGCGGGTTCAGCTTCATACTCCTCCTTAGTAGTAGGTGGGATTTCAGTAGCAACTTCATCATCTTCAGCTTCAGCTGTATTTTTTTCACCAAGTCCAAGCTCCACAAGGACTTCATTTATAGTAGCATCAACTAAGTCATTAGCAAGTTCAGCTTTATCCTGATTGCTAATATCCTCAGTAGGTGGTTATTCTTCAACTGGTTGAATCTGAGGTTCAGCCTCAGTTGGTGAATGTTCATCTTCAGCAAGAATTGGCTTAGCTGGCTAAACGATTACAGCAGTAGCAACAGCAACAGCCTGAGCTTCATCATGAGCCTTTAGCTCATCCCGCCTCTGAATCAAAAGCCTATATTCCTTTTTGGCTTTGTTAATCCTTGCCCTTAACTGGCCAAAGGTAGCATCCCTTACAATTGTTAGGTCAGTCAATAACTCAATGTGAATCCAATCTTGGTGGACTTCTTCATCATCAGGTCTTGCCTCATGGTCTTCTAGGTAAAGACCATTGATAGATATAGGAGGAAGATTGAAGTATTGTCGAAAGATAGTACAAAAACTGAAGACCTTTTCATCTTGCAGAAATCTATCACTAGAACAGTAAAATTGGTTCCATTACAAGCCAAGGGGCTAAAAGTATTTGCCATGGTTTAGGAATATTTTTATTTTGGTGAGGTTTGGGGTGGAGGGATAGAGAACATGAAGTTTATGGGAGTAGTCGGATTCAGTTCTGAGGTATTTGGAAAGTTGAGGAATGATGGCTTGATTTTTTCGTTCATCATGGATGCTTAGAAGAGCCTGAATGAAAATAAGAAGATGGTCTATGGGGAAAACCCAATTTGGAGGCGCAGGACGGGAAGTAGATTTGTTATTGTTGTATCTGAAATGGAATGTGGGATTGTGGAGAGGTTTGAAAATTTTTAGAGGTTTGTCAGTATAGGTGTGAGATGGAAAAAGTTCTGAAAATGGAGGTAGAGGAGGTGGTGATGGTAAAATAGGAGACAGATTTTTAATAGAGGTGATGAAAGGAATGAAGTTTTGTTGGTTGAGAGTGGGTGGAACAATTCTAAGTGGAGGAATAGGAATGTTCTCACCTTCGGGTTCGGTAGGTTCATCCACTAGTAGATGTCTACGAGGAGGAGGTCTAGGCAGGACAAGCTAAATTTCACAGAGAGGAGAGGTGACTATTCTTGCTCATGCTCTTGACCCAATATTCCTTTAAGCGGACAACCTCTTTGAGCTTTTCCTGCCTTGTTGAGCAATAGCAGGCTGTCTCTCGACACGCCTTTGAGCTCCTCCTGCCTTGCTAAGCAGCAGCAGCAGGCTGTCTCTCGACAAGCCTTAGAGCATCTGGTTGAACTTGGCCTTTAGCTGTTGGCTGAACAGCTAAACATCCTAGCCAAAATGACTGTGGTTAATGTCATATTGAACAGCATCATTGTCAAATTTCCCCATTGAGGTCATTGGAATCCCATCTTGATTTCTCATTGGTTGGGCAAGTTGAGGAATAGACTTCAAAAATTTGGAGATGATCAGGTGGTGTGTTGGTTTTGTAGTATTTGCCTTCCTTTGACTCCCACGAAACTTGGTGATATTTTCCTTGATACATTTCACCAATACTCTAGCCTAGTTCATGGCGTGGCCTTCAACCATAGCGGACATCAGATGCCATTAAACCTTTGTCAATTTATCATGCCCTCCAGACTTGATCAACAAACAATTTTCCAAGAGAGTGGACAAGGCATAGTGCATGGGTCTGAACTTGTGCTTGTTTAAATAGTAAGCACTATCAATTGCAATGTTCCATCGCATTCTTGCCCAGTCAACAAGCTAAATTTGCTAAGGTACATTTACACAGCCTTCCATTCCCAAGTTTAGGAAAACTGCTCCTAAGGAATTGGTGTCCATCACTACGGAACTCCACGGATACTACCAGAAAGTGAGTTAGGAGAATTAAGGGTAGGGTTCATTAAGTTAAAGAACTCAAGAACAAGGTCTAAATGATAATGGGTGTTAGGAAAGTCGAGAATTGGAGAGAGCCTAGAAGCAATACACATTTCATGGAGCTCGCACCCAATAGGAGATGATAGGAAGGATGAGGTGTTAATAAGACAACCAGCATCTTGTTCACTTGCCATTGATTGTAGAAAGAGAATGTATGAAGATCTGGAAGGGGTGAAATAGAGAGAATTTTGATTTCCAGAGAAAGCTTAAAGATTTTGAAATTTTGAGAGCGTAAAGAGGGAAAAGGTTTAGGGTTTTGGCTTATATAGGGTTTTGACGTTTTGTGAGAGGACTGACGGTTGGTACTTTTAGTGGAAACGTGGGCTGAATTTTAATGCCACATACGTAGTGATGGCATGGGCAGCCAAAACGTCCTATCGATGTCGGTACTTTTAGGTGAAACGATTGGCTTCTCTCATACACTTCACACTATTATTAAGAAATTGGCAGGAAAAGTGGCTTTGAATTAAATAAGCAGAGGACTGCTTAATAGGTAACTGAAAAGAATCTAGAAAATGCGTGAAACTAATTTTTGAGATTCAGTCAGACGCATGACAGAATATCTTTGTAGTACTGGAGACTGAGCCTTTTGAGAGAAACAGTCGCTACTGGTTGACTGATTTGAGTAAGTGAATTAATTGGCACATGATTTGCATGACATGCGATATTCGGTTAAATAAATAACTGAAACACTCAAAAACAATAAAACACATTAGAAAATACCTATCACTCACAAAATAAGCATTCCCAATTCTCCTCTTAAAAAGTAAAATCTTGTAGAGTCTAAGGCTTTAGTAAATATATCGGTCAATTGTAAATCAGTAGATATATTCAAGTTGAATGTTACCTTTCTCTACATAATATTTTAAGAAGTGATACCTTATATCAATATATTTTGTCTTGGAATACATGACAGGGTTTTGAGATACTGATATTGTTGTTGTGTTGTCGCAAAATATAGGACATTTTTCCATCTTGAGCTTTTAATCAATCAGTTATTGCTTCATCCAAAGAATTTGAGCACAACAGCTTCCAGCAGCTATGTATTTAGTTTTCGTTGTAGAGATTGAGACAGAGGCTTTCTTCTTGCTAGCCCATGATATCAGTCTGCTACCTAGGAATTGACAAGTACCACTGGTACACTTCCTATCTACTCTAGAAGCTGCAAAGTCAGCATCTGAATATCCAATTAAATTGAAAGAGGAATCTTTGGGATACCAGATACCAAGCTTTACAGTGTTGATGAGATATTTGATAATTCTCTTGACTGCTGTCGAATGAGACTCCTTGGGATCTACTTGAAAACGAGGACAAACACACACAGCAAACATAATATCTGGCCTAGAGGCTGTTAGATATAATAAAGAACCAATCATACCTCTATATTCAGTCATGTCGACTGATATACCTTTCTCATCTTTGTCCAGATGACAAGTAGTAGCCATAGGAGTACTGTCATATGATTTAGCATCGTGAAGTTTGAACTTCTTGATCAGCTCCATGGTATACTTGGCTTAACTAATGAAGATTCCTTCAGATATTTGCTTGATTTGTAATCCCAGAAAGTATGTTAGCTCACCCATCATACTCATCTTGAGCTTACTCTTCATCAATTTTTCAAATCTCTTACATAAAATATCATTAGTAGATCCAAAAATAATATCATCGACATAAATTTGAACTAATAATGTGTTACTTTTATATATCATTATGAAGAAAGTTGTATCAATTTTACCTCTTTCAAAACCTTTTTCCAAAATAAATTTAGATAGGGTTTCATACCAAGCTCTTGGTGCTTGTTTGAAGCCATAGAGTGCTTTCTTCAGTTTGTATACATAGTCCCTATGTGTTTGTTCGAGAAAACCCAACGGTTGTTCTACGTATACTTGCTCTTGTAAATCACCATTGGGAAATGCACTCTTCACATCCATTTGATAGACCTTGAAGTCTTTGAAAGAGGCGAGGCTAGGAATAGTCTAATGGTTTCAAGTCTTGCAACAGGAGCAAAAGTTTCATCGTAATCAATTCCCTCCTCCTGTCTATAGCCTTGGGCCACCAACCTAGCTTTGTTTCTGGTGACATTGAGCTTTTACTTTAGTTTGTGTTTGTCAATACTATGATCATACAAAGCATCATTCCTATGTCAGAAAGACAAGCGAAAAAGATAGTCTATGAACTAGGTTAGGTGTTTGGAGTCCTAGATCCCAGCAGTAAGAACATGGTTAAAAAGGTTAATTGTAACTTTTTGCTCTTCATTTGCTCCAGAAGTAAAAAATGTAGTCCCATATTTCGCTTGTCAGCCTTTCTTATAATTCCAAAATTTTCTCATTGCAGTATTTTGTTTATACTTACCTGTCTTGATTTTCTTAGCTTTTTCTTACTTAAAATCATCTTTTCCCTTTACTTATGTGTCAATTTGGGTTGTACTTATTGCTTATTTATCTGGCCAGAGAGCTGAAATTGTTCAATGGATCAATCAAGGGGAGGAGAGGTGGTGGATGACCAGACACGAAAGAATGTGCAATTCACAGTAGAGTGCCATAGAGGACTTGAGCTAGCTTTTTCTACATTGGACACTTTTGGAGACTTTTGTTTTTGAAGGGGTTACTGATACAAATTTTTAGTGTATTTTCATGAGTCATTTTGATATTGATTGGTTGCTTATCCTTTTGACTTGGCTAACAATTAGATACAATAGTTTGGTGTTATTAGTTGATGACTTCATAAAATGTATATATTCGTATCTATGTAATGCAATTGTTTTTCATGTGATAATTTGTATATTAGATTACCATAACATAACAAATGGTTGGTATAGTATCAACCTTTATTGTGGTTGTTTAAATTGGAGAAAAATAAATGGTGTAATATAAAATACATTTGGGAAAGCAGATATGGGAGGGGAAAAACAAACTACAAGCATAAACAAAACCGTCTCAAATACTATTTGGGAAGGTAATTCAAACGGTTTCAAATACTATTTGGGAAGGCAAGAAAATCGTGCCAAATACTATTTGGGACGGCCAACCATGCCAAATACTATTTGGGACAACTGCTAAAACCATGCCAAGTACTATTTGGGACGGTCGTCAAAACCGTGCCCAATAGTATTAAGGACGGCTGCCAAAACCGTTCCAATTACCTTATTTGGGATGGGTAAAACAAAACCGTCCCAAATACATGTCAAATGGTACACCTGTGCAAAACCATCGCATTTGTCGTGCCAAAAACTTTTTGGAACAGTTTTTAGTCGTGCCAAATGTATTTGGCACCCTCGTAGTTGGGAGGGAGCCAAAACCGTCCCAAATACTATTTGGCACAGTTTTTTGCCTTCCCAGATATCCATTTTTCTTGTAGTGTCAGGCGGTTGTCCCCCTCAAGTTTATATTTCTTTTATTCCTTAATAAAATTTAACAGGGTGTCGTCCCTGTTTCCTTAAAAAAAAGAAGAAGAAGAAGCTTTTCTTGAATATTTTCTTGCGGTTTTCGAATTTTATTTTTTCTTTCATGGATGATGAGATCAGGGTCACATTTTCACTTGTAAATTGATGAGAGACAAAAGGCTTTGCCATTGATAAACTTAGAACTTTGTGATAGTGTATATGTTGATGAGGGATTTGAAATATTTAAGAGTATTTGATGAGGGATTTGAAATATTTAAGAGTATGTTGCTGAGGGGTTTGCTATTAATAGTTGTTTATTTTTATCTTATTTTTTTAAGTATTCCTAAGATAAAAAATAAAAATATATAATACACTTGTTAATCCACATAGGCATTCCAGTCAACCACAATTGAGGGTAATTTTATCATTTTAAGATTTTCTTAACGCTCCTGTTAGAGATAACGGTATGAGGGACTAATTAGGCTTCAAATGTTGAAATCAAGGACCACCGTAGAAAATTTTATCAATTGAGTACCAAATCACCAGGAAATAGAAAGTTCAGGGACCAAATTATATATTAATCATATATGATCTGTAGTCCTGTAAGTTTTTAGATAAATTTAGGTGACTTGGAAGCAAATAATCTAAAACTAATACTCTCTCCGTCCCTAAATTATTTTCTTCCTTTTTCTTTTTTGTCCGTTCCAAAATAATTGTCTCGTTTAAAAGTTTTCTTTTTAGAATATCACTTTTACCATTTTACTCTTACTTTTTCTTCCTACTTTAATTATAGGTTATATGTCACACCCCAACCCAGACCCACTACACGAAGCCCCGAATTAGGATATGAAACATTCATAACATATGTACAATCCTGTAATATAATGAGCTAACCAGCTCATGAAACCACAATTCCAAAATTTCATCAACCACAACAACAATTATAACCACCTCGACGGCTATAACGCAAGCCAGAGAACCACAATACAACTACCATAAATACAAATACATCATCGAGCTACACTGCTCGGTATCAACCAACATAACCAAACTGTCACACGACCATACCATTCCATGAAAGTATACAACCCAATTCTTCACAGTTCCAAGTACCTCGACAATACGTGTCGGATCAAAATACCACAAGTATCTATACAATAATACAATACCCAAATGAGGATTACAACATAATACAATCGTTCAAACCCAAGTACATCTAAATACCAAAAGGGTTACTAACGAATTAAAATACCCAACTACCACATACCATCACCTTGTCAGCCTCACTGACCTCCAATACCTATGTTCCTGCGAGCTAAGGAAAACAAATGGAAGGAATGAGTCGAAGACCCAGTAAGTTACCACTATGCACCTATATGGCATGCTGACATGGGACACAGTTCATGTATCAACAATATCACAATATAACAGTTCTATGCAATAACAACATGTAACAAGTAAACATGCAATAACCAGTCGATCCTGTACTACCACGAGAGGCTCAGCTGCCGCCAATCGTCCCATACCGGTTGGAAATCGCAACCAACTCGCTCATACAGGGAGCACATAATGAACTGTAAAGTAAACACGCATGAGTGGATACGGGGGTCGAGGTACACCTCCGACCGCTTCCAACCTTATCACCTCTTCATCATATAAGTGCGGAATCGACTCAATCAATTTAAGCGTGCTCTGGACCAATGCGCCCTTAATCCCTTACAACTCACAGGGTCACACGATCCGGTCTCCACCTCAACTAGCTTGAGATGTGCCAAGTTTCAACCATCTGCTAGGGCCAGTAGCGAGAAGTCCCAGATTCATCAATAGCCCCAACAACGGCGTTTCACTAGCTCTCCGCCCTCATGAAACGTTGGTGGAACTATGACTTACTGGTATCATTTATCAATTCCAACTGTTCACATATCATTTGATGGCGTCCCATCATTTAACCATGTTGTTTGGATTCAATCCAATATGGTACTACACATATTCTCACATATGCTAGCACATTAATAACAGACTCTGTATAGTCAAACATCTCATTTTTCATAAGTAATCCACATAACTTCATCAACATCATTTTCGAATTCCGTAGAGTCATATAAACCAATTCCACGAGTCGAGCCACATAATCAACTATCCACATATTTTAACATGTTTAGGTTACGTAGACTAAGCCACATATAAATAACAACATATTACAAGTCAATTGCGGACTCCGTAGAGTTCGACATCACATTTCACTATCTCGTAGTTCAACACATATTTCACCAGTACGGCTAAGTTCACATAGCATCATTTCACAATATCTTTTTCATGTAATCAACGATTATCATGCATATCACCAAGTTCACCGTATTGACATGAAATACATGTTATCTAGCATGAACAACTACCACGAGCAAGAAATAAAAGTAGTAACTACTCAAATATGACAAACACACCAAGGAACAAGGTTGGGTTGGATGAAAGTACTCTCTCCGGTGATATCTACCTTGCTACGAAGTCCCAACTTCGATCCCGCTCTCGATCTTGCTCGATTCAACTCTTTCTCACTCCCAAAACCCACTTTCTCTCTCTAAAACGTGGGAGAAGAGATGGGGTTCGATATTCCACAACAGATCAGACGATCTATTTAGGTAGAGACGTGCTCCTCATCGCCCTCTACGCTACAGCGAAGATGGATCGACGATCCGACAAGCGGAGCTTAAGATATCGCGAATTCTTCTCTTCTCTCTCCCCTTTCTCACTCTAGAGTCTCTCTCTATCTCAGACATGTTGGTTGAAATGAGGGGAGGAAAAAGGGTTGTAATCTTTTATATCCATGGGTAAGTGTTTGGTCTAATCCCGGGCTAGTTTGAGCATTTTAAATCACTTAAAAACACGAAAAATCGAGAAAGAACAAAAATCGAACGAACAGGGCACAGGGCAGGGCGATCGCTTTGCCCCATCCCAGGGCGATTGCTTTGCCCTCTGGTAGCAGGGTGATCGCTCTGATCTCCCTAGGGCGATCGCTTTGTGCCTAGCTTCTCCGAACTTTTCGAAAATGCTCCGAAACGCTCCCGAAATGATTCTAAGTGACCCTAAGGTGATCCTAACTCTTGGGCAAGGTCAAAACACACCCAACACACACCGAATCATCCCGTGTCGAGGCACAAATGATAACGAACACAAGTCTCAATTGCACATCGAGATACACACACCAAACCACACTCAAACCAACTCAACTTACGGTTTAACGACAAGACGAACGTGCTCGTCGCTCGTGAATGGATCCAAACCAAGGCTAGGTCAACCAACCAAGGGGGAAATATATTGCATACGAACCCTACACGATGTCGGGAATAATCTCGAACGAATACAGAACTATTGCACAGTCCATCAAGTATATACCACAAGTCAACACGAAGTGACTACGAGCGAAATGGGAAAGGAAATAGAGACCGAGCCTCTCAACTACGGTACAACTCAACTTGTTAAACTCACGGCTAGGATTATGGACAAATTAGAGGCACGTTAAGGGTTCTCAACCCTAAGGTAATCACACGAGGAATAAATATGATGATACTAAGCATGTTGGGTTTGTCGGGATCTTACATTATATGCACATGGGTATTAAAAAAACTATACACTATATCAATATTAATAATCTAGTCAATTATTTTTTCTTAATCCGTATGCCGAGTAAAACAAGACAATAATTCAGAGATGGAGGGAGTACTAAATATACGAAATTCATCTAAAAATTTTATTTACATCTCATACTTTAAGTATTGTATATTCTAACCAACATACAACACTACAACCATAACATTTTTTATTATCTAAATAAGTCATAATTAGGGTAGCTATTATAGACGGACAAATCCTGACCCATTTCGCTCGACTATCTTAAGAGCGTGAATAACCAGAGAGCATTGACGGAGCAAAGGGGGTGCAAGGCAAACAACAAAGTATCAAAAGGGGGAGCAAAGTTAAGCAAATGAGGTTTGGGGAGCAAAATAAGCTCCATTAGCTTAGAGCTTCTCCAATGCAATTATCTATCTAGTAAAAAATACTAGACTCGTAAAAAAGATAGATTTTTTTCCCAAAAAAAATTCTGCAATGAAAACCTCTTATGCTAAGTGGAGATAATGTGACATTTAGTCAAGAATACATCATCTATGTGATTCTAGATAATATGACATTTAGTTAAGAATACATCATTTACGAGATCCTCTACTTCTAGAAGGTCACCTAGAGAATATCTTTCCATTCAAATCAATTACCGTGATTTTTCTTTTATTTTTTACTGTATTTTTTATTGTCAATCAGTTATGGTTTACCATTAATTTTATTTTATTTTTTACTATCAATCAGTTACCGTATGAAGTATTTTTTTGTCAATCAGTTACGGTATAAAGTCATTTTTTTTTTTTTGTAATTAATTATAAAAAACTGTCAAGTCTGAAAGAATGATCTAAAGGAAGTCTTACATTGGAGCACGTTCAAAAAGAGGACTTTCTAAATTTTTTGCTACTTACGAAAGATGTCTTCTTTTTTTAAGCGTACCACGGTAAAAAAACATAGATGGTAATATTGAAAATGCTCTTAGCCAAGTTTTTAGTCTACTTTCCACGTGTCGCTCATCCATTGGGCCGGCACAAAAAAATACCCTTGTCTAGTTTTTGGTTATTTTTTACCTAAATTTTTTTTTTATTTTTATATATTAAAATACACATTTTTCTCTATAAATAGAGTTTTTGTTTGCTTTATTTGAACGTCAAATTATTTTTTTCTAAATTATTTCAAATTTTCTCTATTTTTATATAAAAATATTAAAATAAATAAAAATAAAGATGATAAGATATACAAAGTTATGGAGTTTTTGCCATTGTTGGATGAAATTTTTATTTAAAGAGCTGAATGGGTATGTGTAATTTTATAGTAATAAAATTGGTCAAAAATGAGCAAAACTCTTCATTAAGCCACCCATTATTGTGAGTCATGGGCCCCCTAACACAGACAAAAACAACCCCACCCCCCGCCCATCCCCCACTCCACTCCACTCCACTCCACTCCACACCCACTCACCTTCTCCGCCGCCGCAACTCTTCGGATCCCCATCATCATCTCCACTCCCCACCCACTCACCTTCTCCGCCGCCGCAACCCTTCGGTTTTTCCCCACCATCATCAGATTGGAAAATTAGAAGATCAAGACTATCGATATGGATAACTTTCAAATTTCCTTCTTTTTCAAAACTTGCATCGAGTAGTGGTAAAGTAATTGTAATGACCAAATTATATTCAAATTTTCAACATTCGACCATTCTATTAATGACTAATTTAGAGCCCGTTTGATCGAGCGTTTTGGCCAAAATACAGGGATAAAACGCAATTTATTTACAAAAAATGTGTTTCAATACTGCGACAAAAAACGCAGCATTTTCAAAACGCAGCTGCGTTTTAAAACGCTGGAGTTTTCAGCTTTTTTCCAAAACGCAGATTTTAAAACCCTCCTAGAAAAAAAAAAACTGCGTATTGAAGTAATATCCCAAACATATTTATAAAGAAAGACCTCCGTTTTTAAAACACTGCGTTTTTTAAAACGTCGCGTTTTTAAAACATTGTGTTTTGTAAACGCTGTACCAAACGGGTCCTTAAAAACAAATCATTTATTTAGTTCATTAATTATTAAAATATAGCGTTTTAAAAACACTGCGTTTTGTAAACGCTGTACCAAACGGGCCCTTAAAAACAAATCATTTATTTAGTTCATTAATTATTAAAACATAATTAATTACACACCCAAAAAAGTCATTTAAATTTACCGATTTTATTTGTCAAGAGGTCAAGGGAAAAAAAAACTAAGAGATCCGAGTTCCCCAGGCATTAAAGAGCACAGCAGTGATCGCTGATTAAGATAATGGACAAAAACATTAGGAGATGAAATATAGTCGCTGCGAAATTACGACCTATCTTCCTAGGTAGGTCCTACCTTTCAAAGTCAAATGTCTCCCTCAATTCCGATCAAAATATCTACATTTCAAAACATCCAATAATTAAAGAATATATTAATACAATATTAATTATAATCACAAAAATGTTGAACGTACATAAAATGCTTCTTATATCAAATGTGGTGAAAATGCTTCTTATATTAAATGAGGATAAAGATTTGATATTACAAGCTCGAACCTGTAGTACTACTACAAGCTTTAATGATATTGTCGTTGGATCAAGGTTACTTAAATCTTTACACCGTTGGATCAAATTGATTACATTGAGGTTGAATTTGATCCAAAGGTGTAAGTAAACTTGATCGAAGTACACTAACACTACGTAATATCATTTGTCAATAGGATAATAAACACCATACATAGAAAGGAAAGGAAGAAGTAATTAACAATATTCCCAAGTGGGAGGTCGTCTTAACTAGTAATTATTGATAAGAGATCTCTCCAAACTATGCTTCTTTCTCCATATTCTTTACCTTGATGCCAAAGCTGTAAGTAAACGAGCTCATAAAATATATATATATATATATATATATATATGTAAAGACAAAATGACAATAATGAAAAAGGGATCTCAATGGATGTTTTGCTCTTCCGCGGACTATTTTCGTGATGTAGCCTGTTGCTTCACCAAGTGAAGCAGTAGGAGGTGCTGTGATCGGATCGAGAGATGGTTCAAGAGATTGATCAGTGTGTAAGAACAGGGAGATGGTTAATGGAGATGGAACTTAAACCTGTTAATATATATATATATATATATATATATATATATATATATATATATAGTTGCTACTATGAAGATTGTTAAGTGAATTGAATCATATAAACAAAAAGCGTACTATGTGAAGTAGTTTCACCAGGGAGATGAGAAAAATGAAACAGGGGATACAGGTTTCTAGCAAACCCTGTTGATTTGTAGCAAAAACTGAGCAGTGAAAAGTCCTCCGGATTTGGGACAGAGATCATCGATGGTGCCTTCCCTGAAAACCGCCTTTATTCTTAGCGATGAAACCATTCTTTGGCTTGGGTATCTCATGAATATCCATCACCTGTATCGTCCTTTGCTTTTTCGCTTCATAAAACAAATAAGCATTACTCAGATACAAAATTTTTAGTCAGCGGCTTGTACCACAAAGGGTGAAATCTCAAAACCCAGAATAGTATCAAGGCACATTCTTTACGTTCTAAATGTAAAAGTAAAAATATTAAATGGAAAATATTCAAACCATTTTGTGCTTCTTGGTAATTCTCATGAAGCCGCTTTCTTGCTGAAGCCAGCCTGTCAAGATCAATGCTTGATTCCTTGTGAGCTCTCTGCAAAGTCAGAAAATACAGCAATTCAAACACTGGATAAACCCCAAAATAAACTCTCTGGAAACAAAATAACACCAAAAGTAGAACAGTACATTTAGGGGAGGGGCAGAAGCAGATGCAGGAAGAGATTGTGGTGGTTTAGAAGGGGCTTCTCTCCTAGGAATAGAGGCTTTTGCCTTCTGTTCTGGTTCTGAATTATTCCTATCTGATCCTGAACTCCCATCTATAGATTATTTGGGACAAAACTGATCAGAAGCATAAAAAAGAGGCGAACCGAATTGCTCGTAACGCAATTAACTCGAGACTTAACTGTGAGGATTTGGTGAATATGCAAACTCAGGCACCTATAACAACAGCTTTAGAGATTAGAAGTTCGAATTTCCAAAACACAAATTTCCAAATAAAGAAAAAATGCCCAAGGTTTCTGTTTGCTGAGGCAGGTAGGCAATCTGTACCTGGTGATGACCGTTTTGGCGATTCCTTGGTACGTTCTGCAGCAGAGGTGAGTCCGCATCGGCTGCTACCACAACCATTATTAGTTTTTAAAAAAAAACAAAAACAAACAAGATCAACTCTTGCTAGATGGAGATGAACTAGTTAATACGAAGAGGAGATTATCAAGAGAGTTCATTCGGGTAAAATACATCTGAGAATGGGAGCATCTTCAGTGTGCTTCGACCCAACCCATTCGTCCACCAAATCTTTCCATTTTCTGAGAATAGAACAACAAACATTCAACACATTGGTTTCGTAAATTTCTTCTACTACATTGGCTTCGAGATTTAAGGATTCCCCGAAAACTAACCTTACGAGTTGCTTCACCAGTCCCCTTACATCATTGGATGGATGCTTCCTCAATCGATTCACATTCCTTCCTATATCGGTTTCCTGATTTTATTTTTTCGATTTACATAGAAACAGGTGTTACTGATATAGGAGTAGAGTTTCCCATTTCAATCAGATATTCAAACAGAATCATAATGAACAATATAAATAAATAAAGAAATTCATAAAATAAATACTGAGAATCCAAAATTTCTTACCTTGAGAGTTTTAAAGGTTAAATCCATATCTGCGAGGCTTTGAAGCAAATCAACAAGCAATTCCTCGGACTAATAACACAAAATTATTAATAATAATAAGTCATTAACAAAAAATGAATCCAAAAAAGTAAAGGTAGTATAAGGAGAAAGACCTGGTGAGGATCTTCAAGCTGTTGTTTGATCTGCAGAATTTTCGACTGCTCATCGTCGAATAGCCCTCCGTAAGGATCAGTAACATTCACTTCTTCCTCTCCTACTACATGTTCATCATCATCCTCCTCGTCCCCGTGAACCGACTGCGGAGATTTAGCATCCTCATCGCCGCTGTGTTCACCTTCAGTTTCAGCTGTGGCAGCGGCGGCCGCCTTAGATTGTCGTTGAAGAGGATTATTTGCGACAGCATCGCAGTTCCGACACTGAGAGTAGAGCCGCTCCACAATTCCATCTCTACGATCCTTCAATTCGTTACCATGGTCCAACGAAGCAACGCTGATGGCGGCATCGATTAAAGCCCAAACGTCCGCTCTTGAAGTTGCAATAATCGTCCGAACATCATCCAAATCCATCTCCCAATCCGCAGATTTCCCAACCGGCGGCAATTCACTAAATTGAAGACAAGCAAGCAAAGAGAAGAAATTCTACAATATTGACTGTGAATTCATGAGTTTCACTATCTGCAATTACACAACCGGATCTGAATGCTTTCAAACTAGGCTGCCGCCGGAGGCTACGAGCGCCGCTCTCCGATTGGAGAACAGAAGATATGAATCAAAAAGTATTGAACATAAATCCTACCGTTGTGTAAATCCAATCGAAATCCGCCGCCGATCGTCAACACCAACAAAAGTAAAAAAAAAACAAAAATAGAAAGAAAATTACAATACAAACAAGATCTGACTTTGAAAATCCCCAAATCTTGACGCGCACACACGGTTGAAAAACAAGATCGATTTCGTTATCAGATTGAGATTATAGAAAATTCGATTAATAATGGTATCAGAACAGAATTAGAGACACAAAGGAGGGCATATTCTGGAAGAATGGGAATGGTGGAGAGTTTCATTGCTTTTCCTTTCAAAATTAAGTATTTTGTACTGTACATAGTTATTTTAATTTCGATTTTAAGATTATTTAATTCGTTATATTCCATATTTTTAGTAATAATTTAATGATATTAATGTGACCTTGGCATATAAGGGGATATGGTGAGCTGGGAAACAGCAATGAGTTCGAATCGTTCGATATTCTCCATAACAAAGAAATCGTAATTTGCCCCCACCTTTGCAACACTTTATTTATATTTTATTTTATTTATAAAACATTTATATAGAAATTATATTATTCTATATCTCTCAAACAATATATATACATATAATATATATATATATATTAATTTTAGTCAAAATTTATATTTGAAAAGTCTACTTATTTAATAGTATACTCTCTTCGTTTCTAAACTATTGTTTTGTTTGCTTTTTTAAAATTAAACTGATCATTTTTCAAATAAAAATTTGACTATATATTTTTTTATTTTTTAAATAATTAAATACCTATTTCATTGTTCTTAAAAATGTTTTACGAGTAACGTATTTTATGATTATAAAAAAAAGAAAAAAGAATACCTTAAATTTTTATTTAAAAAACAGTTAGTTTCACTTAAAAAGGTCAAATAAAACAATAATTCGAGAACGGATGGAGTATAAATACTATTTATGTTTGTTATAATTACAAAATTACTTGAGTATAATTTGAATGCTTAGAGTTTATCCAATACAATCATTTATCTAGTAAAAATTACTAGAGACGTAGGAAAGATAAAAAAAAAAAAAAACTTCTCTAATGCAAACTTATTATGCTGAGGTGAAGATGATGTGACATTTAGTTGGAAAGACATCATCTTCGTGATCATTTACTTCTAAAGAGTCACCATAAGGATATTTTTCAATTCACGTCATTTACCGTCAATTTTTTATTTTTTTTTACTGTCAATCAGTTATAGTTTACTGTTAATTTTTTTTTTATTTTTTACTATAAATCAGTTAGGGTATGAAGTAATTTTTATTTTTATTTTTTGTAATTAATTATAAAAATTGTCATATCTGAAAAAATCTTCTAAAAAGAGTATTGCATTGGAGGACGTTTCAAAAGAGGACACTATATCTTTAAATTTTTTTGCCACATAAGAAAACAGTCTTCTTATTTAAGCATGTCACGTAGGAAAAAGTAGATGATGGTACTGGAGATGCTCTTATATCACAAGTGAAGGATAAAGTTAAAACTTGTAGAAATTTTAAGGCAAAATACATAATTGGGCCACTGTATTTTGAGAAAAGTTGCAATTCGGCCACTAATTGTTTGAAAATATTATTTGGGCCGCTGTACTTCAGTAACCTTGCAAGCGAGCCCTCCAGCACGTTAATTTTAAATAAAATATCTATTTTACCCCTATTTTCATTAAGGGAGATGAGGACGAAGATAGGGGTAAAATAGAGATTTCATTTAAAATTAACGTGCTGGTGGGCTCGCTTGCAAGATAACTGAAGTACAGTGGCCCAAACAATATTTTCAAACAATCAGTGGCCGAATTGTAACATTTCCCAAAGTACAGTGGCCCGATTGTGTGTTTTGCCAAATTTTAAGTATAATTTTTGAAAGTGAACTATTTTAAGTAAAAAAATTTTAAATAGAATACTTAACTCTTTGTTTGGACAGAAGGAGTATTAATTTTCATAAAACTTAAGAAGATTGATTTTTAAGTCATTTAGTAACATATGTACATTAATATCATTTGTATTCATGTTACTCATATCATTACTGTTAGGACCTTAGATTTAGTAAAGTTTTGATGTTGCAAAACTACATTAGGATAATTTCTCATAAATCGATTTTAATAGAGTTAAATGTACAAGAATTATTGTCAAAGAAACATCAAACAACTAAAATGTACTTGAAATAACCATAAAAGAAGAAACAACAAACTACAGAGTAACTAACAACTAACAACTTTTATAATGTCAAGATGGAAGAGTATGCTTTTTCTCATAAATATAGCATGGATTAACACTCACCGAATAATTTGCTAATGAGACAAACCATAATGTTTCACACCATAAAGGAATATTCTTGCAAGATGTCCCCATGTTAAGTACTCTTTGCTGGACCATGATCATCTAGCCTATCTAGGGAAACTCTCCAATCATTGCCTATATAAAGAAAAGTTCTTCCAAAGATCAAATGTGGGTATGTGAGACAGAGTGCGGATGATTTTAAAGAAATAGCTCACATAAAAAGAGTGATCAAATACGAGAGTACAATACAGAGACAAGAGATATTACCTAAAGAAGTTCTGTAAGCATAACAGCTATCATTGTTCAATTAGAGAACAAATTGAGATATTTTGATATCTTAATTTGTTAAGCATCTGTCATTCCACCAAGATCCAGATCACTCATCAACAAATCGTCAGATCAAGCAACGGAGCAGCTTAACTGTTTTGTTAAAATAGTTACATATCAAGTAATAGTTACGTAGTAACATTAAGCCTACAACAATAGCTTCATTAGACTAGTTAGAGTCATTTTATTAAGAAGAAGAAAAAAACCTTATATCACCACACATCACACACTTTTCTTACTTCTTCCAACACCTCTCCGATCCTCAGTGTGCCCGGTCCTCAAACAGTAACTGCATACCATATACATGCTTCTCTGTTCCTGAGTAACATTCCCCTGATTTCCTATCTGTTGTTGGAATTGACCTCCTCGACGATTGTTGTTATTGTTCCCCTTGTTACTAGTCTCACCGGTATTCTTCTTCTTCCACTATGACTGCGATGATTGTTGAGTCCCACTAGTGTTTCCCAACTTGTATCGGTGCTCCTCAATGTCATGATTGATGGGAACCAGGGCAAGGAGGGTTTGGGTCAAGACAATCATGGTTCGGGTCTAGTCAATGCTCGTGATGATGTTCGTGATTCGTTAAGCATAACCGGAGGCTCCAATGACTCATGCGCATGCAAGGAAGATTCGAGCGTCTTATGACACTTGTTGAAGAAATCGAGGCCAATACAACAACAAAGGATGATCAAAGTCAAGAGGGGAGGATTATTTGCGTACTAGAAGGATGTTTCAGCAACGAAAACAGGGAAGTCTGCATTCTATCTATAAAGCATTCGCTTTGATGATGGAGAGAGCAATCGCCTTGGTTCTGTTGGGAAGGCGTTCGCCTTGAATCGACTTAGGGCGATCGCCCTGTGGACAGCAAGTTGAGTTTTCACTGTCTGACGGCAATTTGTGATATTTTAGGTACTTTTAAAGTGTTTTAGGTATGTTTGTTTCCTATTTAACGTTTCCTAGGGTTAGAAGGATTGCTTTAAGCCTATATAAAGGCCGTCATATGTATTGGATTCATTATTATTGATATTGATTAAACTGATTTGAGTTTTTACTATATTGTGAGTTTTTTGAGAGATTTCTTGGATTAGAATTCTCAACCCTTGAACTTATCAAGTTTGTTGAGCTGCAGGCTTGTGGCGTTCCGTAATCTTGGTTCCTAATCAATTGCGATTAGTGGTTAAGGTTTCACCCCAAGGTTCTACGGCTTAAAACCGCCCTAGGGTTGAGAGAAGCTTCCTATCTTCGTTTCAATTCGTTGTTTTCTGTTTCAATACGTGTTCGTGGTTGGTTTCCCTTTGTCTTCGATCTTGGAATCACATCAATGATGTATCGTGTATGATGTGTCAATCGCCTTCTGGTAACTAGACAACTCAAGTGATAGGAGTTGCTTGCGGTACTCCATCGTCAACCCCTTCACGAACGATAGACTTTTTTCTCTTCAGTCCGATCCAAGTATGTGCAATACCTCGATAGCTCGGTAAATTTGGAAGGAATAAGTCGAAGACCCAGTAAGTTACCACTATGCATCTACATGGCATACTCACATGCAACACAGTTCACATATCAACAATATCAATATACAATGATTCTATGCAAACAACATGTAACAGGTAGCATGTTATAACCAGTCAGTCCTAGATTACCACGAGAGGCTCAGTTGCCGCCAACCGTCCCATACCAAGGTCAAATAGTCAAAATATCAAACTTACAAAATCTACACAAAAGTTGTCCGTACGCGCGCGCTAGGGCGCGCACCTTGCGCGCTAAGGCGCGACCGGGCCAGAAGTTGTCCATTTTTTCTGATTTTTCTGAAAAGTCCTTGCTGTTGCGCACTAAGGCGCGCCTGGGGTGCGCTAGGGCGCGACTTGGGAGTTTAAAATTGTTCTAAAATGTTTCCAATCAAACATAACATGATTCTAACCTCCATCAATGATTAAAACACACCAAAACTCATCCAAGTCCACATATAATAAGGCTAGAATGTTATGCAATACAAAGTATGAATGATTAAATCACAAACCAACCATACTAAACATATGAAATCATGGTGTAAATCACTCCACATGCTATTCAAATGAACCCAATACACATGCCTATCATGATAACAATGCAATCAAGTAAACATAATGAACATTTAAAGAACTTATGGTATTACAGTGTTTATATAACTCTGTACAACCACGACCTCACAAAAAGGAGATACATAAGGCTTAGGGAGAAATTACCCAAAATAACAACTTGTTGAGCTCCCAAGACAACACGTACTCATTGAGGGTTCCTCGCCTGACCGGGATCAAAGAAAATCAAATAAACAAGGAACGGGTTGAGTTAAAACTCAATAAGCTACTAATGCAATAATATGACATGCAAGATGCAAGACAGTAATATTAACAAATTATAACAGGGTATATCATGATATAATCATTCTTGTAGCATTAGCATGTAACAAGCATCTTATAATAATCACATAACCCTATAGACATGAGAGGCTTAACGACCACCAACCATCTCATTCCAGTTGGAGACCATGAGCAATGTTTACTCATATAGGAAGCATATAAGAGTGATAAGTAAACACTTATAAAAGGATACCGTGTCGAGGTACACCTCTGACCTAACCTGTGATGCCCCGTCCTGGATCTCTATACGAAATCCCAAGGTCGAGTCGCCAAACAACACAACAACACAAACCAACAAGAAAAGCACGTGGCGTAACCACCCGTACATACAACAAAACACAACTGATAAAACCTGTGATAATTAAAAATAAGTCTTCGGCGACACTACAGCCGAAACCCAATTAACAACAACAACCTCTATGGCCACAACATGCCGAAGAAACAACATAAACTACGAACCACAACATGATCGGGAAAGAAACTAAATTAACTACGAAGTTAAATACATAAGCACGACATACATATATCGGCTACAAAAATAATACAAAGTTTACAGTATGATAAAATACTACCCAAGTAAAGTTTACATAACTTTACAAAATCCATCGTCCTCACCAAAAGAAATACTACTAGACCAAAATACAACCTTCAAGCTAACGCGATTTTTCTGACCTCACCGCGAACTTCCTGGCTGCTCGGATCTAAGGAAAAACAAATAAACAACAAACGGGGTGAGTCGAAACTTAATAAGTTACTAAATGCAACTACATGACATGGCGTAATGCTCAAACTGTAATCATAACAAGATAACACGATTTACATATCACAACTGCACATGTATTTATCATGGATATACAATTCACATAAGTCACATAGCACCTTGATGTTCACATAAGTGCTTGTAAATAAATCACATTACAAAAGATATCATTTCTCTTTCTCCGTCCTTGTGTTGCTCCTGCAATACACAAAATAACCAAGTGTCCTCGATACCCGTGTAAGTAGTATCGGCGTCCCCGATAAATCCTATCGAGTTCTACTAGTTAACCAAAGTCATGCATATTACTATAACAGTGGGGCTACTTCTCAACTGTGGTTAACAGAAGAAGGGTGTGTGCACTTCGGTATGGTGACTTATAGTGATTACAAACATTTATTTGTAAAGACTATAGGTCGTCCTACCTGACTAATCAACAAATGCCAGCTGGACTCAATGCAATGCACAAGTTGGTACAATACTCATCTTATGCACATAACTATCAAGTTCAAAAGTAGTGAACTTGATACATGTCAAGTAGATTATATTATTCTACCAAGAATTATCACCAAAAATATTGTTTCAAGAACTTTAAACAATCACAATAGAGCTAAATCACAAGTCTCTAAGTTACCAGTATCAATTACTTGGAGGACCAAAATTCATATCAAACGAACTCTAATTTTTGTAGGATTTTAACAAGCTGTTTGGTAATTGTTACTCTAACTAAAAATCAACTTCTTAGAGTCATTACTACACCTCTCAAAATTTGGGTATAATTACTATATACAAAATTTCCCATTTAAAGTCTCTAACTTGTTCTTTAGTTCAATTCCATGGTTGAGCACTTAATTTCAACATGCAGCATCATCCAAACCCAACATTTAGCACATGAACATGTTATACATCTCAACTTATCATTTAGACATGAAATTACCAAGTATACAAGTTATGCATGTACAATTGATGACAAATATATAGCAATTCTTAAGCATACATAGGGGGTTTAGTAACGTACTTGGAATGGACACTTAAACCAACCAAAGATGAAATCAAAGCCTTGTATAATGGTCTCCTAGTCCTTAGCAACACAATGGTGGTCTTGGATTGAAAATCAAGTGGTTGGATTAAGAGAACAAGAAGCACACACACCAATCTCACACTATCTCCTCACACACACTCTCTAAGCTCTAATGGAGGAAATGGATGAAGAGTGGGAGTATTTAAGGTCTTCTTAGAGGTTTAAGGAGAGAATTAGGCTGGTCAAGGGTCTTGGGTACGTTTTAAGTTGGGTAAACCAAGGTCAAATGGTCAAAAATTAAAAATTACAAAAATCTGCCAAAACTGTCTGTACGGTCGCGCTAAGGCGCGCCAGGTCCTGAACTTTTTCTCTGATTTTTGCAAAATTGCTGGTTGTTACATGCTAGGGCACGCCTGGGGTGCGCTGGGGCGTGACCTGGGAGTTCAAAATTGTTCTAAAATGTTTCTAATGTGTTCCTAAGCCATCCTAACATGATCCTAACCTCCAACAAGGTTTAAAACACATCAAAACTCATCCAAGTTCACATATAACAAGACTAGAATGTTATATAGTACAAGTATGAATGATTAAACCGCAAACCAAACATATTAAACACATGAAATCATGGTGTAAATCACTCCACATGCTATTCAAATAAACCTAATACACATGCCTATCATGGCACAATGCAATCAAGTAAACATAATGCACATTTAAAGAACTTAGGGTATTACATAACCAATACATCCAACCAACCAACCAATATAATACCAATGTCGTAGTCGTTGATGCCATACTCGATCGATTGACGAATCAAAACCAATAAACCAGATACCATGTGAACCATTATTCGTATTCACGTTGACGTAAAGACTCAGTCCCCTCAACCCAAGAAATAATCACGGAATAGCTAATCAAGATTGCGCTTATTGCTTACTACAATTGGCTCTACAACCTCTACCATGGACAACGTTAGGGCAAGGCCCAGTGTATTGGCCTACATTTATTACGTAGCCCCGAATCCCGCAATAACCATGCATCAATACACCTCTAAATACATATGCCATAGACTTAATGAAATGATCAAGTAGGTATTTACTCGACATTCAAAATAAACATGTTGTACTCTAAAGTAGAGAGTACAACACCAAATCTCAAATAGGTCAATTAATCCTACCACATAATTACCGACACATATCTATTGCAAAAAATAAACATAGAATGATTCGTTTAACATATATATCGTCTATCATAAATCACCCAACGAGTCTCTTGAATCTCTTAAGAGCTAACAAATCCCACTCAAAGTCAAACTTGTTATCAAACCCTAATCAACTACGTTAAAGTCTTTTTCAATTTCTAAGTGATTACGGGTTATGTAGATTATTCGTATTTTAACCCTAACACTTTAGTACCAATTTTTGTACACCCAACAAGAAAGAATGGACAACCCATCATGTATAGCAAGTCACAAACATAAATTCATGGAAAATAGAGCAATTTTCACTTATTCACGATAATTTTTGCATGGTAACACTTTAATCGAGCATATGATGCTTTAAACGAGAAGAAAACAGGGTTATAGCTTACCTCTTAACGAAATAAAACCAAGGAAAATATATTTTAATCGGATAGAAAGACTCCCCTAGTCGAGACCTTTGCAACGATTTGTTTGAATCGTCAAGATTCCTCCAAAATCTTAAGATGTCACATTTTATCTAGGATTTCTTTCCTCTCTCTCTAAGATGCAAAGTCAAATGGGGTTGTAAAATGGAATGACTTGAGGTCTCTCTAAAGGTTTTAATGTTCCAAATTATTTGGCCAAGAAGGGTGACCACATGGCCCAACCATGTCCAAGGAAAGAGTCAAATTCGCCAATAATAAAGGAGGGTCAAACAAGCTAGCGAGTATCCATGCGAGCGCATAGAGACCACGTCATGTGGCTGCTCAGATTCCAAAAAACCCTCTTTTCCAATGCGACCTAGCATCATACGATTGCATGATGCCTTAGGTCACTCCAAGGTCTTCCCGAACAAGCCTAGGTTGATTCAAAAGCGCTCCTAGGCCATCCTAAGTTGATTCTAACCTTAAAACTAGTCTGAAACACTCTCAAAACTTACGTTAAACAACCTATAACGAAACTAGAAGTACGATGAATTAAAACTACAAAAAATTGCAAGGATTCAACCACAATTCAAAGTATATAAAAAGCATGAAATCAACGTGAACACAAATATGTTTTAATTATGAATGTACATGGAATGTGAATGATACTCAATGACATAATAAACGTAAAGCATGTGAATGGTATGGGTGTTATAAACACATTTTGACACGATCTTCGGCAAGGATCCTTGACGAATCACGATTTCACGCAGAACGGAAGCTAAGATCAATGAAGTTGATAGAAAGGTGACACCTCAACCCAATGAATCAATCCAACTACGAACCTCGACATGTATAGCCACAACCCGATAAATGAGACAACCACGAACCTTGATATAATGATGTTCACCACAATTGGGATAAAATACCAATTGATAAGAAGAAAAGATGAATGCCACAGGATAAATCCTGATAAGTTCAAAAAGTTCTTGAGGAACGGAAAAGAATTGAATAAACTCTTAATCAAATTAATATTAAAGTTGTGTATGTTTAAAACCACCTAAGACGACCTTTGTATAGGCTGAAATAAACCCTACTAAGCCCTAAAAATGTTTAAAGTCGTACCCTAAAGAAATAGGGCAAAAATATCAATTAAAAATACATAAAATAATAAAAACAGGAAATTCTATCGTCGGTGCGCCTTGGCACCATGCTCACCTTGGCAGGGCACCATAGCACGATGCTCCTAGTACTTTGCTAATTCAGACTCATTTTCAGGTCGATATTTAGCAAGGTGCGAGCCCTAGCGTGGCGCCCTGGCCCGGGGACTTTCTAGAACTTGCACTTTAGTCCCTATGGTCTTCCAAATCATCTTTATGGCCTCGAATCATGTTGAGATGAGTTTCTTGAGTCTTCAAATCATTCGTGAACCCTTGAAACACTTTGAAACCTCCTCATTCAGTTCTCTAATTATCATCCAATTGTATCACAACCTTCCTATGCGTCTTCGTTACTTGAACAACCACGAACAAAGTGCAATTGTACTTATACGCACTATTTTTTACCATAAAATCTTTGAACACCTCTATGAACATCAAAATTGAGCTAACTCAAATCACATCATTTCCCTCCTCTTGAAAGGGATTTGTCCTCAAATCTGCACTTGGTTCAGAGACGTAATCACTGGTGTGCTTTAGAACTTGAACACGGCCTTCAACTTTTGACATTGGTTTGGACCATGTTAACAATTAAAATTGCTCTGGTTGCGCAGGAAACTAGTCCCAAGTTCTAGGATCAAAAATCAATCTTGATTGCTTGGCACATTGTATAGTTCTTTGTTCCACACAAGATTCTTGCTTCCACATGAGATGATGAGTTAACAAGGCTAGGAAAGATAAGATCAAATTCATTAGTACAATATATATCTTTCCCAATGAAGTGATTGTTGTTGAGTCGTGTGAGGAACCAAGAAACCGGTGGAGATGGAGTTTTAAAGTCGAATGGGTCTTCGTATACATGGAACATCTTCAACTCTTCTCGAACCGCTTTGAACTTTATCTCCTCTTCCTCATTCTTATATCTCTCCCTCTCAACTGTCTCTTTCTCGATTTTCTCTCTTTTAAGCCTCTCTCTTTCCCTCTTTTCTCTCTTAAACTTTTCCCTTTCTACCTTCTCGATTTTTATCTTTTCTCTCTCACTATTTTTTCTCTCAATCCTCTCTCTCTTTACCTTTTCCCTTTCCATTCTTTCTTTTTTTTCCTTCTCTCTTGGTATTCTTTCATTTTCATTTCTCCACTTAATCTCTATCTGTTGTACTTTTACTAGATCATTATAGACCTCTTCTCGTGGCGTAGGAACAAGAGTAACTCTCTTTTAGTTGAATAAGAATGAGTATTTATTGTTGTAGATATCATGTCTAACTTGACGACCAAGTTTCCACGGCACACCTAACAACAAATGCCATCCTGCATTAGCACTACATCACATAGAACCTCATCTATATACCCTCCAATTTTGAATAGCACCACCACCTCTTTAGTTACCTCTACTTCACCACCAAAACGATACCTTTGCAATATATAGGGTTGTAGATGTAAGACCCCACAAATCCGTCATGCTTGGTATAGTCATATTTTTTTCCCTCATACACTTATCTTAGGGGGGATAACCTTTAACATACTCATAATCCATTCCTAAACCTAGTCGTGAGCTTAATTGGGTGGCCGTGTTGTAATATAAGGACTGACACTAATTCCCTTCCATGTCCACTCGTGATCACTTCGTTTTGGTCTGGTATGCATGAACTCCCACGATTAGATCGAGAAGGTTTTCAAAATTCTTAAGTGTATCATGTTAGGTCGAATCCATGTTTAACTCTTAGTTGAGTCGCGATGAGTTGTGTAATAGTTTCGTATTCGTTCAAGACTATTCTTGACCTAATTAGCATTCGTATACAATGTTCATTCCCCACGTTTAATTGACCTAACCTTGGTTTAGACTCTTTCATGATTGATGATCAATTGATCTGGTCGTTAACCCGTACGCCGAGTTTTTTCAAGTGTTTTGTATGCCTCCATTTGTAGTTAAATCCTTATAGTTAATCGTGTTTACGTTTTGTTGAACTTCTAGCATTGTTTTCAGACTTTACAGAAACCTTTCTTGAGTGTTTTGACCTTACTTTGGACTTAGAATTATTTTGCGTTCATTGGGAATCATTTCGGAGCAATTTTGAAAAATCGAAGCAGCAGGGCATAAAGCGATCACCCTAGAGCGATTGCCCTTCAACTAGGGAATTTGGCCAGGAGAAAGCGATCACCCCAGAGCAATTATCCTGCCTTGATACTGTTCACCCAAGATTGTTTTCTTCTCTTCTCACTTAAGCATGCTAAATAATATGTTATCCATGTTAATTGGTGAAATGAGGTGTGATATACTAGATGTGATGTGTAAATGGAATGAGTACCATGAAATGAGTATTATATGTACGTAAATTAGGCCTTTTCATGTGTAAGTTACTATTCTTTATTTTTGTTTTAATAACTATTCATACCGTAGAACTCACGATCCCATGTTGATGTGTTAATATTTGAGGTTATATGGGACATATGATGAGTATAAGGAGATAATACTATGAAAGTGTGCTAAATGATGTTGATACATCTTGTCTACATGTTTAATTACCGAAAATATTGTGATACATGCTATGCAAGTGTATATGAGTAAAAGAATTGGTTCCATAATATTGAGCTCGATGATATGATGAAATAGTTGGTTCCTTGGTATTGAAATGGGTTAAGCACCTTGTTGAAAGAATGAACGTTATGGATTCGTAATAATGAATAAAAGGTACTATGAAATGTTGTGCACTATGAAATGTTGTGCTGAGCTACAGTTCGACCTTTCCCCCACTATTGGCCATAGTGGGGCTTGGCACATCACTTGCTAGCCGAGATGTAACCGGACCAAGTGTTATCCTAGGTCGTAAGGGACTGGGGCCATGATGGTCCAATGCACGCGCTCTATTGTCAAAAGACCCGGGTATTGTATTATATGATGTGGTAATAAGGATGGGTGTTGGTCGGAGGTGTACCTCGACCATGTATTCTCATATATGTGATGAAAGGAAATGAAACATGATGATGAGATATAAATTATTGTATATGCTATATTACATGCGATGTTCATTGTTATGTGTTGTTATTGCATTGTTAAGGATCAATTATTGATTCATGTTATATATCACCATGTTATGTAGTTGCATGAGTAATAACTTACTGGGTCTCCGACTCACCCCCTTCCACATTGTTCTCCCCTTCTTAGTTCGCAGGTACACGATTAGTAGCCAGCAGTGAGGCTGACAAGGTACTTGTTCGAGGTAGTCATGCAGTCTGGTAGTTTGGGTGACTCTTTGAGGTGCTTAGTTGTATTTGGATATGAACTAATGTAGAATGTTGTAATTCCTCTTTGGGGTTATATTTTGTTATATAGATAGTTGTTGTGTTTTATCCGACATGTGATGTCGAGATTTATTAGAATGGTGAACGAGTTGGGTATTATGTATTTATGAATTGTGAACTTATGATTCGGTTATGGATATGTTTGTTGATACCGAGTAGTATAGCTCGATGATGTGGATATATTTATATTGGTAGTTGTATTGTGGTTCTCCGGCTTGTGTATAGCCGTCAGGGTGGTTTGGTTATAGTTATTGTTATTGTCGTTGTGATTTACTTTTGGTGATGAGAATTTTTGGAGCCGGTTGGGCTCGTGTTATACAGAGTCATATATGAGATAAGATGGATTCATGTTGTTAGGTCCAAGGGTTGCTTAGTGTATAGGCTAGAGGGGGGGGGGTGAATAGCCTATACTCGATGTATTAAAAATTTCATCCAATTTTTACAAATAATCTGAAGAATAGATGAAATGATTAATACAAATAGGTCATCTTCCTCATTCTGACTGCTTAGCCGAAGTTAGTGACATCGGACATCTATGATCAGCAGATGTCAAGAGTGCAGTAGGAAGATGTATGTTGAACTTAGCTGATGAAAATAAATTTGAGCAGCGGAAGAATAAACAGCATAAGTCAAACAATTTAGATTAAAGTAACTGTAAAGGTTTGATTTGAAAGAGAGCTTAACAGTTGACTAAAATCTGTATTAGATGCATTATTTGCTTTCCTTAAACAGATTACACATGATAAGACAAATTATACAAGAAAGAGAAATCAAGGCTGAATGTAACAGACATATATATTATATTAAAATTCAGCAGAGGTTTGCTCAAAGACAAACATGCTTAGTACATCAACCTAGACTCTCTATCCTAGCAATCTCCATAGGAAAAAGAAAAGAGAAATGAGGAAAGCAAAGTCAAATCTATCGAAAATACATTAGAAGATGCACTCAAATTTGTTTGAGGAATCTTCCTGTAGTTTCAACTCGATAGATTTATTGTGAGAAGAGAATATTAGGAGTTGTTCAAATAGCAAGTATTTGAACAACTGAGTGCTAAGCACTCGACCAAAAATGATGACAACTTGTTGCATAATCGGCACAGCTTATAATGCAATATAAGTCTGCCGATATGAATGCAATCTGGACATTTAAGTTCTGGCTCTTCATCGGACATCTTCAAGCTTGGTCTGGCTTCAACGATCTGTAAGATGCTTGGTCTCTTTACTGGATAATGGAGTTGAGGCCACTGAAGAGACTGAGTTCTTCGAAGGAAGAAGGACTCAAATCAACAACAAGGTTGTTGATCAAGCAGAGCTTCTCAGCCTTTGGATTTTCTTTTCTCTCTCTCACAAAGTGTTTGTTCTTACACTTGTGTTTTCTCACTCTAAAGGAGTGGTTCTGGATTGAAGAAATGAAGATCAATACCACAACCTTTCTCAAGCATAAGCATACACAGCTTGCTCTCTCTCCCTTATGCTCTATGGAGATGAGAATGAGAGTCTTCATATATAGGCTGGAGAAGAAGAGGTGACCGTTGGTGTATTGAGTAGGTTTAAGCCCGTTGGTGATCTGAATCTCATAATGTAGCAGAGTACATTTTGGATCTTGGGCAAAGACCTTGATTAGGTTCGTGTCTTGAAGATGGTCCGTGACACAGTGGACGAATTGGACGTGTCGAGCTTAGCCTGGATGCGGTCGGCGATTTGGACGTACCATTGCTTTGAGGAGTGCGGCGTCACGTGCTTGGCCTTTTCGGAAATGAAGCTTTGAAGACCGCGAACACATAAGAGGAAATGTCTATGGATAAACGTGAAGGCGCAGACATCGATGCGTATCTTGGATTTGTCAGACAGATCTTACAACGGATCTATTTTGACTTGTAGCGCGTTGAGTAACGACCGATGTATCTCGTGATCTTACAGTTTCTCGGCAGTTGCTCTGATGAGGGATTTGGCCGATTCAGGGATCTGCCATTATAGAACTGCTGATGTAGAAACTGCTGATGGTCACGATGTTCCTCTTGAATAATTAGCTTCTCTGCAGTTGTTCTGATAAGGACTTTGGCGGATTCTGAGATCTGCCGATTTAGAACTGCTGATTGTTAGAGATAGCTAATAGGCAGTCATAGTCAAAGGAAATGTCTGGTAGTGAGACATTTGTCGATAGTCACGTCAGCTGGCAATTGAAGAGCTAATCCATATGAAAGTTTGTCATCATTCTGGTAGGACAAAGACTTGGATATGTACAAAGACTTCCTAGTCTAATGACCTATGCATTGTTTCAACAAGCTGCCACACTAACCGGTACGCAGCCCTTTTAGCCACTTGTGAAACATGCGTTGTAATGGGAACAAGCAAATCACTGTTTTGGAATATGCATACTGTTAGGTCCAAGGTTGCTTTATATATGCTAGAAGGGGGGGTTGAATAGCCTATGTCCAATTTTTGAAATTGATTCAAAAATCTTACTTCACTAGGGTTTTAAAAATTTTGCAGGCGGAAGTCTTGTGAAGCACAGGACAAGTTGAGAATGGCTGATCTTCACAGTCAAGATCGCGAGCTTAACGACTTGGAAATCTGGAAATTTAAAGCAACACAATCAATTCACAATCACACACAAATAGACAGAATATTTAATATGGTTCACACTTATAAATAAGTGCTACGTCCACAACCAAAGTGGTCAACTTTGGATTTGAAAATCGTGTACTAAGTTTTTCCACTAGATATTTTACAAACTAAATCTCTAATGGATAGTGTACAAAAATTTTGTTGACCAAGTGTTTGTGTGGGAGAATTGATATCAATAAGATACAATTCTCGTGAGCTATGAAAAGCTAGGTGTTGCAATCAATGAAGAGCTTTTAATGGACTAGACGTCTAAGTATGAAGCTTCTTCAATGAATGTATACAGATAGGACGTTTAAGCCTTTAAGAACTTGAAGACTATGGAGATTCAGTAGTTGGAGTAGTTGAAGAGTGTTGAATGCAGCAATGAAGTCTCCTTTTATATGCAGGAGGAAGCTTGGAGCCGTTGGTGATTTTAAACTTGAATTTAAGAGCGCTTAATGCTCTAATCGTTGTTGACTCGATAGGCGTCCCGCAACTTGCGTCTCCGACTCTTTGCTAAAAATAGGCGGTCTGCGCTTGCAGGAGGAATGTCCTTTTCTGAGTGTACGCCAAGAATGGAAACCTTCATTGAATGTGATTTGCAGGTTAACGTTGCATCGAAGTCAATGAAGTCCTCAAATTAGGACATGTCTTAGGCAGATCTCTATCGGACGTTCTTAAGGTTCTTCAATATTGCTGATGAAGCTTGGCCGATATGAGCTTGTCCGATATTCAAAGGAAAGACTGCTGATGCATTATTTGCCTATTGTGCAGAGGACGTCCGATGTCCTATAGGCTATCTTCTTCAAGACTTATACAATTAGCAACCCTGAGCTATTCAAGCTATGCCTAAGTACAAGTTGCCACACTAACAGACACGCAGGCCCATTAGTCACCTTGTCTTAGACTTAGGTTATGGATTCAAGCAAATCTAAGCTAAAATACAACACATACATTTATATCAGCTGATTCACAGGCATATTCCTAACAATCTCCTCCTATTTGCTTGGGACCATTACTACAATTGACTTATACATACAGCTCTTAAAGCATTTGTTCAATCCTTAGAAATAACATGCCACTATTGAATATTCATTTTATATCGAGGCATGCCCTAGGTTGAACTTACAAGTGATAGCGTATGTATAGTCACCTATTGCTAAGTATTTACAGACTCAATAAATGAAAGAGCAGATACGAAGTAATAACTGAAACATTTTAGGCAATTATGAGATATAATTGATGATACTGCCTTAAAAATATTTTTGATGATTTTAAGAGTTGATAGTAAGTAGAGTAGCATAATAATCATCATACTATAATAGTCATATAGTATACTCTTTCGCTGTGTGTGCAGATTTGTGTGCAAATTTCACAGTCTCTCCTCCTTACTAATTGTTTGTAAGGCTTTTTACACTTTCTCCTCCTTAATGATGTAATCTGTTAAACTCTCTTTTTCCTTAATGGTTTATCTGTATGTACAACATCAATCTGTCTAGCTTTACTCCTTAATGTCTAACTTTTCTCCTCAATGTCTAGCTCTTCTACTTAGAAATGATTTGCCTTGGAAAACATTGTAGAGCTTTCCTTCTTCTTAATGATTTTCTCCTCCTTAATGATTTGCTGTATGTATAAAGTCAATTTGTCTATCTTTCCTCCTCCTTAATGGCCACAAGCCAAGATTCATCTTCTTTGTATAGATTTTTCTTAGAAATATCTCTCTTCCTTATAGAAAATTTCTCACTTTTCTCCTTCTTAATGATTATCTCTCCTCCTTAATCTTTTAATCTCTCCTCCTTAATGGTCACGAGCGATATAGAGAATGACAAAAAGAAACTTGTATATGGACGAGCGAGACAGAGAGAACTGACTTATGTTAATTCATAAGGTATGAATTTCGACATGTAGAGAGAAGGTGGTTTGTGCCTTTAAAAACTGGCTTTATAGAAGTGCTTATGTGATCAGCAAATTGCAAGTCTGCCGAGAATATAGACAGTATTGAGTAAATACTGCTATTTGCCATATCGGCAGTTTAAAAAATAGGCGGACTAAGTTTGTGATGTGGATAAAAATTTTGGATGAAGCAAGTCATTTATCAAATTAATTTTCTTTCGCAGTATGCGAATAGTTTAAAGTGCACAGTTTTCATGTATAAAAAATACATACCAAATGGAGAGAGTAAGATATCGCTGTGAGGAATTTTGTGCCATTGCTTGTAAAGAAGTTTTACAAGAATGTAATTGGTCAAGTTTTATTCTGATACCAATTTGTGCCATTGCTTGTAAAGAGGTTTTACAATAATGTAATCGGTCAAGTAAGTATAACAGGATGAGTTTAAAAGAGATTAAATTGTAAGCATGAAGGAGTATGCATTAGGACAAATTACGACAATTGAAGCAAGATAAGTCAGCAAATGTAGCTGAACAAGAGCATACAAAATGAATTACTCATATAACATTAGTACAGCAAACGAACATTTGTTTGATAAAGCAAAAACCTAACTAGTCATTCTAACTAAGTAGAGTTAGAGGATGAAGGTCTATTGTTCAAATTTGAGGGAAGAGGGGGGGTATGATGACCGCTGAATTTGGCGCAGAGTTTGCATTAGCGATTTGATGCTCCTCCTGAATCTGAGTGTGCTCAAGTTGAGCATTTGAGGCGACGGGAGCAGAGAGAGTGTCAGGCGCTGTAGTTGTGGTAAGGTTTCTTGTGGGAATCCATGGGATGAAATTTGATACGTCATTCCTGGGATCTCGAAGACGATTTCTTACACGTCGAGTGATTCGACGAGGTCGTTGAATCACTGGAGGAGGAGTGGCAAGAAGAATCATCATACGTTGACGCCATTCAGTGTGGGAAATGGGTCGATGAGGAGGACTAGGCAAATTTGGTGAACACATGATGCAAATGACTGTAATGGTGGAGAAATTTTGAGGTACGCAGGAGTCAGGCGCTGTAGTTGGAGATGATAAATTCATTAAGATAGATTTGAGTGAAAGTTTACATCTTTTTGAAGTTTTAAGAAGATGAAGGGGTTTCTTGATCAGAGGAATAGGAAAGGACGTTTTGGGGGCTTAAAGGAGTGAGTGCATTTAATGACATAGTGATGATGTTCTGATTTAGGATTATGTCATCATGCTTAGTGTAGTTATGGCTAATACATAGGCAGTCTAGGAGAAAAGTATACGCATATTATTTTCAAACAAGAAGTTTAAAATTAATATATAACCAGATTAATTTGATTGCCTTTATTGTGGTATTAATGGGTACAACTGCTGAGTGTTTAAGACAATGATATAGGTTCTTCTAGAGATAATATGAGCTGTTATTTTACTTCAAACGAATTGTTTGAGTAAATTAATCTGAAATAGAACAGCATTGGTTGTTTTAAGGACAAGTTGGGGACAAAATTACTTGTCCAAGCCATATGACACAGTTGTACATGACACATATGTAGGAGTTTTTAGAGAAGTGTGTCTTAAGAGATTGTTTCCCAAAGAGATTTTGAGGGTTTTGATGAGCTTTCAATGAATGTGGATACTATCAGCAGGGTGTATTTGGTATTTGCTAAAGTAGGAACTGCTGATACCAATTGTTGTATCCATTATTGGCAGTGTGTTTAATATCAGCTAAGGTAAGAACAGCTGATACCAATTGATAGACTCTATTTATAATGGACATCAATCTATTTAAGATTAATAAGGCTTAGTAAGAATATTAAATAGATCAAGTAAGTGAGATATTGAATGTGTACCTGAAGTGATGTCCGTTCTTCTTTCTGTCCAACAGATCTAGGCATTCTATAGCAAGGGAAGAGATCTGCAGACCAGACTTGTTCTGAAGAGAGTGAGACGTAGCCTATATACAGCAGGGGCTATATCGGCTATTCACTCCTGAGGAAAAACTTAATATTTGAAAATATCAGTCTTCCTAAGAATTCTTGAGTTTCTAGCTATCTTGAGGATAGGACGAGTTACTAGAGATATTTAACTACATCCTTTTGACAAAGAATCACATGATAAGGTGTAGCAGAGTGTTTTGAATTCAATCTATATACCAATTAGCTGTTGGGCCATTATAATGGGAACAACTAATCAAGCCTTTATAACTACAATCTCATAGGGTACACAAGGTTTAGTAGTTGTCATAACTATGAACACAAAGTGCTGTTGTACTATCTTGAAAGATGTAAGCTTTTGATGTTTGGAAATTTTAACAACTGGGATTTTAAAAATCCTTTTTGGAAAATTCAAAAGCCTTTGATTTTATTTTGATTCAGCAAACAGCTTGGTTCAAAGCAGATTTACTAATAATCTTGATCGTTTGAGCATGAAAGATAGAGATTGAGTAATAGCAGATTCCTTGATAGGTTGACATGAAAATCATGAAACTGCAGTCTGCCTATTGTTGAGTGACTATAGGTATCGGCAGCTGTTGAATTTAATCATTGTGAAATAATTAAATTCAGAAAGGCAATTATCAGGGAGTCTAAGGATGAGAGTTAAGCAATAGTAAGAAACCATAACTCGATATAGCGCTTGTTCAAGAATGGTTTGCGATGGGGTATCGCAGAGTTTGTGTCTAGGCGGTGACCATTTCATTAAGGACAATTCTTTTAATCACCGAAGAGAATGGAGATCATAAAGAATAATAAGTTTGATCAACACACTTAAGACACGTCAATTCATGCTATCAAAGGAATGCGACAAGTAGATAAGCATGAGATAAAGTTGCGAACTTGTATTCAATAATCCAAGTAGTTTTACACAAGATGTTGCGGGATCACTGATTACAAGAACAATACAACTGGAATTTTGATGAACTGCAGATTACATGAGAAAGATACATAATGATTCAATTTACGTATGAGATACATGTTACAAGTTTGTGTCCAAGAAGTTCGATCCTCGGTATTTGATGAAGGGTCATCGCCAAGGATTCGGAGGAGATCAAGATGGCGGTGTTCTTTCGATTTCCTCCAACTCTGGGGAGGCGAACATATTCACTTCTTCGGGTCATTATGAAAGCACCGAAGAGTGATGGCCACCGAGGATGTACCGCTTTGACCATGAATCCCCTTTGATAAACTCGGGATGGATGGTGGCGGTTAACGTCATCCTCATCAATTCCATATTAGCTACTTAATTCAGAACCGAATTATCCGCATCGGCCATCTTTGAGGTGATGGTCGGCATACCTACATATAACCGAAGACTTGTTGCACATGGCAATATATCAAATGTTTTCCAAACATTTGACACTTCTTTTGGAATCTTCTCGTGAAGTTCACGTATGCAAGAGACTTCCAAAGGTGGAATAAGTATGTGCTAATTGATTTTCACAGTGATTCATCTGTAATCATTTTAGAGTATCAATGAGATTGATAACTAAAAGTTAGAAGAGAGAATGAAATCACTCTTACTGGTATTAATTGATGGCTTTCTATCTTACCTTTTAAACTAATTGACTAAGGATGTTCTTAAGTGTTCTGACAACCATGGTTTGCAGCATATAAATCATGCTTGACAGCAAACTTCTATGATTATCGGACGAGACAAAAGAAGATTTCTTTATCAATTGTTTTCTCAACAAGATTGTGGAACCATAATTAATGATTTCTGGTACACAAGACTTGATGCAATTTCTCTCATGTTCGGAGACTGTGTATAAGAAAAGATTTTAGAAAATGATTTTCACAGCTTATGAATGATATTGAAAATATATTTTTGAGAGAAATTTAGATCAGCTCTTGTGAAGTAACAGAAATAAAATCGAAACAACTCTGAATGAATATGAAGAAATCATACCCCGTTGTTGAGGAATTGACTTGATCGATTCTTGGGACTTGGACTTATTAACATTTGAGAGATTTTGAATCATCGATTTGTGTCTAGTGTAATCTATAGGCAATTTGTGAGTTTTGTCATAGTAGAGATTGGATGAAGAAGGAACTCTACTTATACTCAGGGAGGTTAGACTGAAGGATGCTCAATAATGGAGCTTTACTGTTGAGTTGTCCTTCTGATCACGCCTTGGCAGGGATAGGCTGTGAAGTCTAGATATTCTCAAGATTCTTGGAAAGGATTGATAATGACTGTTTTGTCGTTTTCCAAGATTTTGAAAATACTTTTCACTTTAATCGAAGCAGTCAGACTTCGAAAAGTGTGCCTCCACCTTTAATAGACTTGAGAGAGTAGGTCATTAAAGGGTTTTTACTCCTATAAGTCAGCGCATAAAACTGAGCTTATGAAGTGTTGGTTGGCAGATATGGAAATTCACCAACCTAGGTTTTTAGAAAACGTTTGAAATCACCGATAAGAAAAATGCTGATTAGTTTTTGAAAAACCATTTGCATAAGGCAAGTCATACAATCAATACAGATATATCAATAAAAGTGCAGTATGACAGGTTATTATGCATTATGTCTGATAATATGTATGAGCATATCAATTCAGCAGACATGAGCACAGGTCATTGGAAAGCAAATAGCTGACCTATTTTGTGTATGCATGAGAGAAGGTCTTTATCAATTCCTTTGGACTTATCAGCAGATTTTTCGCATAGCAGTTCTGAAGTCCAGCAGGTGAGGATTTGACCTTGAGTGAGTGAAGGACATGAGTGAATTCTCATGAGTGATCAGCAGTCCTTCATGAATCAGCAGCCATGATGCTATCTGCCGATGGAGAGTGATGTTGCATGTTTGATTCTTTCTGTCATATGAGTTCCTGCCTAAAGTACTCATAGAGAAATTGTTAGCAACATTTATGAGCCAAAAAAAATAGCTCTAGAAATCCAATAATACAAATGAGACTTAATAAGCATGACAAATGAATAATCATTCAAAATACAGCTTATAAGTGTAACCCAAAAAGTTAAGAGATTAGGAGCTGGGGTTACTTCCTCATTAAACTCTTTGAACGCGTCTGCTCATAGTTGTTGAAGCACCAGTTCTAATGTTGAGCATAGGTTCTTTGAGTGTATTCTTACCCGGTTGAAGCTTTTCATTGAAGGAAGACAATTTCATCATTGATGTCCTCAGGCCAAGAACTTATTATTTCAGTGATTTTGGAGATGACATAACTTTGATTTCCTTTGAATTTCCTTTGAAACTCTTCTTATTCTAATTGCTCTAAACTTTTATAAAAAGTTTTCTTGAGAAGGTGTTGGATTGAAGCAATCGTTAGCCTTATGTCAAGAAAGCAAAATTTTTAGAAGTGAATCTAAGCAATTCATCCATCATGTATGAGTTTAACCCATTTGCTATAGGATATACCAAGGTTTAAAAGATAGATTTATGAGGCATGCATAATCCTTAGCAAGTCAATCTCCACTATAGTACTTCTCTTCATGATATCAATGTAATTCTGATATATGATAGATTTTCTTATAGTGATCACATTGTCATCACAATATTCTTTCTCACATGTTTTTGAAAACAAAATTTATTTTGATTTGGAGAATGTTTTAAAAGGCTTCCAGGTTTCTCAGTCAAAAAGGTTTTTGTGAATAAGAGATTTAAAAAAATTGTTTTTGACTATGCATCTAATCTGAGCAGCAGGATCTAAACTCTCAGGTTGTTAAGCCTGGAATAAAGTTTACAGAGTACTAGCTCTGATACCAATTGTTAGGTCCAAGGGTTGCTCAGTGTATAGGCTAGAGGAGGGGGTGAATAGCCTATACTCGATGTATTAAAAATTTCATCCAATTTTTACAAATAATCTGAAGAATAGATGAAATGATTAATACAAATAGGTCATCTTCCTCATTCTGACTGCTTAGCCGAAGTTAGTGACATCGGACATCTATGATCAGCAGATGTCAAGAGTGCAGTAGGAAGATGTATGTTGAACTTAGCTGATGAAAATAAATTTGAGCAATGGAAGAATAAACAAAGATAAGTCAAACAATTTAGATTAAAGTAACTGTAAAGGTTTGATTTGAAAGAGAGCTTAACAGTTGACTAAAATCTGTATTAGATGCATTATTTGCTTTCCTTAAACAGATTGCACATGATAAGACAAATTATACAAGAAAGAGAAATCAAGGCTGAATGTAACAGACATATATATTATATTAAAATTCAGCAGAGGTTTGCTCAAAGACAAACATGCTTAGTACATCAACCTAGACTCTCTATCCTAGCAATCTCCATAGGAAAAAGAAAAGAGAAATGAGGAAAGCAAAGTCAAATCTATCGAAAATACATTAGAAGATGCACTCAAATTTGTTTGAGGAATCTTCCTGTAGTTTTAACTCAATAGATTTATTGTGAGAAGAGAATATTAGGAGTTGTTCAAATAGCAAGTATTTGAACAACTGAGTGCTAAGCACTCGACCAAAAATGATGACAACTTGTTGCATAATCGGCACAGCTTATAATGCAATATAAGTCTGCCGATATGAATGCAATCTGGACATTTAAGTTCTGGCTCTTCATCGGACATCTTCAAGCTTGGTCTGGCTTCAACGATCTGTAAGATGCTTGGTCTCTTTACTGGATAATGGAGTTGAGGCCACTGAAGAGACTGAGTTCTTCGAAGGAAGAAGGACTCAAATCAACAACAAGGTTGTTGATCAAGCAGAGCTTCTCAGCCTTTGGATTTTCTTTTCTCTCTCTCACAAAGTGTTTGTTCTTACACTTGTGTTTTCTCACTCTAAAGGAGTGGTTCTGGATTGAAGAAATGAAGATCAATACCACAACCTTTCTCAAGCATAAGCACACACAGCTTGCTCTCTCTCCCTTATGCTCTATGGAGATGAGAATGAGAGTCTTCATATATAGGCTGGAGAAGAAGAGGTGACCGTTGGTGTATTGAGTAGGTTTAAGCCCGTTGGTGATCTGAATCTCATAATGTAGCAGAGTACATTTTTGGATCTGTTGGGCAAAGACCTTCAGTTAGGTTCGTGTCTTGAAGATGGTCCGTGACACAGCCGGACAATTGGACGTGTCGAGCTTAGCCTGGATGCAGTCTGACTGATTTGGACGTACCATTGCTTTGACTGGAGTGCAGCGTCCTGTGCTTGGCCTTTTCTGGAAATGAAGCTTTGAAGACCGCGAACACTGTACAGAAGAGGAAATGTCTATGGATAAACGTGAAGGCGCAGACATCGATGCGTATCTTGGATTTGTCAGACAGATCTTACAACGGATCTATTTTGACTTGTAGCGCGTTGAGTAACGACCGATGTATCTTGTGATCTTAGTTTCTCGCTTGCTCGATGAGGATTTGGCCGATTCGGGATCCGCCATTATAGAACCGCGATGTAGAAGCCGATGGTCACGATGTTCCTCTTGAATAATTAGCTTCTCTGCAGTTGTTCTGATAAGGACTTTGGCGGATTCTGAGATCTGCCGATTTAGAACTGCTGATTGTTAGAGATAGCTAATAGGCAGTCATAGTCAAAGGAAATGTCTGCTGGTGAGACATTTGTCGATAGTCACGTCAGCTGGTAATTGAAGAGCTAATCCATATGAAAGTTTGTCATCATTCTGGTAGGACAAAGACTCGGATATGTACAAAGACTTCCTAGTCTAATGACCTATGCATTGTTTCAACAAGCTGCCACACTAACCGGTACGCAGCCCTTTTAGCCACTTGTGAAACATGCGTTGTAATGGGAACAATCAAATCACTGTTTTGGAATATGCATACATTTATATCAGCTGATTCACAGGCATATTCCTAACACATGTCCTTATTCGGGCCTCCACGGATGGGGTCCGGGTAGGGGCGTGACAGTTGGTATTAGAGCAGCAGTTCCTCGGATAGGAATTAGAGTTAAGGATTGAGAAATTGATGATATAATGGTATCTTGTTCGATTGTTAAGGTTTCGAAGTTAAGTAATAGTGAGTTGATTACCACACGGTGGATCTTAGATATGAAGAGGACTTGAGGTAAGCCGTGACGAGTATAAAAGAATGGACAGTAGCCGTTTGTTATAAGGTTAGTGATTAAGGTGACTGATGATCTTCGATCATGGTGTTAGGATGTTCGTGGGGTTGATAATTATAGCAGAGTACCAAGGTGATATTGATGTAAATAACTTTGGAAGATAGGGTCTTTCAAATTTGAATGATCAGGAAACTTTATAGTATAATATGAGGTATTAGGTAATGGATTACTGGAAGCGGCTGTGATGATATTATTTTGGGGGAAAAACATTAGGTTGAAGAAGAAGGATAAGTAATGGTAGGAATCATGATTTGGCCTACATTATGGTGACTAATTGTTAATGCATGAGATTGGTTTATCCTAAGGGGTGGAGTCCTCAGTATGTCATTATGTGCGCGGACAAGTGCTATTAGAGATAATTGGTTCGCACTTGGTGGTGAGTGATTGAAGTTAAATTATTCTTAAGGAATACTGGTTGATTTAGAAGATAAGATTTTATCCGTGGGCGACAATATGAATGGACGTGTATACGTGTAAGTCGTTAGTGCTTCACCTTTGAGGTCAACATTGTGTGAGCATACCATCCACAGTAAAATTGAGTTGCATTTACCGCATTCATGTTACATTTTCTCATCCACATTCTTGTGCAAATTTGATACCAATATTAAGGGCATAGTTTTGTCACATGTCCCTAGTGCCCCTTACGACGGAAGCTTTTAAAGCCACTTTAGAAGGGCCCATGAATTGGTTGTCAAGAGGTATTTGTCAAAGAACTAAGTTGGCTAGTATGCAATTAGAAATTGTCCGTCCCTATTACCAAATAGAATGGAACAGTAAAACGAAATGATGATCTTCAAATTAAAATTGTATTCTCCAAACATTGCTCGTGGATATGAAACTAATTTGGCATAGCATCACATACATGAAAATCATCACATGCCTGTAGATGCACGCACACATAGCTTGGAAATATTACTTGTATGATGCATTTCGATATGTGCACGTGTTATGTGTGTAGCCCTATAGAACTAAAGTTATAATAATCACCTGTGGGTGAAAACATTGATACGAGCGTCATGCATGTGAATCATGGCCTATTATGTATTCGGTAAGTTAGGCCAAACCCTATCACCGTGTGCATCGCGATTGTGAGTGTTGTGTCGTCACCATAGTAGTTGTCTTCATTACGTGGACCTTCCTTAGCAAGCCGTGATAAGTTGTAACTTGTAAAGACTAATGTCTTACCTTTTGAAGTAGAATGACACGAGCTAAACGTACTGCAAGGACGTCAGTTATGCAGCCGACCATATTTCAACTTAGACATGCTCTGCGAGAGCTAAGAGAACTTGAGGACCGACTTAATGTGGCCCTGGGTGAGGCTCCTCGAGTGGAACAAGTGACCCCAACAAACCCTCCTGCGCCGACTCAAGACTTCAATGAAGTGATTCAGAACTAGAACGTGAGTTGTGTGAAAATGAATTCCGTAAGAGTCACGTCCATCGTGGCTTGTTCTGTTATTTTATAAACTCCTATGTTATTAGGCTATGTTGTGCACTTTGATTGGGAACTTGTTCATTGAATTGCTTTTATGTATAGGTAACGTGGTAAGATGATCGTCGAGAGTGTGATACACTCTTTGTTTCAGGAGAAATTGTGTAATAATTGACATTGGCATCCTAAGGTGCTGACCTAACCCTCAAGTGTGATTAGTGTTTTTAATACCTTTAGTACGGTCTGTTGTGACCTTGTTACCTTGTGGCGTGAGAGTTTGTAAACTGGGCTTGCTAGCCCGTGGTTCCCATAACCTTTTAGTTTGTCGACTTATGCTATAACCGGTAGTATTGTTATTCACGGTAGAGTCCCTAAGACTCACGTGACCATGGTAGTATTATGTGTTAGAGCTTATTCCTGTGATGATTCGTTGAGCGTTGTATGACGGAAGTGAGTATTAGAGTAAAATAGTGGAAGTATGGTGGATTGTGTGGTTAGTAAATGACAACCTACAGTGTCAGAATAGAGAAGTTATCGTGTTGAATACTAACTGATAATGTGATGGAAATTGGATTCAAGGGTCGTAATGAGTATTATGATTGCAATTAGATTCTGGATGACTTTACTCCTTGGGAGATTTAGTCGAAGCATTGAATTCATGGGGTACCGTCGCTTCTAATTTAATGATAAGTTTGGTAACTAGCTTCTTGAGGAATAATCCTTGGCAACGGTTGAATGTGAATTAGTGGTTGTGGTTATTGTCTATGTTACCTACGTGAATAAATATCTCTTATGAGTTCAATGGGATGATTAATGCTGAACTTGGTGAGGAAGTCACTACTTTATCTCATATTAATAGAGGGAAGGTTTTAGGGTTAACGATAACGTCCCTAGTAGACAGAATATGAGGTACTCGAATGTGGTGCAATGAGTCAATTGAGGAACAGTGAGGATATTATGACGTGTTTAGGGCTGAACTTGAAAGAAATTTACGATTTCATCTCATGAGACCAATAGAGGATTCGATATTTGTCTCATCTTACTCCCGTTTGTTGCACCAGTGAACTTTCACATATTATCCCGAGAGTGCCATAGAGTGTCCTTATATGCTAAGCGTGGGCAGAACCTCTAGACTGTTAACTTGCAATTGTATGCCTTCACATTATGATGTGTGGTAACCTAGTTGAGTATTAGTTACAGCTCAGAATGATAAGAGTTGTGCAATCTAAGGCTTCGTGAGGAAAGGGCTGCCTGTAAGAGGTAGAGCCGCCCGTGGAGTATCCTTATAAGTATTCTCTGTTGTCATAGCGAAGGAGGAAAGGGCTGCCCGTAGAGGCAGAGCCGCCAGTTCATCTTGTGACAGAAATTTGAATCCCTGATATGTTGATAAACCCTTATGTATTGTCGCGCAAGTTTGGAATATTGACAGATAGAAGTAAGTCTTGTGAACCAACTATTTCCTTGGGGATGCATTGGATAACTGACCTTGGGAGTTAAGGGATTGGCTTGGGATTCAATTGGACACATTTTACTTTCTTGGGTATCCTAGTAGGAATTCGAGGGCAAATTCATTTTTAAGGGGTGAAGGATGTAAGACCCCGCAAATCCGTCATGCTTGGTATATTCAAATTTTTTCACTCATACGCTTATCTTGGGAGGGATAACCTTTAACATACTCATAATCCGTTCCTAAATCTAGTCGTGAGCTTAATTGGGTGGCCGTGTTGTAATATAAGGACTTGACACCAATTCCTTTCCATGTCCGCTCGTGATCACTTTGTTTTGGCCTAGTAGACCTTATAGTATGATGCTTGAACTCCCATGATTAGATCGAGAAGGTTGTCGTACTTCTTAAGCGTATCATGTTAGGTCGAATCCACGTTTAACTCTTAGTTGAGTCGCGATGAGCTATGTAATAGTTCCGTATTCGTTCGAGACTATTCTCGACCCTGATTAGCATTCGTATACATTTTTCATTCCCACGTTTAATTGACCTAACATTGGTTTAGACTCCTTCATGATTGATGATCATATCGATCTTATCGTTAACCCGCACACCGAGTTATTTCGAGTGTTTCGTATGCCTCCATTTGTAGTTAAATCCTTATAGTTAATCGTGTTTGCGTTACGTTGAACATCTAGTGTTGTTTCCGGACTTTACGGGAACCTTTCTTGAGTGTTTTGACCTTTGGACTTAGAATCATTTTGGGTTCATTGGGAATCATTTCGGGAGCGTTTCGGAGCAATTTTGAAAAATTGAAACAGCATGGCACAAAGCGATCGCCTTGCAACCAAGGAATTTGGCCAGGGGAAAGCGATCGCCCTGCCTCGACACTGTTCACCCAAGATTTTTTTCTTCTTTTCTCCCTTGGAATTGAGTGCCTAGGAGAGTGCCACGTCACCATGCCGGGGAGAGCCCTCTTTTGCCCTCACAAAACCTACCAAAAGAGGATGAACTTCCCCATTTTTCATCCATGAAACTCTAGAGAAATTAGAGGGAGAAAGAGAGGGTTTTAGTGAGAGAGATGAGGGATTTTGAGTCCTAAGAGTGTCGACGATCGGACACAGTAGAATCGAAGGGATTTGCAAAGAAAAGACTTTCAACCGTAGGAATCTTATGTGCATCAAAGTGGGTCTTGGTAAAGTGTAAGTTATTACTTCTACTCCTTGTTTATAGTTGATAAGCATGCTAAATCATATGTTCTCCATGTTAATTGGTGAAATGAGGTGTGATATACTAGATGTGATATGTAAATGGAATGGGTACCATGAAATGAGTATTATATGTACGTAAATTAGGCCTTTTCATGTGTAAGTTACTACTCTTTATTCTTGTTTTAGCAACTATTCATACCGTAGAACTCACGATCCCATGCCGATATGTTAATATTTGAGGTTATATGGGACATATGATGAGTATAAAGAGATAATACTATGATAGTGTGCTAAATGATGTTGATACATCTTGTCTACATGTTTAATTACCAAAAATATTGTGTTACATGCTATGCAAGTGTATATGAGTAAAAGAATTGGTTCCATAATATTGAGCTCGATGATATGATGAAATGGTTGGTTTCTTAGTATTGAAATGGGTCAAGCACCTCATTGAAAGAATGGACGTTATGGACTTGTAATAATGAATAAAAGGTACTAAATCAGTGGGTTGTAGCATCATCGATGTTTCATGAGGGCGGAGGGCTACTGAAAAGTTGTGTTGAGCTACAATACAGCTTTTCCCCCACTATTGGCCATAGTGGGGCTTGGCGCATCTCTTGCTAGCCGAGATGTGACCGAACCAAGTGTTATCCCAGGTCGTAAGGGACTAGGGCCATGAGTGTATTGCGCACACTTATTGTCAAATGTTAGGTCTCAAGGTGCTCAAACAGGCTAGAAGGGGGGGGGGGGTTGAATAGCTTGTGTCCAATTTTAAAAATTATGTTTTAAAAGTTACTTCACTTAAGTTAGAAAAGATTTGACAGCGGAATAGAATGTAGTATAGGACAAGTTTAAGATGGCTAATCTTGATAGGACAAGATCAGCTGTTCTTAAAGTTGTTGGAAATTCTGGAAATCAACAAATAATGTCAAACTTATGAAAGTAATCACACTTATAAATAAGTGCTACGTCCACAACCAAAGTGGTCAACTTTGGATTTGAAAATCCTGTACTAAGTTTTCCACTAGAATCTTTACAAGATAGATCACTAATGGATCGTGTACAAACATTAGTTGACCAAGTGTTTGCGGGAGACTTAATATCTACAAAGATATAATTCTCGTGTGCTTTGAATGCTAGGGATTGCAATCAGTGAAGAACAATAACAAGTTTTCGTCTAAGTATGGTCCTCTTCAAAGAATGTTGTTATAGATTTGGCTTTGAAGCTTTTAATGAACTAGGTTGAAGATGAAGATTTTCAGAGTGTCAGTTGAGGTTTGTTCGATTGATGGCTAGTTATCTTCAATGCTGTCATGGAGTCTTCTATTTATATTCAGGGAGATTTAGGTAGCCGTTGGAGATCTTCATCCTTGGAGAATTTTGAATTTAGTTGCATTTAATGCTCTAATCTTGTTGTTGAACTCTGATAGGTGGTTCTGCAAAATTCAGACTGGATTCTGTCTTTTTACCAAAAATAGGTAAACATAAGTTACAGACAGAGTGTCCTTTTCTGAGATGAATGCCTAATATGGTATGAACCATTAAATGATCTTTGCAGGTTATCGTTGTATCAATGTCGACAAGAAACACTGCAGATAATTTTGAGGCAAGTCACCAGTCAAGTCTAGATCAGACGATCTTTAGGTCTTCAACACTGCTGATGAAGCTTGGCTGGAATGAATTTGTCCGATGACTTGAGAAACTCGGCTAATATGAAGATAGCTAATCTAATCATGTCCGATAAACAATAGGCTATCTTCTGAAGACTAGGCTAAGAACACAGAGCAATCCTAAGCTATTACAAGCACTTGTCTAAGTATTTCCACTCTAACAGACATGCAGGCCCATTAGTCACCTTGGCATAGACTTAGGTTATGGATCCAAGCAAATCTATAAAATACAACAATCTCCTCCTATTTGTTTGAGTCCATGACCTTATGAATACAATGGAAGCTGACCATGTCCAATTCTAGTAATAACATGCTTTAAAGATAATATATTAAGTGTGCATGTCCTAGATAGACTTACAAAGAGGTCAGTGTATTCAAATTTACTAAGTGTTTATAGATAAAGAATTTAGGCATAAGAACATTTGTAATAAACTGCGTTTTAAAGACAAACTGATAAAGTGCTTTATAGAATATGTCTTTAAACCAGTGGTTTAAATTTCATGCAAGCAAGATAATTAATTAATCATAAAGCATGAAAAGGTTAAAACGATAGTCATTGTTCATTAAACGAGAAGTTTAAATCAAAGATTTTTCAAAAGATAATGAACAAAGAGACAGAGATGGATATACCATTTATGTTGAAGCTTGTCCTTCTTCTATCAGCTCTGTCTTTAGCTATCAGCCGCTTTGAGTCTAGTAATTTTAGCTTTGGCTTCTCCTAGTTCATCTTTGACAGTTTCCAGTTCTGAGGAGAGATTTTTGTTCTTGAGTCGTAACATGGCGTTCTTCTCAAGCAGACTGGTTAGCTGATCATTGTGCCATCGATTCATCTCCTCATTTATGGACGCAAGCGAGGCATCCATGTTGGTAGAACACTGGACATAGTTGCGTAGCTCTTTGAAAGTATGAGTGTAGTGCTTCCCTAGGAGTGTTCGTGTAGCACGAACAGAGGAATGGACAGAGCGATTCGCACTGCGTTGGGTTTTAAGCACTCATTGAAGGCCGAGGTCGAATGTCTCAATCATGGTTAGTAGGCCTTGACCAAGAGTCTCACATTTTTCTTTGAGGAGGGCGGTGTAGGAATTAGAAGAGCTGGAGAGATGATCGATCAATTCATTTTGACATGCAGCAACGACCATTTGGCATGCTGTGGTAGCATGTTTGGCTTCGTGAGTAATAGAAACAATGTCGTCCATATATATAGCCGTGACTTCAGTCGTATGAGACTGTTTGGCCGAGAGATGTTGTGAAGAAGTGTAAAGGCCGGTACAGATGGTGTCAAAATTCTTCATAATTTCCTCTATAGAGGCAGGACCGGAAGAGGCAGGTGGAATAGAATGGCTAGCAGGAGATGGAGAACAGTTGGAGAAGGATATGGTTTGGTGAGAAGATGGTTTGAAATGTCTAGTGAGTGATTGAGGTGGGCTGGTAGATGAATGGCTGGTGATGGGTTGAAAATGGGTTGGCTTGGGAGGTAAAGTACAAGGCAGGTAGAGCCAGATTCGAGGTACAGGGAAAAGTTTTTCAATATAGGCTTCATAGGATTGATCATGAATGAAAATAGGAAGAGAGAAGGGAATGGGTAGACGAATGGATTTGAAAAGAATATGGAAACAAGGGTTAAAGCCAATGTAGGTAGCAACCATGTCAAAGAAGTCACATACGAAAGGCTTAGTGAAAACGGAAGGATGGTTGATTATGGAAGTAATAAGGGGTTCGGGTAGAGAGAGAAATGGAGAGATATCTGATTTGGTAGGAGGTGAAAGTCCTAGATCCCTGTGAATAGCAGTCCAATGTTTGAGGATCATAAGATCTTGTACAACAGAGTTGTGAGAGAAGAATTGTTGGGACCAGGAGGGAGGAAGAGGATCATAGAAAGAGCCCCACTGGAGAAGAATTTCCCCGACAGACATGGGCTGGCAAGGGATACGTTTGGGATAGTCTAGAGCGAAAAGGAAGGGATCGGTGTCGGCAGGGTTAGGCTTAGGTCGGCTATCTTTGAAGAATAGTAGTTCTTAGATTTCGGGGTGAAGATGGCTATAGGGGTTTAGTTTGGTGCGCTTTGGTGTAGGTTGGTTAGGCGAAAAGGGTAGAGGACGTTTGGAATGGGTGAGAGGAGAATGATCGGATAAGAGTGGCAGATTGTTTGAGTCAGAAGGCGTGAAAGGGGTAGGACACATTAGTGGTTGGTTAGTAGAGGGAGAAGGGAAGAAGTTTGATCATCAGAAGGCACAAATTTTATCTTTTTGGCACTTTTCTTGATGCGTTTGCCATGCCTAGGCTTTGAGGGAGTTGAAGGAGGTGGATCAGATCGAAAATTGTCCGATGTGGGAATGTCTTGTGTGGAAGGAGGTGTGGCAGTAGGTTTGGATAGGCTAAAATTTTCATTTGTAGGAAGAAGCGTTTGTTTGGTTTTGGACTTGGTGGATTTTGAAATAGGTTTTAGAGGAAGAGTGGACGGTTGAATTTTGGATTGAAGGTTGGCTAGTTGAAAAGTAAAAGTGTCTCTTTCAGCAGCCTTTTTGGATTTGGCTGGCTTCTTGGATGTTTTGGGTTTTGGTGATGAGGGAGGTGAAGAGGTATGTTTGGATTTCTTAGGATATGGCTCATCTAGCTCATAAGGATCATGATCGAGCCGTGTCAGGTCAAAATCTTCAGGGAGTCCAGCACCCAGGGGCTTTGGCTCCTCCTGAGTAGGAAGCCCTTCAGAGGTGTATGTCACGTTCCTCTTACCTTTCTTGGCTTGAGTAGAAGGACCAACAGTAGATGCAGCAGTCACCCTTTTGGCTAAATCGTCTCTGTATCGAGTGATATTGTTAGCAGTGAAGACATAGGTGTTGGTCACCTTGATGAGATCATCATCGGCCATTTTCTTCTCTATATGTGGAAAGCCTCTCAAGAGAACATTAATCACCCTTATAAATGGACGCTTCATTACTGGATTGGCTTGAACTTCACCCACACTTTGAAATAACATTGAAAATATAATCTTAGCCCAGTTCAGCTGTTTGCGAAGAATGACAGCCTTTGTCCATACTAGTTGCTGAGTGGTGAAGATATCCCGAGATCCATTTTTGAACAAGATGCTTTTGTCTAGAAGATGACTGATGTGATATGGACCCTCAGGGAATAAATTTCTGAACATTTCAGCATAGGGCTTAGGTGGTGCAGATCCTCTCATCATGTTCCATGCTTGGGCAGATTCTTCAGCAGTTAAGTCCAGCTTGGCTTCCATAGGCAGTTCTAGAATATGGCCAATATCCTTATAGGTCAGTCTGATCAGGTGGCCTCTAATGTAGCCTTTGAGGTAGCTCATATTAAGTTTGTCATGTTTAGATGCAGGAGGTGGAGGCAAAGTCATCCTTGTATAGAACTCTTCAGCAATAGCTGTGCTGAAGTGGGTGTCATATAGTTGAAATAGAGGAAGTAATCCACATTCCTCTAAGTCCTTCAACAGAGCTTTTCCAGATGGATATCGTTGAATAAACTCATCTCTTCAACTTCTCACTGAATGAGATATATCCTACTGTTGAAGAATTTTGTACTCTGACAGGGTCGGCATTTGTTGATCAAATTATCGTACCCGATCTTACTCAAACGCCAGAAATGGCTGCGCTAGAGCTGCTTCAGTTTCCCCCAGATGATACGAGGGCGATGGTTAAGGATAATCTTTTCAACTTGACTATGCTTCCTGACATTTTCTAGGACATTTCCTACTGTCCAAGATATACCCGACGTCGGCTTGCGACCATTTTCCTGTGCCTGTTAGGAAAATTATTCCTAAGGAGTTACAATGGCTTGATTCATGTGTGGGCACTTATTATTGTTTCAAAATGTTTGGGAAGCCAAAAGAGTATTATCCCTATTATCTTGGCTGAGGCGTTGCTTGGCCTGGATGCTTATGCTGGCGGTGAAGACTGGTTCCCTTCCGACTATTCACTTCTTTTACATATGTGGTTGGAAGAACACATTAACAGAATTGCTTCTCCTCCTCGAGTTCCAGCATTTCATCCAGCTGCGTATGACCTGAGACCACATCACCGAGGAGATTTACCCTTTGAGGCCTTGTAGGTTGACCACTTTGCTCGCGTAACTTCTTCTGATATCTTATGGACCATTTGTCATTGGCACATCCGGAGATTTATACTGACGAGTGACAATTTTGCACATGTAGTCATTCCTGGACTATGCACCATCACATTCTATTCAACTCCTTGTATATTGTGTCAATTCGGCCTGGAACAAACGATACCGGACCTGTCTCTAGCTGACGTTGAGGTCGGGGACCTTAATCTGGAGCTGTGTACGTTGATTCATGATGTGTGGGCGACGAGTGTGTATGGCTAGAGTGTCCCGACAGGCTACCTGCAGAACCAATTTCTGAGTCGAGACTACATTGCTTGGCTCGTGCCTTGTGTAGGATCTCATTCATCCCAAATTGCAGCCATCCTGGAACTCATGCTCGGTCGCTCCGTGACCAATGGAGCAGATATGCGCTTGCAAAAAATTGGGGAAACCAAAATATTTATGTAACTGTAATGATGGAATGTAATGATGGTTTATGTAACTGTATATATGAAATAGATTAAGACAGAATATGAGTGCATGCAAGTCTTATCTATGTACTGTTGGTAGTCAAACCGGGGATGTTTGTTATAAATTAAAAGTGTGTTATTATTATTATGTGAGAGGTGGTTTTTCTCTTGTTTGATCAAAACAACATGACGGGGGGAACCAAAATATTTATAAAATGTGTAAGTAAACGACTGAACCCAAAAGCTGCCTACGTATCTCATGAAGAGAATCAGGTCGGATCGTAGTTCAACCCAGATTTGCGAGAGACGAAGATTTTTATTTCTTTTTCTCCAATATTTTATCTCTCTCATTTCTTTTTTGAATTAACTAAGATGACTTGTCCCCGAGAGTAACATCAAATATCTCTCTCTCAGCCTCCTATATAAAGAGATGATCAGCTCTCTCTCAATAAGAAACTCTCTCCCAAGAGATCATACAGACATACACTCCCATCTCTCTCTTTCACTGAAAGAAGAAAAAAAGAAAAGAAGAGTTATCAAACCCTTCCACTTTCACAGACATACATAATATACACAACACAAACACAAAATGTAAGTCTTCCTTTCCTCGTATCGGTAGCAGTGGAAGCACAACAGTCAGGCTACGAGCTAACTTGATCCAATATAACACAATGGCCTAGAACCTGGCCCAAATTCTGTAAAACGACACAAGGTAACTCCTTCTGCTTATTAATCAATTTTAATGTGTAAATAAATGTATTTGAAGTATGTACATATTTATTTCTATACATTTGATATGTAAATACATGTATTATATTTGTACATTGTAAACGGGGATAAGTACTCTGTAATACATTTTCATTCACATAAAATAACAAACCTGCGATATTTAAATACAAGCATGCAAACATATAGAGACCGAAAGGGCGAGATGCGTGCATAAAACCTTCCTAAATCGTAACTTGGTCCCCGAACCCACAATCTCAATTTTTTTCCCGTTCACTTCATAAACGAGAGTGGCGACTCTATTTTTCCAAAATAAATGTGTTTTTTCACGTTTATCAAACACTAATCACAAAGGGAAGTCAAAGAGCAAAAGGCCCGGGAACGATCTGTGGATCATGGCGCTCACACATATGGATGGGTTATATGAATATGATAGATTGTCTCATGGAAAATCATTCTTTATGTCAACTATGAATGTCGATTCTCTTATGAATTGATACTGATATTGATAAATCGTACACATGGTATATACTGTTCAGACTGCTAAGAAGTCCGCAGCTCATATACAAGTACAAGTCCTACAAGTAAGGTTGGCTAAGGCTAGGCAGCATCTACAAAGTAGTCGTGGCACTAATCAAAGAATACAAGTAATTAGAAAGGAGCTTGTAGCTCACATAAGAAATTTGGTGATGGCTTTGAGGATTACTCAAAAACACGTTGAATAGTTTAAAGATGATATAGTGCTAGACCTGGAAGATGCCCCAAATGATAATGAATGCACTTTATATTAACCCGGTTATTGTGGAATCTAATAACGAAGATAACGTGGTGGTAATCTCGTCTGATGATGAGGATTAGTGAGGTAGTGGTATAAGTTGTTATTTTGCTTACCCTGATCGTATATCAAGGGAAACCTTGATGCTAGTGTAAGATAAACTTTTGGTGATTGTATATAAGTGTGGATAGAGTACTTCTTTTGGAAACACGTACTGTCGCATATTGTAAAGGTGACAACCTTTCTTTTGGGAATATATATATGACATGGATGTATTGGAATGGCTATTGTAGAGTTAATGGGTCACTGGTGTCTTCATTGTTAATCAGTGGTTGGTGGATATCATGATAGCATGAGTAGTTGAGATGTGAATACTTGGGTTGTATAACTCATTATAGATGTGTGTTGGACCGTGAGATAGTTGAGACGATACAGTTTTCTCCATCTAGTAGGCATAAATTGATTAATAGTTAAAATAGATTTTTGTGATCCTTGACTAAACCATATCTTATTGTTTGGAAGATGGTTGTGAAAATCTTGTAATTTGAATATAGAATGTACTTGTGAAGCATGAAATTGGATATCAGTGGGTCATGACAGACTATGTCCTATATAGTTCCTTCAACTAATATAACCCTTGTTTTGGGTTTTGAGTTGACTTGTAGAGGTTGTATTTTGAAGTTGATCATGATAGAGAATGACAATATGTCCTTATAGTTAAGCGGTTGATGCTTTGTTGATTAATGAGGCTTAAAATGTTGGTTACGATTACTAGTTAATCATAAACGATTAAGGTCAAGTGGGATCGTGATTGTATTCCTTGTGAAATTCATTTCGGGTGTTGATGCACTTGTTTATCTGTTGATTTGATTCCAAGAGTAACCGAGAAATATGGGAAACCTCTTAGGCTCTAGGCTGAACTTATATGGTTGTCGTGAATGACAATCTAGTGTGTTACAGTAAGGTAGTATATATATTAAGAGAGAAATGAATCTCTCAAATTATACAAACACAATTTCATGATTTTTCTCCCTCCGTCTACTGTTCCTTTGTTTCGCAAGCCATACTCCACGCTTGCAACTCGAGTGGAACTTGTTTCTTGAATTGTTAAATAAACTGACTCTGTAGGGTCGATGTGATTTGGTCATAGATCAATTCTAGCAGAGGATTCGAGGTTATGTCGGTGATATTTTGGTATTGGGTGTTATCTCCTTTTGAGGTAAGGGAGACTATGCAGTACTAATTCCAAGTCAGTTTTGATCACATGATCATTTCTAAAACATTCCTATCTTGAAATATGAGTTGTTAATATCGTTCCATCTTGTTTATCAAATGGATTTTGAAAAGAGTGTGTTTATTGTGATTTGGTTAAAAGCATGATTATGTGGAATAGTTTAGTGTTACTAGCTAGTCGGTGTGTCGGTATCAGTGTGCTGGTTACTATTATTGTTTATGAGTTGGTGGTCTCAACGATTGGGTGCCAATGGTTGATTTGGTTATGGTTTTTCCACTGAACCCGAGCCCGATAGTGAACTAAACTGTATTATATGATTGAGCAGTATGTTTTGATGCCTTGAGCATGTATCCTATGATTCGATCTTTATACATTATTTTGCTACAAGCATGATATCATTTTAAAAGTATGTTTTTTCGTTGAGCATGAGTTATTGTTCATAATTTAACTCTATGGGCAAGGTGTTATTTGAATCGTATATCCGTTCTACTCTATGGTATTGTGTATTTCCCCCCTAGTTGGGTTTACAAGCTCACCCCCACCAGTTATTTGAGTTTTATATGTGGGGTAGAGAGCGAGCCGTGAGTTTGGTTTATTAGAGATTGATGTAACATTTGGATTGTACCCAGTTGTTCTAACAGAATTTGGTTATATATAGAAGTTGGTGATTTCAAAAAAATATTCTTGTTTGTTCTAATTTGTAATACTGGGTTTTGATTGAGTTGTACCAATATTTGATTATATATAGGAGTTGGTGACTTTATAAGAGATGGAAATTTTTGAGAAACTTGAGGATTTATTCTTTTTGCTGCTATTGAAATGTTGATTTGATTATGTTAGGAAGCAGGTGTTAAGTTCTGGCCATCACAATGCTAGTTAAGAGTTGATTTGGTTGTACGAGAAGTAAGTGGTGACTTTGGGTCACTACAGTTGCAATGTAGTAAAGACTAGTGAATTGGTAGTGAAACTATTCGGAGTATAGATGAAACCATAGTGATACGTCACTTCTTATTGGTTGATAAGCTTATTATTTTCTGTTAACTAGGGATGAATCCTTACGGCAACGGTTGGTTATGAGTTAATAATGTTGTTACATTTTACATTGTCATAATGATTACTGCTTTTTGTGAGTTCACCTTTATATCTAGAGCTACCGTAGTGGTGGGGTGATGTATTGAACTAATTTGGGAGCTTTGTTTATACAAGCCCTTATGAACTTCGAGAATGTAATGACATGGTAGATTTGGTACGCGCAAATAGGTTTATGATTCTATCACTTGAAATAGGTATAAAAAAAGGAAACTTGTACCGAGATATATTGGGCCTTTTGAGATCTTAGAAAAGTGGGGAAGCTGGCATATCAGGTAGCATTGCTATCATCACTTGAGGGGATTCATAATGTTTTCTAGGCATTGATGTTGAGGATGTATATTTCGGATCCTTCATATGTATTAGAGGTTGAACCTGTAAATTTTTAACCTGATTTATTGTACGTGGAACAAATTGTGCAAATCTTAGATCGTAAAGAACAAGTGTTGAAAATAGATATAATTCTGATGGTAAAAGACTTAAGGTAAAGTCATGAAGTAGAAAAAGGTATGTGGGAAAACAAGAATGAAATGAGACTAAGTACCTTCATTTATTTGATAACTAAGGTAAGGAATTTGGGGTTGAATTATCTTAAGGGGGACAGGGTGTAATACCCGAGCATTTCATTAGCATATTAATCTTATGATTATGTGTATGCAAGGTTAACTTGATTATCTTGGCTCATGGTTACGAATAGATGAGTCGTGAACTCATGTTTGTATGTCTCGGTATGTTACTTTCTTACATGATTCCGTGGCATAAATTGAATCGAAATGAAAGAGATGAGCCATGATACATTGTGTGACGACCCGAGTCCGGGGTTCGATGTTGAACCCCAAATCGGTGCGCCAAACTAGCAAGAACAACCGAAGAGAGCGAGTCACAAAAGCTCAAAACTAAAACTATGCAGCAGAATACAAGTTAAAATGTGAGTTTCAAAAACTTGAACAACAACTACAACTAAATAAACCTCAACGGCCAAAACATACGCCGGAGAACAACACTAAAGATAAACCCAACAATTAAAACCTCGACAGCTAAATACACGAGCCAGAGAAACAATAATACTAAAATACCACGAGTCAGAAATCCAAAATAATATAGTACAACAACCGGCACGACCACATCAGTCGGCACCAAAAATACAAATTTGAAGAATACAACTATTTCTACCCATATACTAAGTTTACATAACTTAGTGAACTTCGTGATCTTATAATGCAAGAAATAAGAAGAAAATGGCAATACAAATACATCTTGCTAACTCCAAGCTTTAAGACTCACCGCGCTGGAACTTAACCTGCAATCTGAGGAGGTTGTTGGGTGAGTCTAAAAGACTCTGTAAGATACTATAATGTATTGGGTGCTATGAGTATGAATGCAACAGTAAACCAAGACTCTAAATGCACTAATCTTGGTAATAATTTTAACTTAATCATTAAACGACAAGTTATTACATACGACTATATGGCATGGCATTATGCACGACAATATAACAGGAAAATAAACATGTAGTAGCACATAAGGGCAATCAACTGTATACTAACGAGAGGCTCAACAATCGCCAACCGTCCCATACCAGTTGGAAATTGTGACCATCATTCGCTTGTATAGGAAACACATAAGAGCGGTAAGTAAACACATTTAAAGGGATACGGCGTCGAGGTACACCTCCGACCAAACCAATAGTTCTAACCAACCAACCAATATAATACCAAATATCGAAGATGTTGTTGACGTGCTCGACCAATAAACCAAATCCTGAATTCGAAGCCGTTGTTGACGTGCTCGAACCATAAACAAAACCATGAGTTCAAAACAAAGAACCTGTGAACCATTTTCTGTATTCACGTCGATGGGTGATATTGGTCCCTACAACCCAAGAATCAACCACGGATATAGCTTACCAAGGTTGCGTTTATTCCGTACAACAGATGGCGCTATACCCCTACCGTGGCCAACGGTAGGGCGAGGCCCGATGTATTAGCCTTCGACTATTACGTAGCCCCGGCTCCTGCAATAATCGAGCGTCAATACACCGCCAACACGAATGCCATGGACTTAACTAAATGCACAAGTAGATGTTTACTCGACATTTAAAATAAACTATCATACTCCAAATTAGGGAGCATATAGCACAACAATCACATTCAATAACAATACGAATGTTTCAAGTAGGTCACAATAAACCTACAACAACAAATCAACAAAGTGTGCTATTAAACATTAAACACACAATCAATCATCAAAGTAGGATGATTGTCCTATCACATACTAGAACAATCACACAATGTCCATAATCACTGAACATATAACCAAAACAAGACAATAGGCAAAGTAGGCCTACTGTACAACTCAACTTAGGATCTCTACAGTATCTTATAATAACTCAATACACTTTATCTCATGTGTAGCATAAACCATCACATAACATATCGTCGTGTACTATGTATATCACGACTCATTACAAGTCACATCGTCCGAATTGGAACGATAATCACAGTATGTCATCTCATGTATGATTGAATTAACCAAAGTTAAGCTCTTATGAATAATTACTTCCACAATACGTCATCCAATATCGTAGGAGACTAGATAATAACCCATAGTAAATTATACTACTCATTAATCAACTCCGTAGAGTCAATTCTACACATTAATAAATTAACTACAAGATTCGACGTTTGTTTAATACGTCTAATGCGACTCCGCCAGAGTCAGTCACAACTAATATATGTAGCTCGTATAGTGTTCAATGAACAAAAACCATCTCATGCTGACTCAGTGAGAGTCGTTACTCATTTTTAAAACATCAGGACGAACCGTAGTATCGTCCCTAAATAACTACATTAATCGAATACTTCAAATTTAGTGAGTCACCAACCATATAAGTCCCACGAGTTCATCGCGGGTAGTCACTTACAAAATCCCAGCAAGTTACAAGTACTCGAGATTTAACAAAAACAACATTTACCACTCAACAAGTCTCTAAATCACAAAGACTAACAACAACGATAAATTTTACAACACTACACGTCATTCCCATTAAATTCACCAAATATTCCACAAAAATCCAAATATTACAATTATTCCATATTTAGAAACTAGACATCTGGAACTATATTTTACCACTTTTAAACATGTCAATTGGACTTATATTCATCAAGAATCAGCCGCTTAAAGTTAGATCTAATACCCAGAATTTCCAACAACAGTTTACTCGGCGCAGCGATAAAACACAACCTAAACGAGTTACTTCCCAGCCTCTAAAATTTATGAAAATTTACAGAGAACTAACTAACATACATAAGAATAACCTATCTAAAATTCAGAAAATTCCCAATAGTAGATTAGTACTGGAATTTTCACAAAAATAGCCCAAAACAGGGACTGCAACTAACTTGAAATTCATGTGTTTCACTTTCTAACATGTTACCAACACTTCACCAAGTCTCATGACAACCTTTACACATAGCCATTCATTATCAACTAACTTAATATCATTTGGAAAGGTCAATTAATTATTTCTTTCAAGAAATTATGCAAAGATGAACAATTACACATCCTATATGCTTTATTATTCCAATTCAACTCATAAACATACAAAACATTATAGTTACTTACCTCTTGATGAATTCACTCCAAGAAAATCAACATGCAATTGGTGGAGAGTGATCCTCTAGTCAAGACCTTCAAAATGGTGTGCTTGGATTGAAGATTTGTTGGTTGGATGGTAAAGAAATGACTTGTACACACTAATCTCACCTTAATCTCCCACACACACTCTCTAAGCTTCCATGGATGAAAAGAGATGAAAATGGAAGTAAGTTAAAGTAACTCTATGGTCTAAAGAGGCTAATCAGGTTAGTCAACAAGTCTTTGGCACATTCTAGGTTGAGTCAAAGTCATACAAACCCAAACAAGTCACCAAAACCCAAAAATTACACAAAACTGGTCGTACGGTCGCGCTAGGGTGCGCATTGGCGCGCTAGGGCGCAGGTCATTGGGCCTTTTGGGCTTAATTTTTAGTCAACTTCAAAGACATTCCTAGGATGATCCACAAGTCCAAAAATTACGAATAAGGTGTCGTTGGAAAGATCTTTGAGTCTAGTTTACACAGAATCAAACAGTTTGCCAATAAGACTTTTTTACACAAAGTTATGACCAAATTACCACAGACTGTTCTGATGAACAGAATTTTAAGTTTAAGCATGCATCCATGTTTTTGAGTGTATCACTTTCTATCTTATGGTCACAACAAAATATATACTAAGTATTCCCAAATGATCCTAACCCCCAATCAAGCTCGAAACACTCTTAAAACTCAACCAAATTGCCCCGCATTGGTGCACGGAGATAAATACGCGAAACATCGCTCGAATCAACTCAATTTACGGATTAACGACAAGACTAACATGCTTGCCATTTGAGAGTGAGTCTAAGCCAAGGTAAGGTTTGACATAGTGAGTGATGTACATATGTGTACATACACGATATGGTATCAAGAATGGTCTCAAATGAGTATGAAACTACGGCGTGATTAAACGTTGATCCGATCCAGAACAACCGCAAGGAAGACTAACATGTCATGCTTATTAAACATGACTACGCTCTCATGAATCAACCCCTAAGGGTCCCAACTTAACACGTCACACTCTAGTAAGCATGATATATTTCTTATACGTCAAAGGTTAAAGGTTCTATCTCGTATTCTAGGGGTTTCTAAGCCGGTATGAAGTAACTACGCGCAAAATGGAAAGGAAGTAAGGTCGGGGCCTTACACTTTGAAACTAGATATGCTTGTTGTTGTATGGGTTTCATAATGCTAAATCGAACCTTGAAAAAGAAAAAGATGTTGTGTTATTTCGAAGTTTCAAAACGAATCGATTTCAATGTTGTTTTCGTGTTCGTAAACTTTGTTGTGACTTTGATTTGATCCTAGGATGATATGGAACCTTTAGAGATAACCTTTGTTGAGTTATAAGTGTTATACATTCAAATCTAAGAGTGCCCGAGCAACCGAACCAAGGAAATAACATGAAACAAAGCAAAATCACCGGGTCATGAACAGTTGGCGCGCTCGCGCCACTTACTTTGGCGCAGCTGGGCCGCCTCGTAGCCAGAATTACGATAGCTTAGTTTTTGGGATGTTTTTATTTGCTGCCACCTCCTGCTATATTGTCTCTTGGCTGGTATAGATCGTGGGTAAAGCTGGGGAGACCTTATTCCAGCTTAATAACACACAAAAACTCAGATTTCTCTCCCAAAATTCTCCCCATAACTCTTCAAATCAACCTAGGATTTGAGCAAATTTGTATTTGGCTAGCTTGTTCTTTACCAAAGCAGTCCTCAGGGGTTGAAGTACTGAAGTATTTAGCTGGTCTAATCACTAGATTTCAGAGAATAATCGGTGGTTTAGCTCTCAAATTGGGTAAGAGACCTCTAGCATATCCATGTTTGTTGTTAATTGGTTTATTTCGGTTATAATCAATTATTGAGTTGTTATGATGGTAAAATTGTGTGATTCAACCATGCTAAGATGTTTACTAGGATTATATGATTATGGGTATGTGATAATAAAGTGTGTTGGTGGTTATATGAACCTTGAATACGTTGTTAATCGATTGTATACATGAATTTATGAAACCGGTGAATAAGTAGTTGAATTAAAGTGTGTAACTTGGCTATGAGCATGAAGTTTTGACTTGAAATCGAGTTGTTTGATATAAGCAACTTGCTACTTGTGTTAATTCATGAATATGGAAATCGAATTGATCCTTTAAAGATAAATGAAATTCTGAAATTTGTAAACAAATACGAAATGATATGTGAATATGGAATTGGTAAACAAAAGTGCACAAATGAATAATAACTTTCAGGAGGTTTTGGTTGACCACCGACTGTCATGGAGTGGAGTACAGTGATAGTCGGGTTATGGCAACCTTAATCCGACCTGCCTCCCTATTTTGGCCAAAATAGGGTTTTACACCACGTAAATTATTGGATAAGAGTGGTGTTATCTCACGATTGCCAAGATTGTAGGGACTTGGGGCATGTTGACTTATTCTGCAGGATATACAAATTTTATGATTTGAAACGACATGATATGAACTTCAAGATCAAGTGATGTTATAAGGGGAGCTGATTAGTCGGAGGTGTACCTCGACTCTTATATCCTGATGTATTTGATCTCGTGACATTATTACTTGCTTTCATACGTGATATGAGATGTTGGTTAGCTCATTGCTTTGCTAGTTGGTCATTACTTCTAACTGGTATGGGACAGTTGGCGGTCATGAGCCTTCTTGCGTTGGTAATGAGACTTGGTTGCTTATCAGTTATGATGATTCTATGTTACTATATGTTAGCATTACTTCTACCTATCATGGATCTTCAAGAGCCTCATCAATCTTCTTCGGTTCAAATGTTGAGACGAAGGCTATTGAGTAAAGGCACTAGTTTCTTGAACTGCTTCTGGTTCTGATTCCAGCAAAAGGGTCACCAATAATATTTTCAATTGGATGGTGTCTAGCCTCTTTGAATTCATGAGGCAGATCAGCTAAGGTATTGGTTGTTTGCTGAGGAGGATCAAATGTGGTTTCAGTAGGAGGAATATCATTAGGTTGGTTATCAGGTAAGGTTAATTGAAGGTGGATGGCTTAAGGAGTTTCAGTTGGCTGATCTCTTTGAGGATTGGCTGAAAGAGTAAGAGTATTAGCCGATGTTGGATGGTTGGCTGATGGAGTACTTTCAGTGGTTGGTATGTTGGCTGAACCTGTACTTGTGTTTCCTATCTCAAAATTTTCAAAATTGTCAGTACAATCTTAAGTATCATTAGACTTTTTTTTCTTTTTTTTTTAAGTAGGGGCCAGTACCCTACAAAATTTATTTAAAAAGAGCAAAACATGAGGGGGACAACCAGCCAAGCCCGAAAATGGGAGGACAAACGAGCCAGACCTCTACAAAGAAAAACCAAGCCAAACAACTACTTTCTAAAACTATAAAATCCTAACTCGTCAAGGCCCAAAGCCTGCCAAACACTAACAGGGAGGGAACCCTTGGAAGAATATGTAATAGACGTATTGTGGGAGTAAGCATGCGCAGCCAATCGATCAGCAACATGATTCACTTCTCTGAAGGCATGATATAAATGATAATGTAATAACCAAGCATCTCATTAGAATGTTAATCATATGATTATGTGCATGCATTGTTAATTTGATTATCGTGGTTCATGGTATTGATTAGATGAGTTGTAAACTCATGATTTCATGTTTCGGTACTATATTTTCTTGCATTATTTCGTAGCATAAATTGAACTGAAAATGGAAGAGATGAACCATGATATTTTGAACCTAGATATACTTGATGTTATACAGGTTTCATGTTGTTAAATCGTGCCTGGAAAAAGTGAAATACGTTGTGTTAATTTGAAGTTACAAAACGAAGAAGTCGTCGACATTGTTTTCGGTTTCATAAACTTTCTCGTGACTTTAAATCGATCCTAGGATGATATCGAACCTTTAGGGACATCCTTTGATGTGTTATAAGTTTTTTACAATCATACCTAAGAGTGTACGAGCGATCAAATTGAGGAAACGAAGCGAAACAGGAAAATTGGACTGGGCTGTGAACAGTAGGCGTGCCCGCGCCTACTTCCTTAGCGCGAGCGCGTGGGCTGTACGGACAGAATGTCCAGATTTTGTGTTTTTTGATTTTTCTTGCATTCCACCTCATGATTTGGCACCCTCATCTGGTCTAGAACGTGGGTAAACAAGGGAAGAACATATTCCAGGCTTCTAAACACAGAAAACACTCAATTCTCTCTCTCAAATCCTCCAAAATTCTTCCAAAATTTCACTTTTCAACCTAGGGTTTGTGTGTGTTCTTGCATGAGTTCTTACTCTTACACCAAAGTAGCAACAAGGGGTTGACCTAAAGGACTTCAAGGCTGGTTTAATCACTGGAATACAGGGGTTTAGTGGATGGTTTAGCTCTTTGATTTGGTAAGGGACCTCTTGCTTATCCATGTTGTAGTTTAATCGGCTGATTTTGGCTATTATCAATTGCTAAATTGTTATTATAGAAAGTTTGTGATTTCCAGCCATGCTATGATGTTTATTAGGCTGATATGATTATGGGTATGTGTTAATAAAGTGTGTTGATGTTCATATGAGCCTTAAAAATGTTGTAATTCAATTATATACGTGAATTAGCGAAACCGACAAGAAATTGACTTGAATAAAGTGTGTGACATGGCTGTGATTTAAGGTTTATGACTTGATATCGAATGGTTTGAGATGATTAAAGTGTTCATTATATTGAATTATGAGTATAGAACTCGAATTGATCCTTGGAGGATAGACGAAAACCAAATTTGTAATCGAATATGGAATAAAGTGTGAACGTGAATTTGACTAACCGGATGTGCGCATTCAAACACTAACTTTCAGGGGGTTATGGTTGACTACCGATTGTCATGGGGCGGAGTGCAGTGATAGTCGGGCTGTGGCGACCTTAATCCAGCCCCTCCTTATTTCCGGCCAAAATAGGGTTTACACCACGTAGATTGTTGGACAAGAGTGGTGTTGTCACATGGATTCCAAGGTTGTACGGATTTGGGGCATGTTGACTTGTTTCGCGGAATATTTGATATATGAATTATATGATTACAATGATTTGATATGAACTTTAAAGCTGAATGGTGTTATAAGGGCAGCTGGTTAGTCGGAGGTGTACCTCGACTATTATATCATGATACATGTGATCTCATGATGTTACTACTTGTGTAATATGTGATATGAAATGTTGTTAGCTCATTACTTTGTAGGTTGGTCATTATTTCCAACTGGTATTGGACAATTGGCAATCGTGATCCTTCTTGCGCTGGTAATGGGACTTAGTTGGTTATTGATTATGATGAATACATGCTGCTATGTGTTAGCATCTTATTACTGTTGCATACATGCATAACATGCATAAGTTTAGTGGAATCTTACTGGGTTATAGGTGACTTACCCTTTCATTAATGTTTTCTTTAGATCGGAGCGAGGCGAAGGGTTCACGTGCATGAGGTTGTGCAACTCGTCGCGAGATTAGAAGGTGGTTATTTTTTTAAGGTAGACTTTATTGTGTATATGTTAGGCAGTGACTTGTTATACTATCTAGGGTTCAAACACTGTTTCTGTTGTATTGTTTATAAAGGCTAGATGACTTCTATTTTGATTTGTATATCGGTTGGATGAGTTGTGTAAACTCAGTTGTATATTTTAGTTTATGAGGTTGGATGGTTTAACACTATACTTTTATTTCCGCTGTCATATATTGCTTATCAGGTGGTTATTTAGCTTGAATTGGGGTGTGGCAGATAATCCCCCAACAAAGCTCTACATATCCTGAGATCATAAACACAAGTCCAGGGAATACCGTACATACCAGCAATACTCCAAGCTGCCACAAGAGAATCTGTTTCCACCTCTACCGAAACAAAATTAAGGTGACGACAAAGTTGCAAACCATCTCGAAGAGCCAAAAGCTCGGCTACCATATTAGTACCAGGACCATAAAAATTAGAAAATGCCCGCATCATCTTACCCTGACTATCACGAATGATACCACCCCCTGAGCAATTCCCACCAATAGCTGAACCGTCAGTGTTCAATTTAAACGTAGCTGAGGTCGGAGGAGCCCAACGCAGCCAATTACCACAACGCAAAGGAACATCAATAATCTGAAGCCCCAAGGTCTATATGAAAAGAGAACCCAAATGATCCATAGAGGCTTTGGGACGATAAACCATAAGCATGTCCTGCAAATCTTGAAGCACATTACAAAAAATATTCCCAGCATTCATAGGAACATTATCAAAAATGGCTTTACATCTAGCTTTCCATATCTCCCAACAAGTAAAAACCATGACACCAATCAGACAAGCCCCAAATTGATTACGAACTGATGTGTGCTCGACCCATGTCTCAAAAAGATGTTGAATGGAAACATAAGTACTCACCTTGTTAAAAATTGTAGCAAACCTCTCCTAAAGTTGAATTGCAATCTCCGAATGAATAAACAAATGAACTATCGATTCAAAAGCTGGACGATTAATACAAAAAACACACTTCGACGTAATAAAAATACGCCAACAACGTAACGCCATATCAACTGGAAGAGCACCATGAAAAAACTTCCACATAAAACCACTTACCCGTAAAGGTAACCAATGCTGCCAAATCTTCTTAGCCCAAGGCATCTAAGGTGAAACAACTCTGAAATTATCCCAATATGATGCAGCCATAAAGTTTCCTGACCTTGTGAATCTATAAATCAGCCTATCCTCCAAACTAGAGTCAAGAATCATCTTATTAACAGCAGTTCGCAATCTGTCGGGAATCAGATCCAACAGCTCTGAAAGCTGAGCCAAGGCAGCACGAACTGATAACCGAATGTCCATGGGCTGAGGACCAACCAATACTTCCCCACACCAATTCGCATTCCAGAAAGATACATCCCTACGCCCAAGAATCCACTAGCTAGACTACTGGACCTTCAGCATTTGATTCATAACAGCCTTCTAAATGTGTGAAGCCAAAACTGACAGATCAAAACCATAACTATTGCTGTATTTAGAACGGGCATAAACAGCCCATAAACTCTTACCTTGAAGCACATTCCAAGCTAACTTAGCATGCAAATATTCCATGACCTGAAATAAAGATCTCAAACCCAAACCTCCTTCGTGTAATGGCCGACACACAACATCCTAGGACAACCAATGTGCACGGTGCTCCCCAGCCATATCCCATAAAAAATTAGCCATCATCGTCTCTATATTGCGAATGACCATCTTTAGAACTTTAATAGCAGCAAGGGTATAAATAGGAATACTAAACAGAACAGATTTTAGCAAAACTAATTTAGCTCCAAATGAGAGAAGTTTGGACTTCCAACCACAAATTCTGTTATAAACTTTCAACTCCACATTCTTAAAATAGCAACGTTTAACTCTCCCCTTGAACAACGGAATTCCCAAGTACTTCATTAGAAAAAAATGCCGAATACATTCGATCCATACTGCTATATTTCAAACTGTACAATGAGAGGATTTTGCAGAAACATAGAAACCACTTTTGGCAATGTTAATAAGCTTCCCCAAAGCCCTTTCGTAAGTCGTGATTAACTCTTTTAAAGCCATAATAGAGGGACGAGAGCCATTAGTAAAGATTAACATGTCGTCAGCATACAATAGATGCGTAATAACCACTTCACCCCTACCATGTGCATAAAGGTTAACCCTCCCAGCCGAGACTGCCTTGTTAACATTAAAAGACAGCACTTCTTGAGCAATGATAAATAATGAAGGAGACAAAGGATCACCCTGGCGAACACCCCGAGACGATTTGAAAAAGTCATAACCCTCACCATTAATTCAAAAAGAGTACCAAATGTTACTAACTAGCCTATAGATTAAATCACAGCTCATATCATCAAAACCAGTAGCTTTCAAAGCAAGTAACAGAAAGGCCCACTCAAGATGATCATATGCTTTTGACATATCCAGCTTAAAAACAACATTACCACCCCGTACTTTCGTATCAATCCAATGAATTAATTCATGAGCCAGGACAATATTCTCCTGAATACTTCTACCCTTAATGAAAGCAGATTGCTCCATAAAGATAACTTTATGCAGAAAGTTTGCAATCTGAGATGTCATAATACGAGATATAATTTTGCAAGAAAAGTTACACAGACTGATGGGTCTAAGATCACCTAATCCACAAGGATTAGCCACCTTAGGAATAAGGACCACAGTGGTAGAAGAAATACCTCGAGGAATTTGACTGCCACGAAAGAAATCTTGCACCGCCGCAACAACATCTACTTTAATTACCTCCCAACATCCCTGATAAAACCATCCTGTGAAACCATCATTCCCAGGCGCACTATTAAGATTTAAACCCTTAACACTATCCAAAATTTTAGCCTCCTCTGAAACCCTATGTAAGGCGTCATTGTATTGACCATTTAACCTATTTAGAAAGTCTTAAAACAATTCCTCATTCAGAACAAGACGGGAAGTGGAGAATAAATCTGTAAAGAAGTCCATAGCCATCTCCCCTATCTGCTTGTTATCTGTACACGAAGACCCATTCGAAACCTGCAATTTTACTATATGAATACTAGCACGTTCACGGATACTAGCATGGAAATATGAAGTATTCTGCTCTCCTTTGCTTAACCACAACTGTCGAGACTTTTGTTGAAGGAGCTCAGCATCCCATTGCAATAGCTGACAAACAGCTTTCCTCGCACAAAACAACTGATCAGTGAGCACTGTATCCCAGCCTTGCTATAAAGCCACCTCTAACCGCAAGATAATGTCCTGCTGTATAGCAGCCTTTCGTTGAACATGTCCAAAAACATCCCAATTCCATCGTCGAAGCTTAGTCCGTAAATTCTATAATTTCCTCCACAAAATATCCATAACACTTCTTATAAGAGGCTGCTGCCATTAATCGCGAACAAACTGTAAGAAATCAGGGTGATTTAACCACATCCTTTGAAATTGAAAACTACCCTTCGGCTTTGGAAAACATGAGAAATCAATAAGGAGAGGCGAGTGATTAGACAAAACACGACACAAATGCTAAACACGTAGCCCAGGGAAAGTAGCTTTATAAAAACCATTAATCAAGACTCTATCCAGATGTTGCCAAATGCGATCCACCCCATCTTGATTATTATACCAAGTGAAAATACTACCCTCATAACCTGCATCATCCAATCCAGCCTACTGAATAAAACCATTAAAATCACCAATAGCCGGGAAATCACACGGAGCACCACCCAGCTTTTCAGAAAAATTTGAGATGATATTAAAGTCACCACCAACCAGCCACGGCTCAGTCAAAGTCATAGAAATATCTATCAAATCCTGCCATAGCTCCTGTCTTTCACCTCTAGTACACTTAGTATTCACAAACGAAAACAAAATCGAAAAAATATCCCCAACTGTAATGCATACAATAATAAACTGTGACGAAACACGAACCACAACAACATCAACCCTGTCATCCCAAAGCAACCAAATATGCATATTATCCGGGTCTTGATGTAAAAAACCTTTATATCGTAACTTCTTAGTTACTTTAGCAAGACGAGAACCAGGAAGTTTTAGCTTCAGAATCACACACAGGAATGGATTATGTTGTAACTTAAGCAACTTAAGATACTCCACCATCTCTTTATTACCCATACCTCTATCATTCCATAAGATCGCAGACATGTAAAACTATTTTAAAGAGTAACATGATGGGCTCTAGAGGTACCCCTAGTCATTTGTCTATTCTGTTCTATAAAAACTTTCTTTTTTTTTAGAGCAAATAAAGTACGACACTGCTTTTGAAAAGCCTGATTACTTACCGAAGACAATGATAACTTCCCAATATCACCAACCAACGAAGATCTCTTCAACTGAACTTAAGAGGAAACATATCTACCCCCAACCAAATTTGTCCTAGGGACACTATGTGGAACAAAAATATCTCCATGTGCATCCACTTCATTCAGATACTCCAGAGGAGAAAAAGAGTTAGCTAGAATTGGTCCCCAGTCTACCCCAGCAACCAGCCCATTACCCTCAGCCACCCCAGTCACTGCAGCCAAAATAGTATGCACCGTAACATTCTCAGAACTAGAATTAATTGCAGGTTGCACCGAGCTAGAGACGACATCAATAACTTCAGTCTCCTTAGCACAACCCTGATCATCTTTTGCATTGGACCCTGACCCCATCTCACCATCTACGCCTTGCCGAATTGGAACCCATTTTTGTTTAGATTTAGCCTGATGAGACTCGGTAGCATGATCCTCTCCATGTTTATCTATCTTAACTGTAGCCTTAACTGATCCGTGAATGTCAGCCTGGTTGGGGTTTTCATCCTGTTTGGCTTTTGAAGCGCGAGCTGCATCCTTCTATTGAGTTGGAACCCTAGGAGGAACTCATTTTTTCTTTTGACAATCATTCTCAACATGTCCCAGTAGCCCACACCCTTCACAATATGAGATATTTCTTTCAAAATCAATAGATTTCCAGAACCCATCATCCTTACTCGTACCAATCAAAACCCTCGAAGGTAAATGTTCGGTTCGAAACCTAACGGTTTGTTTAATATCCGCAAGTGCACGGGCTATTGCAATATAACGAGTGCAAGTACGAGTCGATCCCACAGAGATAGGGTTTACTTAGGAATTTGTTTTTGTCTTTAGAATTATAGAATAGATTGGGGGAGATTGAGATTGGTTTTGAAAATGGAAAGAAACATATGCAACAAATACTTTTAAATGAAACTTAATATGACGAAACATTCTCGGGATTGGAAATCATACACATAATTTGTTCATCAAATAGTCGTTGTCTTTGAGAATAAGGGTTTTCATAAAAATCAAGGATGATATGCTAGGCCTACACTACTTCGGGTTAAGACAATAGCGTTTGTATTCTTCACTAATTATGTCCTAACTGTTTGAGATTTCCGTTTATGGTACTCCCGCCCTGTCACAAACGGGCATTCCGACTTATCTCTTGCTGACCATAATTAGTAAGAATCCATTAAGAACAAGAGTCAACATATTTTCCATTCAAGGAACATCCCTAGGCCGTTGAACTACTTTCGTGATCAATGGAACCTAGTTTCTTTATATGGTTCCGTCAACCGAGATTCACCGCTAGGTCCTTCTCTCAATTGACTGAATCATACAAGTTGGACGTCTCCAAAATGTAAGTCATTTTGAGATCGATATAAAGAAATTGTTTTAGATGAAGATAAAGGACAAGACTTTCATATTTCAAGATGAACGTTTTATGTATTGAGTTTCCAACCCCAAGAACAAGGGGGATTACTCACTAGCCATGTAAAATAAATAAGCAATAATATAAAGGATAGAGTAAGAGAGACTTATTGTGAAAATAGAAGATGAATGGCTGGAATAATACTTCGCTTTTATTGCTTGCTTTCCAAGGGGATCTTCAAGAACGAATATGAACTTCAATCCTCAAGGATTTTTGGAATTCAATACAATAAGTGTTTGTGTCTAATTTCTAACAATTTCTGATGAAAATTCTGCATATATTTCGGGTCTTAGACTGAGTACAAGGGGTCTATTTATAATGGGGAGGAAACTCTTCAAGAAGGTGCCTCCAAAAGGTGCCTTTTAAATATGCAGATGCAATTTGCACGGCCGAGTCAAAGAAGTTGCACGGCCGTGCTCTTCTGGCGCCAAATTTGAATTTGACTTTGGACATTCTGCACGGCCGCTCCACTCCAAGCTGCACGGCCGCTCCGAAGGTTAACACGGCCACTCATCCATCAAGACACGGCCACTCTATGCTTTGAGACCAAAAATTGCCCAAAAATGGCTTTGTGCACGGCCGCTCCTTTTGGCCGCACCCGTGCTATCGATTTTGGCTTTGTGAGTTTGATTTGTTTGTTGCTCTACCATGCCTTTGCATCAAAAGTTGTCTAGGCATTCTTTGATCATAAAGACTCAAAAACCTGTCTGAAACGTATAAAACATACCAAAAAGCGTAAAATCTAATAAATATGAAAAAAAGAACTAAAATGTGTCTAAAATGAGATGAAAATGGTAATTAAACTGTGTAAAAGTATATAAAAAGTAAGGATAAATGACTATATAATAGTCACTTATCAAACTCCCCCACACTTAAGCTCTTGCTTGTCCCCAAGCAAGTTTAGGACAAAAAGAGGAAGAAAGAAAGAAAAATACCAGAATGATCCCTCAGAAAATATAGTAGCAAGCCCTGATTGCCCTTTTTTTTTGGATATTTGCCTTTTTATTTTTCTAGTCATATTTTGTATACCTTTAGAATTTATTAAAAGAAGCATTTAGGGGATATTTTAAAGAAATAACTTTTAAGACTATAACCTAATATAGCATATATAGAATTCGATCAAGTAAAGCATGCTAGAAGGATAAATCTTAGATCAATCACTTGGTAAAAGAGAAGTCTTCACTCTTTAGAGTGATTTTTGAGAAGAATGAATCTATTACTTTAAAAATGTACAAAGGGAAGTATAAACACTTATTCACAAACTAGAAGTTTCCATAAAATTGTATTGCATTTTTGAATCACAAGGGCGAAAAAATGGATGATGATAGTGGAAAATTTTCATCAAGGTATTAACAATTTTATCTTATTATTTGTACGTGTTATAAAAAGGCCTTAGTAATTTTTGATCCTTTCAAGTAGGAGGCATAGTGGCTGCGAACCCCATGTTCCTAATACTCAGATCAAGAATACTATTGGATATTACTCCCGTTTGGCAAGGAAGCATCGTCGCAGCGAACGCCGTGCCCCGAGTTACTTAGGAAGTAATAAGTTTCTTTTTGCCTTTTAAGATTTGGTGACTAAGTCACTCTTTTAGTAATAAGATAAAATTGTTTAACCTTGATTCGATTTAGTGGAAATGGAAGGATGGGATTTTGATGAAGGGGTGTGATTCAAGGGTGCAAAACAAAATAGATGCTTCTAATAAGGGAATAAATATTAAGTAAAATTTAACATGTACACTTTTAAAGAAATATTTTCAAGAATTTTTCATAAAAATAACCAAGTGTATAAAAAGATTAATAAAGATTCCTTCTAATCAAATGTTTTTTCTTTGATAAAACCCTATATTTTGCTATATTAACTTATGAGGCTTCTAATTTATTTCCTAAAAATATCCCTATATTTTTCTTCTTATTAATTTCTAAGTTTATAGAAAGTATGAGAGGAAAGATAAAGGCATTATTCTTGGGCAAATAGCAAGCATAAGAAATATGGATCATCATAGGGATTTTTTTTTTTATATACTATACATGCATAAAATGAAAATGCAACTAAGGAAAATTATACTAGAAAGCAAGAAAATCTAAACTAAGAAAGCATAGAAAATCTAAACTAAGAAAGTATGTAAAAAAAGAAAGATAGATATACCCCCCCACACTTGAAATGAACATTGTCCTCAATGTTTCAAGGAACAATGTCGATCTCGGGGGAGTAAAGAGAAACTTACCGAGATTGGGTGGTGGGTTCGTCTAGTGTTATGAATGAAACTACTCCAATCGGGTCTCCGGTCATGTAGTGCTTTAACCTTTGACCGTTTACCGTGAACTCTCCTTGTGCATCGTTTCCAATTTTAATGGCTCCGTATGGATATACTTCACGAACTTGATATGGGCCCGTCCATCTTGATTTTAACTTACCTGGAAAAAGCCTTAAACGAGAGTTAAAAAGTAGTACCATGTCTCCTTCTTTGAAATCCTTTTTGATGATATGAGCATCATGCCATTTCTTCGTTTTTTCCTTGTATAACTTGGCACTTTCGTATGCTTCATATCGGAGTTCCTCGAGCTCTTGTAACTGAAGTTTTCGCTTTTCACCGGCTTCTGCGAGGTCATAGTTTAGAGCTTTAATTGCCCAATAGGCTTTGTGTTCAAGCTCTACTGGTAAATGACATGGCTTCCCATACACCAAACGGAAAGGAGTTGTTCCGATGGGTGTTTTGAAAGCAGTTCGATAAGCCCACAAAGCATCATTCAATTTTATTGACCAATCCTTTCTTGAATTTATTACCGTTTTCTCCAAGATCCACTTTATTTCCCGGTTTGATACTTCCACTTGTCCGCTTGTTTGAGGATGATACCCGGTGCCCGTTTTATGATGGACTCCGTACTTTTTTAATAAAGCCTCGAATTGGCGGTGTGAAAAATGCGAACCGCCATCACTTATGATAACTTTTGGAACCCCAAATCTTGGAAAAATTGTATCCTTGAAAAGCTTCATGACGACTTTTGAGTCATTTGTTGGAGATGCTATGACTTCTACCCACTTTGAGACGTAATCCACTGCTACCAGGATATAGTTATTGTTGAAGGATGTTGGAAATGGTCCCATGAAATCGATGCCCCATACGTCGAAGATTTCAACCTCTAAAATATTATTAAGAGGCATTTCATTTCTTCTCGAAATGTTGCCGGTTCTTTGGCAATGATCACAAGAAATAACGAAATGTCGAGAATCTTTGAAGAGTGTGGGCCGAAGAAACGATTGAAGAACCTTGGCGGCGGTTTTGGCTGTGCTTGCATGACCGCCATAAGGGGATGAATGACAATGATGAAGAATGTCATTGATCTCTTCATTGGGTATACACCGCCTAATGATCCCATCTGCGCAATGCTTAAAAAGGAGCGGATCTTCCCAAAAGTAATATTTAATTTCTGATAAAAATCTCTTCTTTTGTTGATAACTCATTTCTGGGGGGAGAATCTTACAAGCTAAGTAATTAACAATGTCCGCAAACCAGGGGGTTTCGACATTGTTAATAGCAAGAAGATGATCGTCCGGAAATGAGTCATCAATTGAAAGGTCATCATTATTGAAAATTTCCAATTCCTTGGGAAGACGGGATAAATGATCTGCGACCAAATTTTCCGTTCCCTTTTTATCACGGATTTTTAAATCAAACTCTTGGAGGAGAAGGACCCACCTTATCAATCTTGGCTTTGCATCCTTCTTTGCCAATAAGTATCTTATTGCTGCGTGATCCGTATATACGATTACTTTCGATCCCACCAAATATGACCGAAACTTATCCATAGCAAATACTACGGCCAATAGTTCTTTTTCTGTGGTGGCGTAATTCATTTGTGCTTCATCTAGTGTTCGGCTAGCATAGTATATAGCATGTGTTTTCTTGTCTTTCCGCTGCCCTAGAACAGCTCCAACTGCAAAATCACTTGCATCGCACATTATTTCGAAAGGAGATCCCAATCGGTGGTTGTATGATAGGAGCGGACACCAAAGCTTCCTTCAACTGTTGAATGCTTCAAGACAAGAACTATCGAATACAAATGGAGCATCTTTCATTAGTAGATTAGTTAAAGGTTTAGAAATTTTTAAAAATCCTTTATAAATCGCCGGTAAAAACCAGTGACCGAGAAAACTTCTTATTCCTTTAACATTAGTAGGCGGAGGTAATTTTTCAATAATCTCAATTTTTGCCTTATCTACTTCTATTCCCTTTCGGACACCATATGTCCCAATACTATCCCTTCATTTACCATAAAGTGACATTTTTCCCAATTCAAAACGAGATTAACTTCTTCACAGCGTTGTAGGACTTTAGAAAGATTTTTCAAACATTCATCGAAAGAGTGTCCATAAACAGAGAAGTCATCCATAAAAACTTCCATTATATTTTCTATGTAATCGGAAAAAATGGACATCATACATCGCTGAAAAGTGGCGGGAGCATTACAAAGTCCGAAGGGCATTCTTCTATAAGCGAAGGTACCATAAGGACAAGTAAAAGTAGTTTTTTCCTGGTCGTCTGGGTGGATAGGGATTTGAAAGAATCCCGAATATCCGTCCAAATAGCAAAAATAGGAATGCTTGGCCAATCTTTCTAGCATTTGTTCTATAAAGGGAAGGGGAAAATGATCCTTTCGGGTGGCCTTATTTAATTTTCTATAGTCTATACACATGCGCCAACCCGTGATCTTTGTTGGGATTAATTCATCCTTATCATTTCGAATGACTGTCATTCCTCCCTTCTTAGGGACAACTTGCACGGGACTTACCCATTTGCTATCCGCAATTGGATAGATGATGCCCGCATCAAGTAATTTAAGGACTTCCTTTTTAACTACTTTCTTCATGTTAGGATTGAGTCTTCTTTGATGCTCAACGGAGGGTTTATGATTTTCCTCTAAATCAATCCTATGCATGCAAATTTTTGGATGAATCCCTTTTAAGTCATCTATTGAATATCCTATGGCTTTTTGATGCAATCTAAGCTCATTTAATAACTTTTCAGTTTCAAGAGGGCCTAGTTTAGCATTTATAATCACAGGATAAGTAGAGTTAGGTCCCAAAAATTCATACCTTAGATTTGTAGGAAGAGGTTTTAACTCAACTTGAGGTGCCTTAATCTCCTCATTTTCCTTTTTGTTGGACGGCTCTGCTTTAGTCTCCAACTCTTCATAATCAGTGTTGCCACTAGACTTTGCTGCATGATTAGTATCCAAAAGCATAGTATAATATGCAATTTCATTATCGTCATCATCATGCAAAGTTCTTTCCCAATCTATAAGACTTTTCTCTAGCGGGTCTTTGGATTGGGGACTTTCTAATTCCTTGCTAATGGATTCTAGTACGTTAATGCCTAAGCAAGGGTTCTCGAGATTGGGATTTTTCATAAATTTAGACAAGTTAAACTCTACTTTATCATTCCCTACATTTAAAGAGAGGTTACCATGTTTAACGTCTATAATTGCCCCAGCTGTGGCAAGGAATGGTCTACCCAGAATTACAGGAATATGATTATCCTCTTCCATCTCAAGAACTACGAAGTCAACCGGGATGATTAATTTCCGATTTGGCAGGGACATCTTCCATAATACCCAGGATATTTTATGGAGCGGTCCGCTAATTGTAGAGATATGGTTGTAGGTTTTAATTCCCCACACCGACTCTTTTGCTAACCGAAAGTGGGATGAGGCTTACGCTAGCTCCAAGGTCTAGCATGGCATTATCTACATTAATTTTGCCTATATTACAAGGAATAGAGAAAGTGCCGGGATCTTTTAATTTTGGAGGTAACCTTTTTTGTAAAACGGCACTTACCTCTTCCGTTAATGCAACAGTCTCATTTTCTTCTAGCTTCCTTTTATTAGAAAGAATATCTTTTAGGAATTTAGCATAAGAAGGCATTTGTTGCAAAGCATCGGTAAAAGGTACATTAATGTAGATAGATTTTAAAACTTCCAAAAATTTCGCAAATTGTTTATCAAGCTTTGCCTTTACCAACCTTTGAGGGTAGGGTATTGGCGGATCAAAATTTCTAGTTATTTTAGGGGATTCTGTTCCTTTATCAACCTCATCATTAGTCTCAACTACAGGTGGGTTTTGACTAACACTTTCTTCAATGGGATTTTTATTATTATTTTTCTTAGGAAGACAATCAATAAGCTCTTTCCCGCTTCTAGTAACTATCGCCTTAGCATGTTCAGTTAGCATTTTGTTATGGGCGGCTAAGTTATCAAATCTATCATTTAATAACTTGAAACATTCCCTAAACTCAGTATTAGTCTTTTCTTGATCATTTTTGCTTTCAACTATAAAATCTATTAAAAGATCTAATTTTGATTTAGGGGGAGAAAAAGCATTTGAAGTAGTATTGAAATTTCTAAATGTGAATCCCGGATGTTGTGTAGATGTTTGCGGTTTTAGAACGTTGTTATTCTTATAGGAAAAGTTGGGGTGATTCCTCCATTCGGGATTGTATGTATTAGAATACACCCCTCCTTTCTGTCCAAAAGAATTTACAAAGTTCACTTGATCATTAGAACTAATGTCAAGTAACTCGCAATTTTCCGTACTATGTGAGTTAGACCCACATAGTTCACATAACACATTTATATTAGCCACGGGATTGGCATTAAGATTTTCAAACTTTTTCAAAATCATGTCAACTTTAGAAGAGAGAAGAGTAACTGCATCAACATTATATTTACCAGGCGTACCTTGTTGTTGCTCCCTCTCATTTGACCATTGGTAATGGTTCAATGCAATATTCTCGATAAGGTCGTATGCCTCATCGACTCCCTTGTTCATCAATGCTCCTCCCACAGCGGCATCAATGGTCTCTCTTGTCTTGAATATGAGCCGTTGTAGAAGGTGTGAACAATCAACCACTTTTCGAGCCCGTGGTGGGGGCACATCCTGAGAAGCTCCTTGAATCGCTCCCATGCATCATACAAAGTTTCACTATTCGTTTGACAGAAGTTAGTGATCTTTGTGCGGATTTGGGCTGTTTTGCTTGGTGGGAAAAAACGCCCAAGGAATGCTTCTTGAATTTGGTCCCATGTCGTCAATGAATTTTGGGGGACCGAATTCAACCATTGCTTTGCCTTATCCTTAAGAGAGAAAGGAAAAAGGCGCATCCGTATTGCTTCCGGTGTAACATTCTGAATACGTGTGGTATCACAGTATTCCAAGAATGTTTGGATGTGGAGATGAGGATCTTCGAAAGCAGTGCCGCCATATTGGTTATTCATAACCATATGCAAAAGTTGCGACTTTATCTCAAAGTGTGCCGCTCCGGCATTCGGCACAACTATAGGGGATCTAGTTCCCGGGGTACTTGGATTCACAAAGTCCCGTAGGGTCCTAGTTTGTGCTTGTGGCTCTTCTTCCGCCATACGCTTGCTTAGTGTCTCTTTGAATTTTCTTAATCTTTGGTGAAGGCTTCGTTCGGGTTCTGGATCAAAATTGTCAAGGAACGTCTGAGCCCGTTTCATACACTATAAGAGAGAAGAACACTCAAAAAGAGATTAAACGTAACAATTTATCGGAAGTAAAGACAAAATAAAATGAAAACAAATAAAACAAAAATTTATGTAGTAAAGACAAAAAAAACTTAAAAAGTAAACCGTTGTCCCCGGCAACGGCGCCAAAAACTTGTTCGGTTCGAAACCTAACGGTTTGTTTAATATCCGCAAGTGCACGGGCTATTGCAATATAGCGAGTGCAAGTACGAGTCGATCCCACAGAGACAGGGTTTACTTAGGAATTTATTTTTGTCTTTAGAATTACAGAATAGATTGGGGGAGATTGAGATTGGTTTTGAAAATGGAAAGAAACATATGCAACAAATACTTTTAAATGAAACTTAATATGACGAAACATTCTCGGGATTGGAAATCATACACATAATTTGTTCATCAAATAGTCGTTGTCTTTGAGAATAAGGGTTTTCATAAAAATCAAGGATGATATGCTAGGCCTACACTACTTCGGGTTAAGACAATAGCGTTTGTATTCTTCACTAATTATGTCCTAACTGTTTGAGATTTTCGTTTATGGTACTCCCGCCCTGTCACAAACGGGCATTCCGGCTTATCTCTAGCTGGCCATAATTAGTAAGAATCCATTAAGAACAAGAGTCAGCATATTTTCCATTCAAGGAACATCCTTAGGCCGTTGAACTACTTTCGTGATCAATGGAACCTAGTTTCTTTATATGGTTCCGTCAACCGAGATTCACCGCTAGGTCCTTCTCTCAATTGACTGAATCATACAAGTTGGACGTCTCCAAAATGTAAGTCATTTTGAGATCGATATAAAGAAATTGTTTTAGATGAAGATAAAGGACAAGACTTTCATATTTCAAGATGAACGTTTTATGTATTGAGTTTCCAACCCCAAGAACAAGGGGGATTACTCACTAGCCATGTAAAATAAATAAGCAATAATATAAAGGATAGAGTAAGAGAGACTTATTGTGAAAATAGAAGATGAATGGCTGGAATAATACTTCGCTTTTATTGCTTGCTTTCCAAGGGGATCTTCAAGAACGAATATGAACTTCAATCCTCAAGGATTTTTGGAATTCAATACAATAAGTGTTTGTGTCTAATTTCTAACAATTTCTGATGAAAATTCTGCATATATTTCATGTCTTAGACTGAGTACAAGGGGTCTATTTATAATGGGGAGGAAACTCTTCAAGAAGGTGCCTCCAAAAGGTGCCTTTTAAATCTGCAGATGCAATTCGCACGGCCGAGTCAAGAAAGTTGCACGGCCGTGCTCTTCTGGCGCCAAATTTGAATTTGACTTTGGACATTCTGCACGGCCGCTCCACTCCAAGCTGCACGGCCGCTCCGAAGGTTAACACGGCCACTCATCCATCAAGACACGGCCACTCTATGCTTTGAGACCAAAAATTGCCCAAAAATGGCTTTGTGCACGGCCGCTCCCTTTTGGCTGCACGGCCGTGCTATCTGATTTTTGGCTTTGTGAGTTTGATTTGTTTGTTGCTCTACCATGCCTTTGCATCAAAAGTTGTCTAGGCATTCTTTGATCATAAAGACTCAAAAACCTGTCTGAAACGTATAAAACATACCAAAAAGCGTAAAATCTAATAAATATGAAAAAAAGAACTAAAATGTGTCTAAAATGAGATGAAAATGGTAATTAAACTGTGTAAAAGTATATAAAAAGTAAGGATAAGTGACTATATAATAGTCACTTATCAGTAAAATCAATGAAACATCAAGTTCTAAGCAAATTTGAGCATACATAGGATGGCTACGAGTCAATGTATGATCATCCACACGTAAGAAATGCCCTATCAAATTACCAATTTGTTTTATAGTGGTTGGATTAAAAGAAGGCAATAGTAGTTAATGCAAACGAACCCATACCGCGACAAGAGGGCTATCCTTCTTGAATTCAAAATCCCTTGACCAAAAAAATAATCAATACATGCATGCATTGATCATACAGGATTCCTTTGATAGTGGCCGCACCATGTCTTCCTCTATAGTCAAATGCACCATGACATGCCTGAGATCAAGAAGGCCTACGATAAAAGATCCTGATAATCTCCAATTCTGTAAAATGTGATCATGAATCACACGAACTGAAGGGCATCCAACTGAAAATTTCATTATCAACGTATGGAAAAACTACTTTTCTAGTAAATCCATTTTAATCAGACTCCATCAAATTTAATTCATCAAAAGAAACATATACAGATTCAATAATAATTGAAGATTTCTGAACATAAACTGTAGAAGCCTTACTGATTTTGGAATAGCCAACGAAAATACCTTCATCAGTTTTCTCATCGAATTTACCTCTGCGGTCATTGCTGTTGTAGTGGATGCAACATTTGCATCCAAAAATCTTGAAGAAGGCAATGTTAGGAGTCCTTCCTTTCCACAGTTCATACAGAGTATTGCCATGGAATTTGTTAAATAGGAATCGGTTTTGTGTGAAGCAAGCTGAGTTTACTACTTCAGCCCAAAAATATTTTGGAAGCTTGGCTTCAGCTATCATTGTCTTCCCGGCTTCAATCAGTGTCATATTCTTCCTTTTAGCAATGTCATTTTGCTGAGGAATCTTGACTGCTGAAAAGTTATGACTAATCCCATGGTCATCACAATAGACATCCATGCCTTGATTCTTGAACTTCGTTCCGTTGTCTGAGCTCACTTTGACTATTTCACACTCTTTTTGAGTTTGGAGGTTTCTGAATAGTACAGTCAATATGCCATAGGTTTCATCCTTGGAATTCATCATCTCCACCCAAGTCTATCTTAAGAAGTCATCCACAACCACCAGTGTGTACCTGTTTCTACCTAAACTAGTAGATGTAATAGGATCAAGAGTGTCAATGTGCAACAGTGAAGTACACGTGTGGTTGAAAGACATGGTTTGGGTTTAAAAGATGATTTTGTTAGCTTACCAAGTGCACAGGCACTACATTTCTTGTCATGAGGAAAATTTATAGAAAGTAGACCGTTTACTAAATTTCCTTTAGAAAGTTTTGACAAAGTGTTTAAAACTTAAGTGCCAGAGCCTTTTATGCCAGGGTCAAGAGGTTTCAGAAGAATTTTTATCAACTATGCACACTTGAGAAATGTTATTAATAGAAAGTAAGTCAATAGCAAAAATATTTCTTTTTCTAGACCCTGTAAGAATGACTTCATTGGTTGTGGTATTTTTGACAAAATATTGTGTGGAAGTAAAAATACAGGTCATACCTTTGTCACAAAATTGTGATATTCTGAGCAAGTTGTGCTTCAGCCCATCAACTAGTGAAACCTTTTCTATCTTGACTAACCCTCTTATGATTGAACCATACCCATTGGTTTTTCCTTTTGAGTTATCTCCGAAGATGACTAAGGGTCCTTTGGCTTCAACTATGTCAGTCAGGAGGTTAGCTGATCCAGTCATGTGTCTTAAACATCCACTGTCCAAGATCCATTCGTTTGAAGCTTGATTAGCAACTACAAAACATACCTGATATCGAAGATATGATCATTGTACCCTTTATTTATTTGGGTCCGAAAGGTTAGCTTCTTTGAGTAACCATATCTGCCTAACCTTTGGTAAGTTGACCCTTTTAGAAGGTTTGAATCTAAATAAACATTCATGGGACAAATGACATGAACAGAAACAATATGACACTTGTGCTGACCATTTGGTTCAGTCACTTTAGGTTTAGGCTTTGATTCTACTGGAACCCATTTAGTGGACTTAGGAGAGACAAACTTGAGTGGTTTAAATTTAGTACCCATTAGTCTCTTGTTCACACCCTTGAGATCAGCTTGTTTTGTGTCAGCTGACTGATATTTATAAGTTGGCTGAATAGTTTGCTTCTTGGCTGATCTTTGCCTTTCAATAGGTATTTGAATGGTTGACTGATGGTTAGTAGAATTTAACCATCTTATATAGTTTTATGTTTGTTTCTCAGCCATCTTAAGCTGATTCTTGGGATAAACATATTGAACACCATGATTTGTGTTCTTGGAAGAATTTGGTTTGTTATCCCTTTTCAGCAACACTTTAGGTCCACCGTTAGACTGTCTGGTCTCAGTCTCAGTTTTCTCCTTTTCTTTGTTGTTGTTTTGAGAGTAGCCAATATCATTTTGGTTAGCATTGTCTCTTTTTTGACTAATGATAGTTTCAACAATAGCCTTGGATTTAGAGTAGGTATCAATAACATTGGCTAGTCGTTGATTCCTCTCCACCAAGTCTGAGATTTAGGAAAATGAGACTTTAGCTTGAGTTTCAAATTTTCATTGATGCTCTGGAGTCTCAGTAATTCAGCTTACTGATCTTTGTAAAGTTCACTAACTTTTTAGAGCTCAATGTTTTCAACTTTCAGTCTTCTCAGTTCAGCTGACTGAGATAGATGAATATTTGTGAAAGTTTCAAATTTAGAGTACATTAGTTGCAACTGTTTCTCTAATTCAGTTTGACTCTAATCAGCTGTTGTCTCCTCCTTTTCAAGTGGAGTAACAACAGGTTTTACAACTCGAGAGGGTTTTTCAGTCCTTCTTTTAGTTGGCTTGCTTAGGATTCCTTGACCATAGAATCCATTTCCTATTTGGCGAACTACAAGCTGACAAGGTTTACTACTTTTGGTTAGCCTTGAGTTATTAATAGGTAAATTTAAAGTTTCATTTTCAGACTCATTTAAGCAAGCTGGGCTTGGTAGATCATTGTCTGAATCATAAACTACTTATTCCACAACAAGACAAAAATTTGCTTCTTGTGCGTAGTCAGCTGATGCATCCTCTAAATCCGTCTTAATCCAAGTGGCTACGTTGAGAGGTTCATCCTCAGTTACGATCCCTTTTTGTTTTGCAAATTTTCTGGGGGCTCTTTTGAAATATTCATTTTTGGTGGTAGGACAAGCTGAAGCAAAGTGGCATAGCTTTCTACAGTTAAACCACAGTAATTTTTCGTGATTAGCTTTGGCTTCAGTTTGTTTAAAGTTGTTTAGCCCTTTGAAAATTGTGGAAGATGGTTTTTGGAAGTTCTTTTTGAAAGATTTATATTTCTGAAACTGCCTAGCAAAAGCAGCAAATTCATTCTTATCAAAGTCATTAGCTGACTGAGATGAAGTAGAATAGACACTTGACTTTTCTTCTTGCCTAGTTAAGGAGATACCTCTAAAACTCTTCTCAAGTTCTTGATTTTTAAGAACTTCTTTTTCATAAATCTTAAGACTAGCAACAAGACTACGTATGTGAGTAGCGTTCAAGTCTTTAGCTTCCTTAACGGCAGTGATTTTCACATGCCATCCACTTCCCAAGCTAATAAGAAAACGCATGTTAAGATCTTTCATAGTATATGCTGAAAGGGATTGGGGCCACGGTAAAACCAATAAAACAAAAATACAAAGAAAAAAAAATACTTGTAAAAGATAAATATCAATGTACTGTCCAATGTACTTAATGTAGAGAACACATTGGAGGGCACATTGATATGGCAGCAGAATAATTAAAAAACAAGTATAAGGAAGAAGTACGAAATGAAACACAGAAGAGCAAATTTAATCAACAACTAAACAACTTGTTGATGTGTGCCAATGTGGCAAAACTTTCACTAGGCAAAACTTTATAGTTTAATACAAATATTAAAACCTACTAACTAGTGAAAAATCATATGAAAAGCTCTAACATGTAGCAGATATAATTAATGAATAATAGATCACCCAAAAATACTAAAGATATAACTTATTAGATCTAAAAGCCAAAGGCCGGGTGAATGACAGAAAGAACAGCGCTAGTAAACTAAGAATGAAGTCTCTAATGAAGGCACATTGAGGACTTCATTCGTAAAACGTAGCAGGAGGTTTTCAAAACAACTCTCTCAAAAATTCTGTGTATTCTCTCTTATTGCTTTATACTTCATTGGTCTTCAAGGCTGAGTCCTCCAGTATATATAACCTTCGAGTATGTCCTAAAAACCTTGTTCAATAAGAAAACAACTTACCATATTAAAGGTTAATAGGTTAGTGAATCAAAAAAAGACTCAATACCTAAAATAAAGGCTTTACTATATATCAAGGATTATTAACTTAAATTCATCCAAGGCAGTTGTGATCTTCACAAGGGATTATACGGCACACACAATGAACAAATAACAAAACCCTAAACTTTATAACTTTTATAAATCCTTAAAAAATATAATCTCCCTAAAATATCCTTTCTTTAAAAGAATTAAAACACATAAGGATATAATTAACAATTAGTAAAACCAAGAAAGGCAAAACCAACTAAAATATTTCAAATATTATAATATCAATAAATCAATATTCAACAATCTCCCCCTTTTTGACTTTATGGAAAAAGCAATTATTAAACAAAATAAGCATTATTAAAAATAATTCAACTCCCCCTAAATTCAAAATCAACTAACTACCAAAAAGAGGCAAAAACAATTAGGCTTTAAAGAAATATCTAAAGCGCTCTTCATAGTCAGCAAAGATCTTCATGGGATAACGATTGTCCACAGGAATAGGGATAGGAGAATCATCAACTCCCCCTGAATTGTCACCACGGGACACATGAAGCATCCCCCAAGTAGCTGCAGCATTAGCCACAGCTTCAACATCCTCAGCACCATCACCATCTCCATCATCACTATCTGACTCAACCCTGGATGTAGCCTTAGCACTAGCACTAGTTACTCCCCCTAAATCACGCAAAGGCTCACGGGAATTGCGAAGATGAAGAAATTGCTCAATAGCTAAGTCATACAGCTCCAAAACATTGGCAATCTGCACATCAATGTGCTTAATCTGATCATGTAGAAAGGACACAGACACCGTGTACACTGGAGGAGAATGAATGAAGCGTCTGGATGAGGATTCATTGGAGGGTACATTCATCCTAGCAGTTTCAGTACCACGAGAAATACAACTCTTACAGTTGCAAGGATATGGAGGTATAAGGGAATCTGGAACATCCACAGGGTGCAACACAGTATTCTCAGGGAACGAGAAAATAGGTTTAGAAGTCATGTTGGCAAAGAGAAAAAAAAGGAGAAACTTTTAGGAGAAAAACGTTGAGATTTTGATCAAATAATAAGACTATAAGCTGGTATATATACGAGACAGATTTAGTAGGTTTTGTAAAGAGAACAAAATACTAGGGTATAATGGAATCCAAGGCAAGTAAGGAAAGGGAATATAGAATATGGGTGAAAGGAAACCAAAGTCCTAAACAACTAAGGATTCACAAATATGCAAGGAATTATGATTTCCACAAAGTAACAATACTTACCAAAATATGGATAAATATTATGCATAAAATAATCACGAATTCCTTGTATAACAATTTCTAATTCAGCTCACTTTGCATAATATGCCAATTATTAAAAATTCAAAAGATTAAAGCATACGAGAGTATTCACATAACTGTCTGTCAAGGAGCATACATATTTACCAAGAATGCATGTTTTAAAATATGTCTAAAGCATGAAGGTGTATAAAAATAAAAGACAGACACGTGAGAGAGTGATGCACTGTTTTACTTCCAATGTATTTATCAATGTCACCACATTGGAGAGTACATTTTGCAAAACATAATGAATTGAAGATCTGTTCCCAAAAAGTCATTTTAGATAGCTGTTTTTCACAGGATCCTTGCCAATGAAAGTAACCAAGGTCAATGGTGGATTTTACCCATGTGAATAGCTTTCATCTAGGATTTATCCAGTGGATAGCTTTCACTCTTTGTTATAGATAGCTATTTTTCACATGATCCTTACCAATGAAAGTAGCCAAGGTCAATGGTGGATTTTTATCCATGTGAATAGCTTTCATCAAATTATTCAAAGGTAGCTTTTTTCCTCAAATGACTCTATTATCACCAACTGAGATTAAACATTTTGTAGGGAACATTAAGAAGCAGCAACTGCTTTACAGAAAAATCAATTCATATATAACAACAAAAGAGTTTCTTTTGTGAAGAAATTTATAAACACATTAGGAAGAACAATCGGGAGATGCTTCCTTATAAATTTATGCCTAAAAAAATAAAAAATTATACAGTATGTACAATGAATGTGGTAACAAATGTAGCCACATTTTAAACTAATGTCATAATATGGACAAGCCAAGAGATTTCCGTAGAATGGAAAGTCTCTCATGATCGAAAACTTTGGTAAATATGTCAGTCAATTGATATTCTGTTCTAATGAATTCTATACATATGACATTTTTTTCTAATAAATCTCTAATAAAATGGTGTCTTATGTCTATGTGCTTCATTCCAGAGTGTTGTACATGATTTTTAGATAGTATTATCACAATAGATTAGTAAAGTGTCATTGTTCAAACCATAATTCTCAATCATTTGGTTCATCCAAAGAAGTTGAGTACAACAGCTCACAACTGCCACATATTCTGACTCAGCAGTAAAGAGAGAGACATAGTTTTGCTTTTTACTATACTAAGACATAACACTGTTTCCAAGAAAAAAAAAAACCTCTGAAAGTGCTTTTTCTATCATATGTATCTCTTGCCCAATCTGAGTCACTAAATCCTACAAGATTAGTATTGGTTTCTTTTGTATACCAAATACCTAACTCAGATGTGCCCTTTACATATCTAATAACGCGTTTAACAGCTTTGAGATGTGATAATTTAGAATTAGCTTGATATCTAGCACATACAAAAACTAATTTATCTTTTGTACCCATGGGAGTATTTTTTATTGAGGCATTTTCCAAGTTAAATTTTGTAACAAGATTCTTTGCATCCTTTGTTTGAAAGAGAAAAATACCATTACTAGATTGTTTAATCTGCATACCTAAAAAGAAATTTAATTTTCCAACCCTACTCATCTCAAATGTAGATGTCATTCCATTAACAAAGTGTTTTAGCATGGATTCAGACGTGGAACAAAAAACAATGTCATCTACATAAATTTGAGCAATTAAAATTTTTTTATTGGTTTTCTTGATAAACAAAGTTTTATCTACTTCACCTCTTTTAAAATTGTCTTTCAGAAGATAATCAGTTAGCCTTCCATACCAAGCTCTAGGAGCTTGTTTTAGCCCATAAAGAGCCTTTTTCAATCTATAGACATAATCTGGTTTAAAAGGGTCTTCAAATCCCTTAAGTTGCTTTACATAGACTTCTTCATTTAGCACACCATTTAAGAAAGCACTTTTAACATCCATTTGTTGCAATGAAATACCTAGGTAACATACAATAGCAAGCAACAATCTTATGGATTCTATTCTAGCAACAGTTGCAAAGGTTTCATCAAAGTCTATGCCTTCTACTTGGCTACATATATCCTTGGGTAACCAAACGTGTTTTATTTCTAATTACATTACCTAATTCATCTGATTTATTTTTAAATATCCATTTAGTCCCTATTACATTGCTATTTTTGGGACGAGGAACTAAGTACCATACATCATTTTTTACAAACTTTTCTAATTCTTCTTGCATAGCATTAATCCATGATTCATCTTTTAAAGCTTCAGCTATATGTTTAGGTTCAGATTCAGACACAAAGCAGAAAGTATGAATGTTTAAACACTCAAGTGACAAGCATGCAAGTTTGACCATTTCTTGATACTTATTCTATCTTTCTTTCTTGTTTGTACACCGGCACTTACCTCACCAATTACCTGAGTAGTGGGGTGATCCTTTAGAATTCTGCTTGGAATGTCCTTTGATCGATCTACAGCAAGTTTCTCATCTTCTGAATCTAAGTCAGTTTTTGCATTCACCGATGTGCTCCCAGATGTAGGCACATTCGAGACTTCATATGATTCTGTAGTTTTTGAGAATTGAATTTGTAGAGTTTTCTACTGTAGTTACATCTGATCCTGTTATGGATGTGTCTTCAATAAGGTCTTCAACCTGGTCTTCAGTACTTTTTATGCCTAAGTCAAAGAGATCATCAAACACAATATTCATAGATTCCATAATATATCTAGTTTTCAAAGTAAAAACACGATATGCACGACTATTGTTGGCATATCCCATAAATATACATTTATCACTCTTGGAATCAAACTTAGTCAAATACTCTCTATCATTTAGCAAATAGCAAATACTCCCAAAAATATGAAAATACTTTAAAGTAGGTTTCTTGTTCATAAGTATTTCATATGGAGTCATAGTACTGCATGGTCTTAAATACACACGATTAATAATATGGCATGCAGTGTTTAAAGCTTCAGCCCAAAATCTTTTAGACAATCTTTTTGAATTAAGCATAACACGTGCCATCTGTCACGACCCGACCCGAGATCCTATGTGGAACCTCGTTCGGTTCATGAGACGGGAACACAAAAATGCATAATTCAAAATCCATTTTCGTGCAAAAACCCTGTAATGCAAGTGTATGATTATTTTAAAAACAAAGCTTCACTTCACGGCAATATATAACCAAAAAATAAACACATTAGCTAGCCAACAAACCCACGAGTTATAGAGCTCGGAATAAACATATAATATTAACAGAGTGCGCGGAATATTACGAGTCAACAATATTTATAAGGCCTGACAACCGTATCGGCATCTACAAAAGAATATGAATAAAACATCAAGTGCGGGACGTCTACCCAACTTTACATTGTTTAAATAACATGTATGCCCTCGACCTCGCCAAAATAAAATATAGAGACTCAAGGAGCACTACCCAAAAGAATAGCTGTCGAGCACACCAAACGACGAAAGATCACTGGGGTTTCTCGCCGGTTCAGGATCTAAGGAAAACAAATAAACAATGGACGGGGTGAGTTATAAAACTCAATAAGCTACTAATGCAACAATATGACATGCGAGATGTGAACAGTAATAAGAATCATATATATAACGAAATCGTTACAACGAGATCATTCTCAAAGCATCATAGAAGGCAAGTATCTCATAGCCAATGCAAATGTGAATGTGAATGTGAAAAAATTAGGTGCCACCTAGGATTTATGCATTTTTTAAAGAAAAAAATAATTCTTTAATGTAATTATAAAATATGATGTGTCAACTAAATTATTTCCTATTGGTTATTAGATAATTAATTTTTTGACTCCCAATGCACATTGTGAAGGAGGATGTGAATTATTCACATCCTCCTTCACAATGTGCATAATTCACATCCTCCTTCACAATATGCATTGGGAGTCAAAAAATTAATTATCTAATAACCAATAGGAAACAATTTAGTTGATGCATTATATTCACATCTCTTCTCCACAATTGCATTAAAGAGTTTGTTTTTTTAAAAAAATATGTAAATTCTAGGTGACACTCAATTTTTTCACATTCACATTTACATTGGTGATGCCTGTATGTTTGTTAAAACTAAAAATTATGCTCTGAAAACTGATGTCTGAAAAAGTAGAGCTTAAAATATTAAGATATCATCTTTTGACTTAAAATTTTGTCTATTTTTAAGAGATACTTAATTTATTAAGTGATATAATATTGCATTATCAAACAATCTTATTTTTAATATCACTTAAAACTTTCCTAATTAAACTCTTAATTGGGTTACCAAATATGCCCTTAATGCACTTCACAACCAATCAATCAATCAATCACAATCACGTGCAGCGCAGGTACAATAGGGTTTTTTTTTTTGAACTGATACAGAATGGTTTTTAAGAGCACATACAACGGAGGAGCTTATGGGGAGCATCAAGGGATTCTTCCTTACAATGGAGATTCTTACGGGGAGCTTAAATGGGCAAAAGCAAAATGGGTAGCCAAATAAGCTACCGTAGCTTATCTTGATTCTTTAAAAAAAAATTCTCCAAAACGACGTAGTTTAGTTTTAAATGAGTTCAAAACTATGCCGTTTTGCTAAAGTTAAAAAAAAATTTTTTTTTTTCCTAACATGCACGGTAGCATCACTGTAGCGCACTGTAGCAAAATTGTTTTTAGCTGTTTTTGGTTATTTTCGACCATAAAAAATCATTTTTTTTATTTTTTATTTTTTGGTATTAAAGTACACATTTTTATCTATAAATAGAGACTTGATTTATTTCATTTGGAAATCAGATCAATTTTTATGAATTTAATATATAAATATATAAAAATATTAATTGAATGGAGATAAAGATGGTGGAGTATATAAAAATATTGGAGTTTGTGTCACTATTAGAAAAATGTTTTTGATTGAGTAGCTAATAGGTAGCTTTAAGGGTATTTTTATAATAAAATTGGTTGAAAATGATGGGAAGCTCCCCATACGCTCCCCACCCATTGTACATGCTCTAAGAAAGGGTTTTAGCTGTAAACCCCAAAATCTTCGCTCACTCGCTGTCACCGAACTTGGCTGTGGACTATCCGCCGGTGGCCATCCCCTGAAATGTTACAATCCGTCTTCCATTTTCACTTCAAACACTTGCAATAGCTCTGAAAACTATGAAACCCTCGCTCTTCACAAGCTCTTCTCGCCGTCTGGTCATCGGAAATCCAGGTTTCCGATTACTATCCCATCATTTCTCAACCTCTCCGACGTCGAATACAAGTGGGTTTCATTACCAATCGAGACGCCAGGAAGAAGAGAGCAGAAATGTGAAGGTATTTGTGTGGTGGGACTTTGAGAATTGCTCAGTACCTGTTGGATCCAACGTTTACAGAGTATCTCAGAGCATTACTGCAGCCATCAGAACCCATGGGATCAAGGGTCCCGTCCAGATTACTGCTTTCGGCGACGTCTTCCAGCTTTCCCGTTCCAATCAGGAGGCTCTTACTGCCACCGGCGTCATTCTAACCCACATTCCTCAGGGTTTGTCTCCTTAAATTTATCATTTGGTGTAAAATACTATTAAAGTTTACATTTGTTGTTTATTGAAATTGGTTGAACATTTCTTGGCCGGAATCGATATCCTCTTCGAGATAATCGTAATCAACCAATGTGGGATTATTTTATGTGAGCCTGTGATTGAGAAAACCGCTAAGCTAAACAAACTTATTAGAAATTCGAATCACATGGATATATGGTTTTTCTTTTTTCCTTTCTATCATTCTCATAAATTACCACTTCTCCTTTTAGGACTTGGGTCAGTGTTAATGAGAGGCTTGAGTGGATTATGTGTCATTTTCTTTGGGCTGGTACCAGGGAGGAGAACAAGGATCACCTTGTGGCCTGGAAGGGGGTCTGTCATCCTAAGGAGGAAGGAGGTTTTGGGTGGAAGAACATTTCCCTTGTGTGTTACCAGTTTGACGCTTTCCCTTATATTTTAGAGTCATGTTCTCTTTTACAAAGAGTTATCTGGATCAAATATGGGATTCAGAAGAACGGGTCCAAGTTTGGCATTGAATCTTCCACTACCTACGCTAGTCCATGGAAGTTCATACACGTGTTTTCATCTCCTCCATCCCCGCGTTTGCTGTATTGTTGGTAGTGTGGATTAGGTGCATTATTTGGAAAAATCTAGGTTGAGATAGGGTTCTTAGCTTCTACATGTCCTTGTTTGTCTAGAATATCCTCTCTTCATGAGGTTCCTTTCTCTAATTTCATTGTGAGAGAGGGGGACTTGGTTGCCTGGATTTGAACCTCCTTAGAGATTTCGATGCTAGAGAATTTGTGAAGTTGTTGGTTTTGCTTAATCTCCTAACATCTAATACATACTACACATACTCTGATCGACAAACTTGGTTACTTGAGTCCCCAGTGGTAGCTTCACTTCTAAATCTCTAAGTCCCTTATTCGGTCTCGAGTCCCATCTTTCTTCCCTTTGGCTTCGCTCATTTGGAAGGCGAGCGGTTTTGTTTAAGTTGACTCTCAATGACTAAATTGATATTCCATAGAGTGATTAACAGCAAGTTTGATCTGTATTAGAATGTGTGGGATGCTTGTGTTGCGGCATTTGGTTATTCACATGAATCCTTGCAATTCGTTTATATGATGGGGAGCCCGAGGAGGTCAGCTGTTGCATAGTCTTGATACTCGTTCGTGGGTGTCGGAGAGATGAGGTTTGTATTCTTGTAGATCCTTCCTTTTGCATTTGACTCGCGCTCCAAACCCATCTCCTTTTCCCGTATCTTCCTATGTTTGGAAATCTTGTGTCTCGCTCAAGTTTAGGTCTTTTACTTGGTGTTCTTGGGTGTTGAAGAGACAGGGTTTGTATCCTTGTAGATCCTTACTTTTGCATTTGACTCACTCTCTTAAACCATCGCCTTTTTCCCTATATTCCTTTATTTGGAAATCTTGTGTCCCGTTCAAGGGTAGGATTTTTCTTTGGTCTTTGGTGCTTAATAAGCTCATGGTTAGCGAAGCCTGGGTTTGTTCGGGGTCCTTCCTTCTATTGCTTAAAGGATTCAGAAGGGATAAGAATGCAAGTTTGTTGTGGGAATGTGGGTGTTTGCTGTCCTTTGGTGTATGTGGCTCGAGAGGAATTCAAGAATTTTTATGGATCAGTCTATGTCTAGACAGATATTTTGGTATAGAGTTGTTTATATGGCTTCTTTATGGGCATCGGCGAGTTATGCACCATGATTGGAGAGCCTTTTTTTTCTTGGTTGAGTTTATTGGGTTTGGCTTTTTCCCTTTTCTTCTGTATTTGTCTTCTGATGAACTTTTCGTATGTCTCTTGTATAGTTTTATTTATATCTATTTAATCTTTTTTTCTTATCCAAGAATAAAAGTACACTCTGTTCGTTAAGTTGGTTCTAAACTTCCATGATCAATTTCCATGGGTACAGGTGGAAAGAACAGTGCTGACAGGTCTCTGCTTGTGGATCTCATGTATTGGGTTTCTCAAAATCCTCCACCGGCACATCTTTTCTTAATATCTGGTGACAGAGATTTTGCTAGCATACTACACCGGTTAAGAATGAAAAATTATAATATATTGCTTTCCAGTAAAGATAATGCTCCTGGTGTTCTCTGCAGTGCTGCAAGTATAATGTGGGAGTGGAGTGCTTTAGTTAAAGGGGAAAACCTTACTGGAAAGCATTTCAACCAGCCTCCGGATGCCCCTAATAGTTCTTGGTATGGCCATTACTGGGTTCCAATTGAGGATCCCTTTGCGGTTTCTGAGCAACCTGGCTGTTTGCAGTCAGAGAAGTTGTCCGAATCAAATTCAGATGTTAAGCCTAGTTCAGTTCCAAAGGCAGTTGTGAAGGTGATTAGAAATATATTGAATTCATACCCTCAAGGGATCTCGATTACAGGACTTCGTGCCGAACTGAGTAAGAGTAATTTTATCATTCAGAAAGACTTCTATGGCTATAAAAAGTTTTCGCTTTTCCTGTTATCCATGCCACATATTCTGACAGTTCAACATGAGGCAGATGGCCAATATTTTGTGCGTGGCATAGCGCCAAAAGTCTGTAAAGGTGAATCTTCTCTACCTGTAAATCTTGGTTCTGTTACTACTGATACTGGAAACTCAGATTCAGCTGTTTCTTCCAACAAAAATGGTGGAGACATGTCTTCTGAAATAAATTGGAGGGACATGTCTTGCAACGGAGCTGGTCCCACTAGTAGTACGGAAGACCTAGTTTCAACCGTTTCTTCTAAGGAAACTGATGGGGACATGTCTTCTAAGATAAAAGGGAGGGACATGTCTTCCAAACGAGCTGGTTCCACTACTAGTACCGAAGACCTAGTTTCAACTGTTTCTTATAAGAAATCTGGTGGGGAAATGTCTTCTGAGATAAATGGGAGGGACATGTCTTGCAAAGGAGCTGGGAAAGAGAAGACATCATTACCTTCATTGTACAAATCAAATATGAAAAAGCCTCTAGCAGAGCTGCAAGAACCACTGAAGGAAGTGAAAGAGACGCAAAAGCAAGTACAAGATTCCTCTCCACTTGTTGAGAAGGTGAGCAACGCTGAATTAATTGCTAGTCAATTGTGTCCAGCAGAGGAAAGTTGCCCTACACCTGATGGTGGATTTCTGAAGAGGATCCGGAGTAAATGGTTTAATGGTAAGGAGGATTCTGAGGTAAAGAGTCATGATAACATAGAGAAGTGTTTTACGCCCAGAGATAACACACAGAAAATTAAGCACGACGTAAAAGCTGTGGAATCAACTGGTACATCTCCGGATCCTGTAGGTCTGTCTGCATCTTCTTCATCCATCCAAAAAGCAGGTTCGACTTCATCTTCTTCATCGAGCAATGAAATAATTATTAATAAAGATATCAATAGCAGCTCTGAAGTAAATGATGATAAATCTATCGAGCGTCCTGGCATTTTTAGCCGGATAATGAGCTGGTGTAAATTTCGGAGAAGTGACCAGACCACTGAGAGCTTGAATGAAGAATTTCGTGGAAAAAAGTGTGAAAGGAGCATAGATTTGGAAATGCAGGAAGTGTTCTCAGAGTCTTTTTGGAATAACATGCTGACTTTTCTAAAAACTCCTAAAGGTTCAGACAGTATACTGCAGTCAAGGACCAGGTACATGCTTGTCTGATTTTCCATATGGACCTATTTCTTTGTCAAAATTTCCAAGTATTCATCTTTCTTGTAAATCGATTCCTGCACTTTTCAACATTTCTTTCTCACTCAACTCTGGCATCCACAAATTGTGGAAAAATTAAAGGAGATTTTTTGTTACTCTGGCATAAAACATTTTTACTTCTGTTACTTCTTTTCACATACTTCTATTTTTATTTTAGTAAGTTGATATACATCTGATATGGTGCCCAATCACAGGGATGTTTTTGTGTTTTGTTTTTTGATATGTTAGGCTAATAGCTCATTTGATGACTTATTTTTCCCTCTTTTTCAAAAACTTAAATTTTTTTTCCTAGCTTGCCTGAATAGATGAGTTATATTTTCTGTAAGTTTTGTTTTCAGAGAAAATCAATAGCCGCTACCATTATAAATTTTCGCCACAGAGAAACCATTCACACTATATTAATGGTTTTCCATGGTGGTTTGGCATCTCTTGAGTATGTCCGTTGGTCTGCAGTTTAGCTTTTATGGGGGGGAACCGGGGAACTGGCATGGACCTTGTTATCAGCGGAGTTTTGAGTGTTTTTCTTTTTCCATTGCACCTTGCTTTTCGGCCAGGGGAATTTGGAGGAAAGGGGAGTAGGTGCATGTGCTGTCTAGTATACTTTCATTTTTGCGTCGATTCCTGGTATATGTGTTTATGGGACATGTTTGTAGAAAAGGGGAAACCTTGAGCCCCTCTTGTATGCATGCACATACATCAAAGTGGCATGGAAATGGCGAATGCATGGCTAGGAAAGAATATGGTTTTGTTGTCATGAATCTGGTTTCTAATGTTTAATTAAGAATGGTGGCTTCTCCTTGCCCCCCCTTGCAATATCTCTTCCGTGCCAATTGTCCAGAATAGTCTTCCTGAAATCTCTCTTTTTCATTTATTATTATTAATTTTTGTTTTGTTTACTTTTTTTTTTTTTTTTTAATAAGATTTAGATTCTCTTGGTTTATGACACCTACATGAAGTCATGTCTTGACATCCAAGGTTATTTTTACTCACGTGGGAGGAATGCCCTGTAAGTGTTTGGCAGAAGTCTGAAATAAAGATTTGTTTGTTAAATTTGTTATTTTTTGTATGTTATTGGGACAAAGCCTCCACTAACTTTTGTTTAGACTTGGAGGAAACTGTTAGATATGTGTTCAAAATTACTTGCAATGTGTTTCTGGCATATGTGTTGCTTATGAAATTCTCATTCTTGGAAGTAGGCCAGCTTTTAAAAAAGGGCTAACAACAAAGCCACCCATCCTACTTTGCTTAAGCTCCAATTCTACACACTTTACTTCTTTCTCATTGCTTACCATTCATCTTAGTTTATGCAAGTTATTTAACCCTTCACCCCTAACACCATTAAATTTTTCAACGGAGAGCTGAGGCATCTCATAAAAAAGACGATCCACTTCAGCTTTCCGTTATAGGATATAACGGTTTTTTGGGGTGAGGGGTTAAGTAACTTGCGTAAATTCAGAGTGGTAAAACAATGAAAAAACAACGATGTGCAAAATTAGAGCTTAATTAAAGTACGTTGGGTCATTTTGTTGTTAGGCCTCTAAAAGACAAGAAGTTTATTCCTGCTAGAAACATTGAAAGAGCAAGTATAGTGTTTTGCCTAGTTATTAAGATCATATGAATATGGTACATCTTGTATACGATATGAAAATCACCAGTTGGGATTCGTCTAATTGGTGTGTATCACTGTTGTATATGTATCACATGATGCTGTAGCCATATTGACAACCATATCACATTTGCCAGTTGTATTTGCACAATTTATTCACAAATTAGTTTCCCTTTTCCTTTGTTTGGTGGACTCTCTGTCTGCCTTCATTGTACATTTTTCCCTCCTACAAAATTCTTTATTTCATTGAAAGAAAATAGAACTATTGCAATCACTAAGCCCGACTAAGGAGTGAATAATTGGAAGAAAAGAGCATTCTCAACCCAACGCTAAGATTACATGACTAAGTGACCAGAACCTACCATGGATGCGTAATAATCTCATACGTGTTTTTTTGGGGGTGATTTTATGGAATTCGAATATGTACACCAACACTTAATGTTGGTGTACAACACCAACGCCCAATGCCCAACGCCCAGCGCCCAACGCCCCTGATTGGTGGATAGCACTAACTTTCTCTCTCTCTCACATACACAAACTCACATTTAATTAGTCGTTAGCTATCCACCAATCAGGGTCATTGGTGTTGTACACTAACGTTAAGTGTTGGTGTACAAACGTACTGGATTTTATGTAGGCCATTTTGGTAACTTTTTGCCCTTTGCTTGACCTCTCATCTGTATTAGCAGAAACTCTTCAATGAGAAACCATCTGTCCAATGTGAGGGTTGGATTCTTTTCCTTTTTCCTCTGCTCTTACCTTGTGCCAAATTGATCTTTTTATTTCTCACAAGGTTGAAGTTTTTGGCAGCCACCTCCTCTGCCAAAATTGAATATCATTTTATCACCGGAACATTCAATAGTTGAACTCATGTACAGATGTACTGTTCAAAATGTTGGTTATTTTGTTAAATTTTATGCCTGCTGATTCATGGTATCATCATATATGCTAGGGTTAGTTTGTTATGTTTTGGTAGAACTTTATGGTGTACTTGTTCTCATTAGAGGATTGATTACCTTTATTGTTTAAAATTTGGTAAGAGTTCACATTCATGAACGTAAGATTTGTTTATGGTGCTATTTGGTGTGTGGCAGGAAAGAGATGGTGCAGAATCTGCAAAAGCAAGGACCTTCTTTCCTCTTATCACTCAGTGAACACCATCTACTTCACCTGGTGGAATTACTAGTTTCAGATAAGCATTGGGTGGAAGAATCTCCTACACAAGCTTTCCCTTTTAAACTCATTCTGCCTGCTCGAAAGAGCTCTTGGAACAGTCCTGGGCGTACAATAGAGTTGAGCTCAATCTTCTCAGACCCACAGTCAAAGTTGGGTTCACAGCTGGAACAACCAGAAAAAGATGAAAAGAGATGCCATAATCTTCCTCATAGTGGAGTTCGTTCATGCGTCATTCCGAACAGGCCCTCGAACAAGTCTCGAAGTCAGGTATTAAGGGACTGTCACAATCTTATAAATCAGCTTCTGGAGGAATACCCTGATGGATACAATATGGCTAGCTTTAGGGAATTGTTCCTCGAGAAGTATGGTTATTCTCTGGATGCGCAGAAGCTAGGATATGAGAAGTTGGAAACTCTCTTGCAGATAATACCTGGGGTGAAAATAGAATCTACTTATATTTTTCCATCTGGAAGAGTCTCGAAGAGTTACAGCGTAGAAGTTTCTGATCCAACTGTTATCCAAGGCAGCTCTAATAGCGGCAGAAAGGACCCTAAATCAGATAGGAAGTCGTCAAGGAAGGATGATGATGATGCTGACTCTCCATGGGAGGAACTCGGGCCGGTTGCTGCCAACTCAAGTCCCAAGAGAAATGATGAAATGGAGGGGTCTAGTAGGAAAGTGAAAGAAGAATCTGCTGGACCACAGATGCTTCATGAGTACGAAACTGTATCACATGATGATGATTTTTCTGATTCTGAGGACGAGATGTTATCAATAACAGGAGGAGGATCAAAAGACCAAGGGAAGCCTAGGAAAGATGAAGAAGATAGCTCATTACTTCAGATCCTTGATTCATGGTACAACACTAAGGACAATAGGAGGAGGGTTGCTGCATCTGCATCAGAGAGTTCTGAGCCATCTTCTCCATCTAGAGTCAGCATCGAGAAAGAAAACACTCTGGAGGTCAATTTCGGACGAAAGCAAAGAGCTCCCAAGACTTATTCTTTTGTCACAGACACACCCGGAGATAACAAGGACAAGTTGATTGATGGCATATTAGGTAGCTTGAAAAACTCCGGGGATGGTTTATCTGAATCTAGGATCTAGGGCGAAAAGTAAAGAGCGAAGAGAGGGTTCTGCATTTTGGCTCTTGGCTTATAATTGTACTTCAAACGACAAAGGTAGTAAGGCAGATGATTATTTCTATTAGGGAATTTGAGTAGATCATTAGTTTAGGTCTTCGATTGTATTCAAAGGGTATGCCTTTGAGCATTGATGCCAACAACCATCATAGTTAAACACTATTTTTCAATAAGGGTGAATTGCAGGCCCGTTCATTTTTGGACATTTGTAATTGCTCTAATCCACCATATTTTTTTGAAAATAAAAAAAATACACTTTTGGGGCGAAAAGACCATTATGCCATTAATGAAAGAATAACACGCGTGCATTAGTAATCCAATGCATTTCGATGTCCAATTTAAAGTAACTCGATGCCCTATTTAATGAAAGTAAACACGCGCGCATCAGTAACCCAAGGCACCTCGATGCCTGATATGTGCATTGAATTTGGCTAGGCGATATCTGATTTGTCGGCCCAAAATTTAAATTTAATTTTATGCATTGCGATGCTTGATATGTGCACCGAATTTAATCATATTGGCATTTCGATGCCCAAGTAAAAGGCATATCACAAGATGCGTTTATCTTTTATTTTTTGACGAATATATTGATATGCTCTTAATATTCAAGCATCGGTATGCATAATCAAAGTATTGCGATGCCTAATTTCATCATCGTGATCCCCAAATATTAGACTGTAATGAACCAAAGTAGTTTAAGGCCCTTATTAATTTCTGCTTTGCGATGCGTAATCCCTGCATAGGGATTATTAATTGTTGCATCGCGATGCCCAATTTAGGCATTGGCTGAATCAAAAGGTGGGATAAAGGAAATAGAATCACCAAGTAACCCTCCTCTATTCAATCCGTAGCTTAAAGCATTTTGATTTTTAAAAACGTCTACTGATATAATGCTAATTGATAAAATTTTGGCCAACTACACCATATTTACGCAATCATCATCATTCGAAGTATTTTAGATCGAGTGTAAAATTAAGGAGTTACAGGAGATTACAAACTGAGGCATTGCGTTTTCCACTACAGAGACGAAGTGTTTTAGGTCGAGTTTTTAACGAATGTCTAAAATAAAGGAGTTACGGGAGATATTTTAGGAAGAAATCATAGGGTTTACACGATAAAAGATTCACAGAGATATTTTAGGAACAATTTTATAAAACTGTCTTTCAGGGGTTAAAAAAAAAAGGGCCGACTGCAAAGAAAAAAAAGGTTATGAAATTGGACTGGCCAGTAATTTCCCGTTACAATAATCCTTGGAATCTAACAAGATTGTTTTTTTGGTTTTTCAAAAGTGTCTTCGGGCTAAAAGTCCAAGACTAATCCCCGAGTCGGGTAGGACCACAAGTAGCGATAGATATCCTCCCAACAAGTATTTAACACAGTTGCTGATGAGCACAAATATATACCCCAAAAAGTGTATTCCCAAAAAGGTACCCCCAAAGATATATGAGCCAAGCCCACACACGAAGGATAAGCCCAGCCCACTTAGGTAGTAACAAATCCCTATAAATAGGGGTCCTCTCCATCTCTTAGGTGAGTTCTCTTCCCTCTCTCCTTACACACTTATACTTTCTCTGGGATACTGATTATCACACTGGAGAGTTTTGGCGGGAAAACTCCCCACCCTCTCACGATTGTTCACTTTTGTAGACAACACATAGCCAGATATCCTACCGTCCATGACGACGAACACACCAAAAAGCATTTTCAACAATCCATGGTTCAAGCACAGATTCGCTACCTTCGGTACGCTTATTTTTTAGCATTATCAGTTGGTTCAGTTGTCGGGAACCGACATCGTGACGCTTAACCATGGATTTGCTACGCCTCAAATTTGGTTTCTAAAAACAACAACAACATCAATGGACAACAAGACGGGGAGAAGAGGGAGAGAGATTAGGAAGCAACGGTAGTGTGCCGTACCCAATCAAATAGCCATGGTAAGACTTTTTCTGCAAGCAACCTTCCAGAAGATTCAAGGAGAATATAATAGCCAAAATCGAAGGGGAAGGAAGCGGCTACATGTCACCGGCAACCAGGAGAGACAACCTCAGTGCAAAAAACAAGTTGCTACGTCGCCGGCAATTATGGAGGAGGTAGTACAAACTAGGTCAACGCAGGAGAGCCCGGACCTGAAAATAAACACTTCAGGGACCTTCACCACACCAAGACGAAGCAAACGACACAAAAATCATGGCCAACGGAGGTTCCACGTGCCCGTACGCGCCACCACAAGCCACGATAATGGTTGACGTCTCCTTATGCGTCGGCCATGCGCTAGAAGGTAGTCAGACGTGTGGCAACACGCGCCCACGCGTCCCTCCACTTCTGGAAATTGTTAGTAGGCCCCTCCTGGTCTAAGAAACTGTAAAAAGGCCCTTCAGCTCCTGGAAATTTCAGAAAGGCCCTTCAACTCCTAAAAATTGCAAAAAAGCCATTTAGCTCCTAAAAATTTTAGAAAGGCCCTTTGACTCTTGGAAATTGCAGAAAGGCCCTTCAGCTCCTGGAAATTATAAAAAGGCCCTTACCTCCATGAAATTATAAGAAGGCCCTTCATCTTCTTAAAATTGCAAAAAGGTCCTTCAGCTTTAAAAAATTATAAAAAAGGTCCCTTAAGTTCTAAAAATTGCACTTAGTCTCCATTTTTGGAAAATGTAGTTAGGCCCCTACACCTCTAAATTACTGCAATCTGGCCCCCTATTTTTGGAAAGTTATTAATGGGCCCTCCATAATATTTTAAGGTGACCTCCTTCCATTTTTTACCCTCAATCTCTACATATTTTGCTTTCATTACAATGTTTTTGATATAGCAAAAATATAAAATACAAAATTAGCCATCAAATCCTAAATTGAGGACAAATATGCAATTCATATGCTTATTAATTGCTTAAAGTTAGTGCAAATCATTAATAAATTAGATTATATGCTAATAAAAAGAACAAAAATGCATGATTAAAATTAGAATCTCGAGCTTAAGCGATAGTACCTCATTACTTTTATCTACTCGTTATAAAATATATTCTTTTATGCATTTGATTCCATGTGACACGGGTTTACCCATTTATGGAAATTTTGACATGCTAGTCAAGTTAAAAGTGCTACAAGCCCATCTATTTATTACCCAAATATATTGAATAGTTGCAATATTACACACCCACTTTTCGAATAGAAACGAGTTAAACTCTATTCATCGCTATGCTTTAACTGAAGTCACCATGCAATTCTAATTTTGATAGTATAAAGCTCGTAAATGGCTTGTATTTTGTCATTGACTCGGATTATCACGCTTAGTCCCGTAAAAAAATATATTAACATAAGATGCACACATTATTCCGTGCTTTAATTTAATAAATTCGACAATTCATGAATTTAGCATATTTCTTGTGATATTATGACGTGCCACCACAACACTTTATCCTAAAAATGTGCGAGATAACATGCTCTTTTCGCTTATGCATCACAACTATTATATCGAATCATGACTAGCCATATAATTCAAAATAAAATAAATTGATGATTGAAAGCCAGCATCATTTGATGAAAATCATTTGTAAATGCAAATATAATATGATAAATACATATTGTCTGCCCAATCGTGTCAGAACACGTGAACTCAATATACAATTTTTATCTCGACTGCCAAGAGCTTGAGCTCGACATAACATGGCTAGCCCTGTAGTAAAATATTAGCATGACATGAACGCATTACTGTATGCTTCAATTCCGTGAATTCACACACTTTTATGAGTTTACCATATCTTTTAATAGTGCGACGTGTCGCCACCATGATTTATCTCGCACAATGCGTACATGCCTATGTGATCTCAACTTATATGAAATAACAAGATCTTTTGCCTATGCAATAGCTAAAATTATTCATTGCCATTTACTTGAACTGTGAGCATGATCACTTTATCTACGCGAGGAAAAAAATACATAATATGCATTCAATGAAAAGAGAATACTTTTGATCTGCAATGATGCCTCTAAAATTTTCAGGTGCAAAATATGAGCTAATAGAGCCTCGACGACCACGAACAATAACACGTTGAGCTTCGTTGCGAATAATAACACGTTGAACCTTGCTATGAGCAATAACACGTTGTACCCCTCAACTAAACGAACCCCGCTACAAGTTGAGGTCACATATAAAGGCTCTAATGCCTTCGACTAAACGAACCTCGCTACAAGCCAAGAATTTGAAGTATGCAAGACCAACGAACTCGATCAGAAAGTCCATCACTGGGGGACTACCATTGATGCAAAAGCTATATTTATTACTTCTCGACCTCAGAACACTCCCTTGCGTTTGAGAAGTGGGGGGCTACTAATATTATCACTACTGCTACAATAAGGAGACCTTACAGAATCTTCAAAGAATCTTTCTCGAATAATCTTCAAAAAATCAGCAACATCATATTATTTTGAAGAATTCTTGATCAAGCAAAGACCATTATATCATTTATCTAGAAGACCTTCGTATTTCTGGGGCGATTATCGATTTAGGACCGTGTACTTATGCACAGGGTTGATGACCAAGGTCATTGGCATAGGGCCATTATCCACAGGTCCAGGGCCAACAACAGAGTCCATTATCTTGAGGATCGATAAGCAGAGGGCCGATGCATGCTACTTTCCATGTCTGTGCACATGATTCATATTATGCACTCTTTTTCCAGGGTGACTTCATGATTTCATTGGAGCATCTTATTACGCTCGCACCCAAGCTCACTATGCTCTTTCCTGAGCACCTCAATCACGTTTAGCCTAAGATTCATATCATGCTCTAGCTCGAGCACCCTATTGTGCTCGTACCGAGCACATTACTCGCCTGCCTGCGCTTCATATTATGCTCATGCCAAGCACATTCCATTATCGTATTATGCCCCTGTTGAGCTTCATATTATGCTCGTGCCCGAGCACATTACGCACCTTCTTGTGCTTATCCTCCCAGCTCGAGTGTTACTCGCGGTTGAGTAGTACCCTGCGCCTTTCTGTGCTTATCCTCCCCGCTCGAGTGTTACTCGTAATCGAGTAGATTTTATCATTTTTATGCTTCCCGCTCAAGTGTTACTCACGACTGACTAGATCTTGTCCTCCCCGCTCGAGTGTTACTTGCGGCCGAGTAAATTTTATCATTTTATCCTCCTTGCTCGAGTGTTGCTCGTGGCTGAGTAGATCTTGTCCTCCCCACTCGAGTGTTGCTCGCTGTTGAGTAGATCTTGTCCTCCCTGCTCGAGTGTTACTCGCAGTTGAGTAGTACCCCGCACCTTCCTGCGCTTATCCTCCTCGCTCAAGTGTTACTCGTGGCCGAGAAGATTTTATCATTTTTATCCTCCCTGCTAGAGTGTTACTCGTAGCCGAGTAGATTTTATCATTTTTATCCTCCCCGCTTGAGTGTTACTCGCGGCCGAGTGGATTTTATCATTTTATCCTCCCCACTCGAGTGTTGCTCGCGGCTGAGTAGATCTTGTCCTCCCTGCTCGAGTGTTACTCGCAGTTGAGTATTACCCCACGCCTTTCTACGCTTATCCTCCCCGTTTGAGTGTTACTCGCGGCCGAGTAGATTTTATCATTTTTATCGTTCCCGCTTGAGTGTTACTCGCGGCTGAGTGGATCTTGTCCTCCCCGCTCGAGTGTTATTCGCGGTCGAGTAGATTTTATCATTTTATCCTCCCCACTAGAGTGTTGCTCGATATTGAGTAGATCTTGTCCTCCCCGCTCGAGTGTTACTTGTGGTTGATTAGTACCCCGTGCCTTCCAGCGCTTATCCTCCCCGCTCGAGTGTTACTCGCGGTCGAGTAGATTTCATCATTTTATCCTCCCCACTTGAGTGTTACTCACGGCTGAGTAGATCTTGTCGTCCCCGCTCGAGTGTTACTCATGGTTGAGTAGTACCCCACGCTTTTCTACGCTTATCCTCCCCGCTCGAGTGTTACTCACGGGCAAGTTGATTTTATCATTTTATCCTCCCCGCTCGAGTGTTACTCACGACTGAGTAGATCTTGTCCTCGCCGCTCGAGTGTTACTCGCGGTTGAGTAGTACTCCGCGCCTTCCTGCGCTTATCCTCCCCGCTCGAGTGTTTATCGCGGCTTAGTAGACTCCTTATTATGCTCGTGCCCAAGCACATTACACCCGGCCTGAGCTTCATATTTTTCTCGCAACGTCAAGCAATAAAAGGTACCTCACCATGCCGAGGTCAAGTTACGACCTGCTTTTCACCATGATGAAGAAGATCGTAAAATTAAGAACCTAAGTGTAGACACCCAGAATTCGTACACCTACATTATACGAATTGTCTAATAAACAACTGTTTATTTACAAATGGACTAACACATGTTTCTATGATTATTTCAGGAAACAACATACACAACGGACTAAACAAACATCCAACAAATATAACAAACTTCGGTTAGATCAACATCAAGGGTCAAACTCGAAGATACAACAGGACTAACGACGTCCAACACACAAACAACCTTCCGTTTGATCAACATCAAGGGTCTAGACTGAAGATACACATATTAGAAGGGCCAAAGTGCAAGACACAAAGCCTGGAAAAGCCAAAAACAAGGTTTGGTACGCTGAAGACATTTTTGGTGCGCTGATACACCCAAACAGGGTTTGGTACGCAGACACCATGCCAGGTATGCCGCGCACCAAACTAAGCTTTGCCCCAAAAGTTAAGCCGCCTGGCTGCTGAAGACTTTGAAGGCTGGAGGAACCTTCCTCCAAACTTGCCTCGGAGAGTAACCATCAAATATCTCTCCCAGGCTCCCCTATATAAAGAGATGAACAGCTCTTTCTTTCAACAATAGAGAACTCCCTCGAAGAGCTCACACACACACACACACAACTCTCTCTAGCTCTATCAAGCCTCTTTTTGAGGAAGAAAAGAGAGAAAGAAAAGAGAAAAGAGTATTGACTCTATCTCAACACACACAAAATGTAAGTCTTCATTTTCTCGATTGGTAGCAGTGGAAGCAGAATGATCAGGTTACGAGCTAGCTTGATCCAGTATAATACAAGGGCCTAGAACATGGCCCGATTTCTGTAAAACGACAGAAGGTAATCCCTTCAGTTCGTTAGTTTATTTAGATATGTAAATACATTTTGAATATGTATGTAATTATTTCAATACATTTTAAATACATGTAAAATATATATTCTGTAAATAAACAAAACTTGTGATAATTAAATACGAGCATGCAAATGTGTAGAGACCGAAAGGGCGAATTGGGTGCGTAGAACCTTCCCAAATCGTAACTTGGCCCCCGAACCCATAATTTAAAGTTTTTCTCCCGTTTCCTTTATAAATGAGAGTGGCGACTCTGTTTTCAAAGATAAACATGTTTTTCATGTTTACCAAACCATAAAATCAAATAGAGAAAAACCACAAGACAGGAGCGAAAAAGGCCCGAAAGGACCGGCCTTCTCCGAAGGACGGATCCAGGGCGTTCACAGTGGCGACTTTGCTGGGGACGTTTGTTTTTAAATAAATAATAAAAAAAGAGAGCCAGACTCATTTTTTATACACAATCGCATGCTCACCTATTTAAATATCGCGAATTTGTTTGATTTTTATAACATGACTAAAATATTATTTGTGTAGTATATACTACCCTGTTCATACTCACCTCTGTAGGTACAAATCTTTATTCTTTATTTGTACATTTATTCGGGCCAATGCCCATCATTCAGATGTACATTCATTTATGTGTTTTTTATTTTGGAAAATAGGACACAAATATAATAAATAGAAATAAGATAGAATTTCCATTTTTTTTTCATTTCTTTTCTTCTCCTTCCTTGAGGCTTTAAACCCTCGACTTGTGGATGTGTTTCCTTTCCTGCTGTTTTCAACTGCTAACAAAAAAAGCAACCCATATCACATGAATCAGAAAAAAAAAAGGACATATTTCCCTCTTATTCTGTATATATCTGTCTCACCTTTCATTTGTTACATATAAATTGTAAAGAGAGTCTCTTAGATACTGCACACACATGTGCACTCATTTATTCCGAACTGTTACCAAGCTTCAAACCCTGGTATAGCCACGTTGAAGTGAAACTGGGTAAGTCATGCGCCCAGCATTCCTTCTATGACGCCCCGACCCGGATCTCTATACGAAATCCCAAGGTCGAGTCGCCAAACAACACAACCAACAAGAAAACGAAAAGCACGTGGCGTAACCACCCGTACTTACAACAAAATCCAACGGATTAACCAGATAAAATACAAACAAATCATCAGCGATACTACTGCCGGAACCCATATAATAACAACTACAAGTCTACAACTCGAAAAAGAAACATAACAACATTAACATCATCGGCCACAACATGCCGAAACAACCACTGGAATAATAACCAACTGTACACAAGCACGACAAACATATCGGCTACCAAAAGAATAATACAATAACGAAGTATAATTCTACCCCAAAGTAAAGTCTATATAACTTTACAAACCAACCATCCTCACTAAAATAAAATACCACAAATATAACAAGCTCCACGAGCTACAAGGCTAAAAGACAATCTGCTAACAAACTACGATCTCGCCGACCTCACCGGTGACTTCCTGGCTAGCTCGGATCTAAGGAAAAACATATGAACAACAAACGGGGTGAGTCATAATGACACAGTAAGTTACTAAATGTAACTACATGAGAGATGTAATACCCCGACCCAACTTCATTCCGGGTTCACTCGTATTCTCTCGGTATTGACCTTAAAACCCTCGGAGAGTGAGGTGTCGTGCTTGTTAAGCGTGACGTATTGAGTCGAGAACCATATTTGACACGTGTTTAACTCATGGTGAGTTGCACTTTGTTCCTATGCCCGTTCGAGGCTATCCTCGACGTCGATTGGCGTTCGTATAAGTTACATTTCCTCTTTGGTTGACTGACCTAACCTTGGCTTAGATTCGTTCGCTAACGACAAGCATGTTCGCTTTGTCGTTAGCCCGTAAGTTGGGTTAGTCTGAGAGTTGTTTGACTCGTTGTGCATGTGAGACTTATGTTTATTACCATTCGTCCACCATCGCGGGATGATTCGGGTGTGTTTCGAGTGTGTTTGACCATAATTTGATGTTAGGATCAAACCTAGGAGTGGCCAAGTGATCAAACCTAGGAAATAAAGTAAAATAGAATTGGATTGGACTTTTGAACTTGGCACGCCCGTGCGCCTTTCCTTGGCACGGCCATGCGAGAGCAGACAGAAACTTCAGAATTGGGATGTGAACGTTGGCACAGCCGTGCGCCTATTTTTGGCACGGTCGTACGAAGTTGGCACGGCCGTGCGCCTAGTTTTGGCACGGTCGTGCGAGGTCGAACAGATTGGTGCTCTGTTTGACCGGTTTTCGTTCTTCCTCGGTTTTTAACATTTTTAAGTGGTTTAAAATGCTCAAACAAACCCGGGATTGGACCAAACACTTACCCATGGTATTAATAACACAACCCAACCTTATTTCCCCTTATTTTTCTTCCTCCCAACCCAGAGTTTAGAGAGAGAGAGCTAGAAGAGAGAGAGGAGAGAGAGAGAGGAGAAAGATTTCGCGATATCTTGAGCTCCGCTTGTCGGATCGACGTGCCGTCTTCACCGTAGCGTAAAGGACGACGAGGAGCACATTTATACCCAAAGGGATCATCCGATCTGTTAGTATATCATGAACCCATCTCTTCTCCCATGTTTTAGAGAGAGAAAATGGTGTTTTGAGAGAGAGGAAGTTTGATTCGAGCTTGGATCGAGCTTGGGATCGACGTTTGGACTCTGTAGTGGCATAGAGGTCACAGAGGAGTACGTTTCCACTCGAAGCCCCTTGGATTTCGTGGAGGATTTGCGTTGTGTGGTAAGTTACTAATCTCCTTCTTAGATATTGAGCATCGTAGTATAATATCACGATGGTTACGTGTTATACATGTTATATATGGGATTTCTATGTGCTATACATGTTCAATATGAATTGTTAGCATGCTATTTGTTGAGTATTGATGATTTATTGTTAATATCGTAGTCTCAAAATATTAGAGACTTATGAATGATGATTGTGGTACACGTTGTTGTTGTACATATTGTGTTGACGTCTCCTAGTGTTAGAGACTCATTGGGATTGTTGTTGTTTTCCGAGTTGTAGACTCGTGGGTTTATGTTATAGTTGGGTTCCAGCAGTTAAGTCGCCGATGACTTGTTTTAGTTCTACCGAGCATGTGTAGCTCGTTGAGATTTTTATCGTTAGCACTCTCATGATGACTCGTGAGATTTATACGGGTAGTATATACCCCGAACGTTGGTTATTGTGGTTGGCACGGTTAGTTAGGGACGATACTACGGTTCGTTCGAGGTTTAGTTATGGGTGACCAACTCCAGCGGAGTTGTATAAGACGTAGAGATTATACGTAGTGCAGTGTGGTATCGTGTAGTATAAACCTATATAGGTTGTATTGTAGTCTCCTATGGTGTGGGATGACAAATTGTTGAGATCATGACCCGATAGAACTCGACTTGGGTTGACTTAGTCAAACATTACTGACTACAATGTGCGGTGAATCGTTGACTTAACCTCATGCCTTAGCAAGGGTTAATTATCCATTTTGGTCTCTCCTTAAGTGTTATCGTATGATCACGCCCTTAGTGCGTGACATTTCACATGAGACGAATAGCCTCAATCGTCGGATGACGAGTTAGTTGTATTCGAGGTAGTATGACATACCTTGGGTATCGTTTCATTTCGGGCGATGTGACTTGTAGGGAGTCGTAATATATTTAATATACGACGGATATGAGGTAGATTATATATACATGAGATGGAGTGTATTGTGATCGTGGGATACCGTAGAGATCCTAGGTTTCACGTGTTAGTAGCGCGTTGAATTATGATTGTAAGTACGAGTAGGCTTACGTATGTTATGATTGTTAAGTCTAGCAATTGCAGACTTAAATGATGTGGTGTACGTGTGGTTGTTCTAGTAAGCAATAGGACGATCATCCTACTTTGATGATTGATTGTGTGTTTAGTAATTACAAGCACATTATGTCGATTTAGTATGTGATTCAATAGAACACATTATGGTTTGATTTCATTGGGTTGTGATTCAATAGAACACATCATGATTTGGTTTATTAAGTTGTGATTCAATAGAACACACTTAGATTAGTTTGGCATGAGTAAACATCTACTTGTGCATTGCATCGAGTCCAGCTGGCATATGTGCATTGGAGGTGTATTGACGCTCGGTTATTGCGGGAGCAGGGGCTTCATAATAGCCGAAGGCCAATACACTGGGCCTAGCCCTACCGTTGGCCATGGTAGGGGTTTCTCTAGTTCCACAATTGAACGGAATAAACGGCGACTGTGTATTGTCGACATTTTTGTATGCAATGGGATACGGACACCGGTCCCTTGTGATACCCATAAGTGGCTAGAGCCGTATTGTCTCGGGTCGTAGGGGATCGAGCGATACGTCGACGTGGATACAGGAAATGGTCCACAACGGGTACCTGTAGATCGTGCGGGTCGCGATCGGGTACATTATTTTGTGTCGGGATACAAGCACCGGTCCCTTTGTGATTTGTGTACAGCAGCAGCAGCACAATCGTCTACTTCTAATTGTGGTTGTCATTGGGAAACGTGTCTAGCATCAGTGACACATTTGTTTAGTATGGTTCTCTGGAGCAGTAGCGCAGGAATCTATTATCATCATTATCTTGTTGGATAGCAGCAGAGGCATCCTTTATAGTTCTGTGGAGCGGCAGTACGATCGTATACTACGGCTTCATGGAGCGATAAGGTCGAAAGTGTTTTAAGGGATTTCGGAGGTGTACCTCGAATCCACCGTATCTACCTTTATGTGTTTACTTTGAGCTTTATGTGCTTCCTATATGAACGAATGTTGGTCGTGGTCTCCAACCAGTGCATGACGGTTGGCGGCTACTGAGCCTCTCGTGAATATGGGGTTGGTTGTCTTATGTGCTACAACCTATTTATTATCCTGTACTTCTAATGTGCATAATGCCATGCCATATTGTTTCATTAGTACCTTACTGGGTCATTCGACTCATCCCTTCCATATTTGTTTTCCTTAGTTGCAGGATACGTTTCGGCGCAATGAGGATCTAGTTCGAAGATCTTCTAGTTGTAGCTAGCTAATATTTTATATTTATTTCCTGTACTTGTGAGATCGTGGGTTAAACTGAGTTATGTAGACTTAGTATGTCGAGTAGAGATTCTTATATTTTATAGACTTGTATTTGGTGCCGACTTGTAGAGTCGTGCCGGTTGTACAATTTTTATAATTCCAGTTTTCTTAGTTGTTGTGGCCGTGTGCCCGTTAGTATTTTACTAATAGTTTTCCCGAGCGTGTTGTCTCGTGGTGGTTTAGATGTTGTGTTCTCCGACGCTTGTTTAGCTGTGGAGGTTAGTATTATATGTTGGGATTCTTGTTATTCGAGCTTTGAGGCTCCAGTTCATTTGTTGTTCCGCTGCCTAGTTCATATGTATTCCGCTGCATTGGTTTTGGTTTCGAGCTTTTGTGGCTCGCTTTATTTTGTTCTTTTTCGGTTTGGCGCTCCGAGTTGGGGTTCAACATCGAATCTCGGACTCGGGTCGTCATAGTTGGTATCAGAGCTTAAGTTAGCTGTCCGCCAGGATAGGATCCTCGGATTAGGTTAATTGGGTATTGGGTTGAGCGTTTAACGTCGAGTTTTGTGTTAAGTTTACCTTGGATATTGGTAAATTATAGAGATGGTCCATGTAGGACTGGATTAGTTAGGTTCTTACGCTCATGAGAGCGGAGACTAGCGGTTTGTAGTCGGTTGTTCTCTTGTAGAATTAATGAGTGCGCTGTAAGGCCTCGCTAGAATGTTGACGTCTAAGTGTGAGTCGCCTGATAAGTTTAGTTGTGAGATTTGACCATTGTAGGTTGTCTCATTGATTCTTGAGAAGTGTAGCCGAGATGTTTTAAGGAACGTCTTAGGCTTGAGATTTGTGATAAGTTGAGGTGATAGTGGTGGAATACCAGAGATGCTGGGTCACGAGCCCACTAGTGTTTATCGCGGAGTGTCGAGTTACGATAGTGCGAGTATAATAGTCCGTACTGATTTAGACACTTTATTCTTGCATATCACATCATGGAATGCGACATTTATACATACTAGAGACATTGTGTCACATAGGTGCATTTGCTTGTATTTGATACTTATGTGCATGAGACCGACTCTAAGGGTATATTTGTAATCACTTGTCCCTAACGCCCTGGTGACGGTAGCTTTTGAAGCCACTTCAGAAGGGCCCCTGACTTGGTTGTCAAGAGATATTCGTCAAGACTAAGTTGATGGCATGATAGATAGAAATTGTCTGACCCTATTAACAACCGGAATGGACAAGTAAATGGAATAGTACACTTGAACGAGTTGTGTACCTCATGTTTGGATTGTGTATCATCTCTCGTGTATGGATTTGATTTGATCTGATATTGTGTGAGCCATTGTGCTTAGTTGAACATGAGTATTTCGGGCATGCGATTAGCCCTTGTGACTTGTATATTGTCCCGTGCGTTGTAAGTTTGTTTAACACTAGAGATATCGAATTGATTTGTCACATCGGCGGTGAGCGTGTGGTTGCTATATTGTATGCGACGTGATGTAGACTGGATACACTATATTAATTCAGTATTGCCTTATAGACTTTTGCGATACGAATAGATCGTGTCACCTTGTGCATGTGCCCTTTGGCATAGTGAGGTGGTTATCTTTAGAACCCTACGTGCATGGTATATGTGTTGGGTTGAGAGTTTAGAACGTTATGTTGATAAGTATGCCTCTGTTGATTCACTTAAGGTGTTTCACTTCCCCTAGAGATTTAATGTCTCTATTGTATGCCTATAACAGGATGGCGCGAACTAGGAAGACTGCAAGGATGTCAGTAATGCACCCGACCGTATTTTAACTCAGACACGCATTACGAGAACTGAGGTGTCGTGCTTGTTAAGCGTGACGTGTTGAGTCGAGAACCATATTTGACACGTGTTTAACTCATGGTGAGTTGCACTTTGTTCCTATACCCGTTCGAGGCTATCCTCGACGTCGATTGGCGTTCGTATAAGTTACATTTCCTCTTTGGTTGATTGACCTAACCTTGGCTTAGATTCGTTCGCTAACGACAAGCATGTTCACTTTGTCGTTAGCCCGTAAGTTGGGTTAGTCTGAGAGTTGTTTGACTCGTTGTGCATGTGAGACTTATGCTTATTACCATTCGTCCACCATTGCGGGATGATTCGGGTGTGTTTCGAGTGTGTTTGACCATAATTTGATGTTAGGATCAAACCTAGGAGTGGCCAAGTGATCAAACCTAGGAAATAGAGTAAAATAGAATTGGAGTGGACTTTTGAACTTGGCACGCCTGTGCGCCTTTTCTTGGCACGGCCGTGCGAGAGTAGACAGAAACTTCAGAATTGGGCTGTGAAGGTTGGCACAGCCGTGCGCCTATTTTTGGCACGGTCGTGCGAAGTTGGCACGGCCGTGCCCCTAGTTTTGGCACGGTCGTGCGAGGTCGAACAGATTGGTGCTCTGTTCGTCCGGTTTTCGTTTTTCCTCGGTTTTTAACATTTTTAAGTGGTTTAAAATGCTCAAACAAACCCGGGATTGGACCAAACGCTTACCCATGGTATTAATAACACAACCCAACCTTATTTCCCCTTATTTTTCTTCCTCCCAACCCAAAGTTTAGAGAGAGAGCTAGAAGAGAGAGAGGAGAAAGATTTCGCGATATCTTGAGCTCCGCTTGTCGGATCGACGAGCCGTCTTCGCCGTAGCGTAAAGGACGACGAGGAGCACATTTCTACCCAAAGGGATAATCCGATCTATTAGTATATCATGAACCATCTTTTCTCCCACGTTTTAGAGAGAGAAAGTGGTGTTTTGAGAGAGAGGAAGTTTGATTCGAGCTTGGATCGAGCTTGGGATCGACGTTTGGACTCTGTAGTGGCGTAGAGGTCGCGGAGGAGTAAGTTTCCACTCGAAGCCCCTTGGATTTCGTGGAGGATTTGCGTTGTGTGGTAAGTTACTAATCTCCTTCTTAGATATTGAGCATCGTAGTATAATATCAAGATGGTTACGTGTTATACATGTTTTATATGGGATTTCTATGTGCTATACATGTTCAATATGAATTGTTAGCATGCTATTTGTTGAGTATTGATGATTTGTTGTTAATATCGTAGTCTCAAAATATTAGAGACTTATGAATGATGATTGTGGTACACGTTGTTGTTGTTGTACATATTGTGTTGACGTCTCCTAGTGTTAGAGACTCATTGGGATTGTTGTTGTTTTCCGAGTTGTAGACTCGTGGGTTTATGTTATAGTTGGGTTCCGGCAGTTAAGTCGCCGATGACTTGTTTTAGTTCTACTGAGCATGTGTAGCTCTTTGATATTTTTATCATTAGCACTCTCGCGATGACTCGTGAGATTTATAGGGGTAGTATATACCCCGAACGTTGGTTATTGTGGTTGGCACGGTTAGTTAGGGACGATACTACGGTCCGTTCAAGGTTTAGTTATTGGTGACCAACTCTAGCGGAGTTGTATAAGACGTAGAGATTATACGTCGTGTAGTGTGGTATCGTGTAGTATAAACCTATATAGGTTGTATTGTAGTCTCCTACGGTGTGGGATGATGAATTGTTGAGATCATGACCCGATAGAACTCGACTTGGGTTGACTTAGTCAAACATTACTGACTACAATGTGCGGTGAATCGTTGACTTAACCTCATGCCTTAGCAAGGGTTAATTATCCATTTTGGTCTCTCCTTAAGTGTTATCGTATGATCACGCCCTTAGTGCGTGACATTTCACATGAGACGAATAGCCTCAATCGTCGGATGACGAGTTAGTTGTATTCGGGGTAGTATGACATACCTTGGGTATCGTTCCATTTCGGGCGATGTGACTTGTAGGGAGTCGTAATATATTTAATATATGACGGATATGAGGTAGATTATATATACATGAGATGGAGTGTATTGTGATCGTGGGATACCGTAGAGATCCTAGGTTTCACGTGTTAGTAGCGCGTTGAATTATGATTGTAAGTACGAATAGGCTTACGTATGTTATGATTGTTAAGTCTAGCAATTGCGGACTTAAATGATGTGGTGTACGTGTGGTTGTTCTAGTAAGCAATAGGACAATCATCCTACTTTGATGATTGATTATGTGTTTAGTAATTACAAACACATTATGTCGATTTAGTATGTGATTTAATAGAACACATTATGGTTAGATTTCATTGGGTTGTGATTCAATAGAACACATCATGATTTGATTTATTAAGTTGTGATTCAATAGAACACACTTAGATTAGTTTGGCATGAGTAAACATCTACTTGTGCATTGCATCGAGTCCAGCTGCCATATGTGCATTGGAGGTGTATTGACGCTCGGTTATTGCGGGAGCAAGGGCTTCGTAATAGCCGAAGGCCAATACACTGGGCCTCACCCTACCGTTGGCCACGGTAGGGGTTTCTCTAGTCCCACAGTTTAACGGAATAAACGGCGACTGTGTATTGTCGACATTTTTGTATGCATTGGGATACGGACACCGGTCCCTTATGATACCCATAAGTGGCTAGAGCCGTATTGTCTCAGGTCGTAGGGGATCGAGCGATACGTCAACGTGGATACAGGAAATGGTCCACAACGTGTACCTGTAGATCGTGCGGGTCGCGATCGGGTACATTATTTATTGGGTACCTGTAGAATGTGCGGGTCGCGATAGGGTACATTATTTTGTTTCGGGATACGAGCACCGGTCCCTTTGTGATTTGTGTACAGCAGCAGCAGCACAATCGTCTACTTTTGATCGTGGTTGTCATTGGGAAACGTGTCTAGCATCAGTGGCACATTTGTTTAGTATGGTTCTCTGGAGCAGTAGCGCAGGAATCTATTATCATCATTATCTTGTTGGATAGCAGTAGAGGCATCCTTTATAATTCTGTGGAGCGGCAGTACGATCGTATACTACGGCTTCATGGAGCGATAAGGTCGGAAGTGTTTCAAGGGATTTCGGAGGTGTACCTCGAATCCACCGTATCCACCTTTATGTGTTTACTTTGAGGTTTATGTGCTTCCTATATGAACGAATGTTGGTCGTGGTCTCCAACCAGTGCATGATGGTTGGCGGCTACTGAGCCTCTCGTGAATATGGGGTTGGTTGTCTTATGTGCTACAACCTGTTTATTATCCTGTTCTTCTTATGTGCATAATGCCATGCCATATTGTTTCATTAGTAGCTTACTGGGTCATTCGACTCATCCCTTCCATATTTGTTTTCCTTAGTTGCAGGATACGTTTCGGCGCAGTGAGGCTCTGGTTCGAAGATCTTCTAGTTGTAGCTAGCTAGTATTTTATATTTATTTCCTGTACTTGTGAGATCGTGGGTTAAACTGAGTTATGTAGACTTCGTATGTCAGGTAGAGATTCTTGTATTTTATAGACTTGTATTTGGTGCCGACTTGTGGAGTCGTCCCGGTTTTACAATTTTTATAATTCCAATTTTCTTAGTTGTTGTGGTCGTGTGCCCGTTAGTATTTTACTAATGGTTTTCCCGAGCGTGTTGTCTCGTGGTGGTTTAGATGTTGTGTTCTCCGGCGCTTGTTTAGCTATGGAGGTTATTATTATATGTTGGGATTCTTGTTATTCGAGCTTTGAGGCTCCAGTTCATTTGTTGTTCCGCTGCCTAGTTCATATGTATTCCGCTGCATTGGTTTTGGTTTCGAGCTTTTGTGGCTCGCTTTATTTTGTTCTTCTTCGGTTTGGCGCTCCGAGTTGGGGTTCAACATCGAATCTCGGACTCGGGTCGTCACAGTAAATTCTATATAACTTTACAAACCAACCATGCTCACTAAAATAAAATACCACAAATATAACAAGCTCCACGAGCTACAAGGCTAAAAGACAATCTGCTAACAAACTACGATCTCGCCGACCTCACCGATGATTTCCTGGCTAGCTCGGATCTAAGGAAAAACATATGAACAACAAACGGGGTGAGTCATAATGACACAGTAAGTTACTAAATGCAACTACATGACATGGCATAATGCTCAATCATAAAACTGTAACATGGCATCATTTAATAGTATACCAAACTGTATACATGTACACATAATCATAGGCACATAAATCACATATACCACGTAGCACGGTGATGATCACACAAGTGCACCTAAATAACCACATTTTAAAAGGATATAGTTATTATCTCTCTGACTATGCTTCTGTCGCTTTACACATATCGAACTGTCATCGCCGAACCGGTTCTCGTGCTCGGGACATACTGAACATACTGTCGTTACATCTCGCTATTCTACTTAGCGAGGAAAGATACCATGGTTACTTCTCACTTGATTTCATAGTGAGGAAAATACTATCGTTACTTCTCACCGTCTACTTAGTGAGGAAAATACTAATGGTTGCCATAGTTACGCGTATTGCTTATAACAATGGGACCACTTCCAACTAGGGCTAGTAGTGGGGAGGAAAGGAACCAATGGGGTGACCCATAGCAATCTCTTACCACGAAGGCTATGTGTCGTCGCATTTCTGACTCAAATGAAGTATGCCAGCTGGAGTTCGAAACGATGCACATGTAGATATTTACTCGTAACATAACAACAACAATAAGGTTCAAAAGTAGTGAACCTTATCTCAACCAAGGAGGCCAATCATCCTACCTTAACACATTACTAAACACATTTCGTGAAGTAACAAATCAACATCTCAAAACCACATATTTAGTCTTGAATCACATAATCATACAAGCACATATTTACAAGTACTTCTCAAGAACCATCACATATTTAGTCTATAAACATCTACACATTGAGATACACATTTGATTCCTAACAAACGCACCTTAAGACTACTAATTTAGTCTAGTTACAATTCCATATTGAGACTACTCAAATACTTCCCAAGCACAAACACACCAAGGATACTTATTTAATATATGAACATCAAGTGTGAAATACTACACTTACAATGACGATAGAATCTTAATGGTACCATTCTTATAATCATAAGTGCCCTCAAATACACTTATCCTAAATTATATAGTTTTGTAGCCCAACACCAAGATTAATGAACTAACGTTTACCACATCGAGACTGTCGTACTAGTCTCTAACATTACGTATTTTAATGTACATACGTGTAAACAACTCTCCGGAGTTGTAAATTATATTAAACGAACATCCCAAAATACACAAGTTTGAATATATGACTTGCTAAATTAATTAGACGCCATCTTACGCTTATAACCGTAGTCTTTATTTTACCATTACCAAATAATCGGAGGGCTAAAATCTATAGCAAACAAACTCTAATTCGCGTAGGAATTTAACATGTCTTTCGGTTGATATTATTCTCTTCAAATATCAAGTTTCTAGAGTCATTAACATACTTCTCAATATTTGGGTATAATTGCCTTAGGTGAAATTTCCCAATTTATGTCTCATCTTGTTCTTTAGTTCAATTCCAAGGTTGATACTCCAACAAACATACATGAAACCCATTTCAAACCAAGAAAATATCATACTTATGGTTCTTACATACCAACATAGCAAATAGATGTGAAATTATCATCTTTAACAAGTCTAACATGTATATTTATGAACTAACATGTAAGAAATCCTAAAGAATACAACAAGGGGGTTAGTAACTTACTTGAAATGAGAAATTAAACCATTATAATCACAATCAAAGCCTTCTAAGTTGCTCCCCTAGTCATCCCCATCACATGCATATCCTTGGATCAAAGTTTGGTTGGTTGGATTGAGAGAACAAGAACTACACATAGTAATCTCACCTTATCTCTCACACTAACTATCAAGCTCCATGGATGATGAGAAATGAATTGAGAGAGTATTTTTGGTCTCCCATATGGTTTGGAGAGTGTTTTAGGATGCACAAATGGTCTTGGGTCATTTTAAGTGAAGTCAACCAAGGTTTAAGGTCAAAAGAGTCAAAATTGCAAAGTTTGGAGGAAGCTTGTCTGTACAAAATGGGCCTAATTTTCAGTCAACTTCAAAGACGTGTTTAGGATGATCTACAAGTCTAAATTTTATAAATTATGTATGGTTGGAAAGCTCTTTGAGTCTAGTTTACACAGAATCAAACAGTTTGCAAATCCAAGTTTTCTACACAAAGTTATCGGCAAATTACTACAGGCTGTTCGGATGAACAGAATCGATGCAGGGCGATCACTCTGCCCTATCCCAGGGCGATCACTTCGCCTTCTGGTTGCAGGGAGATCTCTTTGATCTCCCTAGGGTGATCGCTTTATGTCTAGACTCTCTAAACTCTCCGAAAATGCTCCGAAACGCTCCCGAAATGATTCTAAATGATCCCAAAGTGGTCCTAACGTCCAACAAAGATTAAAACACACTTGAAATTCATTCAAAACACATGTAACAAGGCTTAGAATGAAATGCATTCTTATTACGAATGATGAACAAGAATTAAATTACAGCGAAGCATTTTAATCTCATGAAATTAATGCGTGAATCAATCAACATGTTGTTTAATCAAGTCTAACTAATATTCTCAACGTGTTGATGACACGACATGATACACAAGTCTAACATAGGAGGAACTAGGGTATTACATCCTCTCCCCCTTAAAAGAATTTAGTCCCTAAACTCAGTTCGAAATCATCGACGAACTAAGGATATTTCCCTTACAATCATACTTTGTTTCCCAAAGTGCATTCTCGGTTGCATGAGGTCTCTTACAAGAATCTCATCCAACACTTCCATGGACACGTTTTGATTAAATAACTTTCTCAAGAATATCTATCACAACAATGTAACGATGTTCCATTGATTAGTAATCATTCCCAAGTAGAATTCACACTTTTCAACCGGCTATCGAATCATCGCAAGATTTCAAAGCTTGGCCTTCCTGGCTTCATTATTGTGTAGAGATAATTCATGCTATCTTTTCGTATTAATCTTAGTCAATATCATTTCAATATTCTGTTGACAATTGTTGTGGGGAGTAACTATAATTTGGAATCCATCACACATGTTTAAACATTCCCCGAAAGTCATAGTCATCCTTCAAATTGAAAGAAGATCTAAGGATAAGATGTATACTTAAGATAATTCTTGGATTCCTTACCGATCACACTACTAACTGTGTTCAATGTAGTCCCCTTATATCTCATTTATTGCAAAGAGGTTAATTCATTTGATGTGCCTATCCTCGTCATTGGTAGTACATGATAACTTGATTAATTAATCCATCACAGTTTATAATGTGTAACAATCACATCATATACAAGATAATCGCGTTATAATTGGTAAGTCTTTAACCTTCAATATACTAGTTATCATATTAAACTCCATTGAATAGTAAAAGGCCATAAATAAAATCTTTAGGTCTTTCCATTCATCGACAATGTCTCATGTTCTGATCATATTGTGAGAATCGAAATTTCAAATACTTGATTCCATGCATAACGCAATGAACTCTAAGTCAGTGAATAGGTTAATTCCACTTATACCATATCAATTTCTGTGATGCAGAAGCTATCGCTGTCTATACTAATTAAGGTCACAACTCAATTCTTCTCTTACGATTCACTTCGTAATAAGACTGAAAGTATGTGGAAACCATAAATGACACTTTATAAAACTCTCCAAGTATGACTTACACACATGGTTTATGAACTCCATCAATCGCTAATTCAACTCATGGTGATCTTTTAGGTTCTTTGATTCCTTAGTATCAACTCAACACATGTTCAAATCCCCGTTTATATAGCATAGAGTAATAATAGTGGACATCTCCAAATACTCATATAATGTAGAGGAATCCTTCAACTTTGGTGTAGTTTCATTCACAACCATAATATGAACCCAAATACTCAACTCGATCATATGGCAACAGTATACTAACTTTCCGAACAAGAATGATATGCATGTTAATAACAATCATATAAACACAACCCAAACATATTCACCACAATGAAGAACATAATCACCTCATGATGATACAAAACTAATGCATGGCATGCACACATTAACTATCTATATCATGTATCTTATAAATATTATATATAGGCATATCCACAAAGTTGACATACAACGTATAGTTACTAACTCGTATATCACAACTTCTTACATTTTCAAGGCATGTAAAGGTAAGACAATACAACTACCATACAATATGTGATTACCTATTAGTCTATCACAAGTTTATCATACCAATAACAACATCTCAATCTCTTATTGGGGTGTCTCCCACAATCACAAGATAAAACTTGGAAACATAATACACCAGTTCCCAACCACACAATGCAACACATGAATGCATGAACATGAGCTACCTTAATACGCATACTCATAATAATATAAAAAAAATACCTCCTATCTCAGGTGTAGACTCAGGAACTCCGCGCTTGCTAAGCGCAAACACACGGCTCTAAGCCATAGGCTTACCATCACTATCTCTCTTAGAGCCTCTAGACTGCTGACTAGCACTCCTAGACTAATTACACCTCATCCTAGGACAACATTTCCTAAGGTGATCTCCTCCACAAGCAAAGAACTTCTCTGCCTTACTCCAACACCCTTTCTCAGTGTGACCAGTTCTCAAACAAAAGCTACACGTTATCGTGTCACCTTGTCGCCTCTGATTAGAAGTAGTGGTATTGCTCCGTACACTAGACTGCTGTTTTACTTATCCATCTGTCTGGGGTTTTTCCTCTCTCTCTTTACAATTATTACTACATTTAGTTCCTGTGGTTCCTTTACATCGGTGTTCCTCTATATCCCCTTCTATCGCGTATGTACGATCCATAGCTTAAGCTGCAATGAGAGTAACTATTTTTGATATTCAGTCTTCAACCCTTTTACAAACTTTTGGGTCTTTCTAGCCTCATCAGGGACTAAATAAGTACAATAGCGAGCTAGTTCCGTGAACTTTGCTGAATACTGAGCCAAGATCATATTACTTTGTTCTAAAGCGATGAATTCCATCTTTCTCTTTTCCCGAACTACTGTTAGAATGAATGATGCCTTGAACTCCCTCAAGAAATTCACCCATAATCGAGGTATCCTTTGTTGTTCCCAGCTATCTCGCAATATCTGCCACCAATGTTCAGCCGCACCTTCAAGTTTAAACACTGCCAAGGTAACCTTTTCTTCTGTGGTACAACCCAGAACTGCAAATATCTTTTCAATGCTGTCTATCCATAACTTTACTTTAGTAGCGTCAAGTTCTCCATCAAAACTTCGGGGTTTCATTTTCAAAAACATCTCAAGGATAGTTGTGTCATTTACCTATCATAATCTTTGCTGTGGTACATCATCATTAAGCTGTGGTGTTACAATATTCGCCTGTGGCACTCTAGCCTCTGGTTGCGGTCCTGTACCCTCCAGTTGAGGTCCTGTCCTTACATTACCTTTTGGTGCCATCTCGGTTACGACCAGTAATAATCTTTGATAGATATTATAGAGAACTTCATTCTGATCATTCTGATTCGGTTCAAGAGGAACATTAGGCTGACGGTTAACATTCTTTTCTCTCTCATCACCTTTTCCAGCACTCATACCAGTCCTACTAGTACTCGCTCCGTTCCTGGATTCCACTATCTTAAACCTACACACAACACTTGACGTTAAGAACTTAACAATAACACCATACCTACCTAGGCCATGGAACCTATCCTGGCGAATAGCTAACATAAGCTCTGATACCAACTGTGACGCCCCGATCCGGATTCCAACATAAAACCCCAAGGTCGGTGCGGCAAATGGACGAACACAAACCCAAAAACGAAAAGCACGTGGCGTAACCACCCGTACTTATAACAAAATCTAATGGATTAACCTAATAAAATAAAAACAAATCTTTTTTTTTTTTTCAGGGAAACAGGGACAGCACCCTGCTAGATTTTATTAAAATGAGAAAAATTACAAACTTGAGGGGGACAACCAGCCTTGCCCTTATAACTGGGAGGACGGAGGAGCCTAACCTCGAAAAAGAAATACAAAGTGGAAAGAGAACAAAAGGAAAATAACCAAATAACCGAAACCAAATTATGAGATCCGAACCCTTGGAAACCCTTGAATGTCCAAGATAATAGAACCTCGAATAGATTGAGGCAGAGAAGACATGGAAGAAAAGGTCGCATCTATATTGGAGTCCATGGCAAGGTTGGCCAATCCATCAGCCACCGTATTAGCTTCCCTGAAGCAATGACGAATGATGAAATTCCCATCTTTCTGAATGGCGAGGATAGCGCGAATATAGTAAGAAGAGTGCCAAGGCGGAGAGTGACCTTTAGTAAGGCAACCATAGAGAAAACTATAATCTATTTCTATAATAGAGTTGAGAAAGCCATTAGAATGCAACCAACAAACTCCGTGGAAAAGAGCTCGAATTTCAGCCACTGAGTTGGAACACACTTCATAAGAGGAGGAGAAGCCAAAGATAAAGTGTCCATTGGAATCTCGAATAACTCCACCACCACGACTCATACCAGGATTACCTCGACTTCCACCATCGGTATTAAGTTTAACTAGCCCCATAGGAGGTTTTAACCAAGAGACAGCCCGAATGATGACATGCCTAGGACGCCCAACCTTATAGGCACGATCAAACCGGTTAACCACCGAGTAATTGAGAGATTTAAGGATGTAATTAATTTCAGATTGGACAGCAAGAATGATCCCCCTGGAATTGGAATGAGTCCCCTCAAAAACAGCCTTGTTATGGGATTTCCAAATATGCCAAAGAACCACGGAGGGAGTGAGAGAGAGCAGGATCGAACCATTGTGAGACCACCAAAGATTACAAAGTTGCTGGATGGAGTTTTCACACCTAGCCTGGCCAAAATACGCATGAAAGAAATCCCAAACCGATCGAGCAATATCACTTGATAAGAAAACATGGACAAAAGTTTCTCTTTTCGGATTAAGGGGGCAGCAAATACACTTTGAAACAATGCTGAAACCTTTCTTCATAATACCTTCATCAATAGGGAGACGAGAAAGGAATAATTTCCACATAAAGAGACTAATGTTCAAAGGCAGCAGTTTAGACCAGATAAACTTGGAGGAGAGAAGAGAAGGACCGGGATCACGAAGGTGAGCAATAGCGACTTAAGCGAAAACTTTCCGAAGCGAACCGTCCGGACGGGAGATCATCACTATCGATAATGGAGATGCGGCGATCGTAATGCAAGAGATAGCAGCACGGTCCAAAACCGAGTATGCCTAGGCAGAAAGAGAAGGGGGAGAGTTCTGAAAAAGATCCTTGACAGTAGAAATGGATGAATCTTCCACGGCCAAAATGGGAAAGATAGAGATCCATTTGTCATACCGAATAGAACAAGAGCCTTTGCCAACAATCCACTGAATATAAGGTTCCGTAGCAGGCCTAGCTTTTAAGAGACGATTCCAAACATGTGAGCCTTTACCATGGGCCACGACCGGGTGATCGGATAAGTAATACCGAGTGCGCAAGAAATCCACCCAAATACTTTGTTGAGTACGAAAACGCCACCAAAGTTTCATAGCAAAACCAGCAATTAAATCTGCCATGGAAGGGAGGCCGACGCCACCTTCTGACTTGGGACGGCTGCAAGCAGGCCAGGAGATCCAGTGGGTTTTGAGATGACCATCAATGCTGCCCCAAAAGAAGTTAGCAAACAATCTTTCAAGAAGATTAATAACCGAAATAGGAGGATCCAAAGCTGCCAGCTGATGGGAGGAGATGGAGTGCAAGACATGTTTGATGAGAATAAGTCTGCCCGATTGAGAAAGAAATGAGCCCATCCAGGTGCCAATACGATCTTGCATCTTAGTTATGAGAGGATCAAAAAACATTTTCTTCTTACGGCCCATGTACAGAGGACAGCCCAAGTAAATAATGGGGATGGTACCAGTACGAAAACCCAAAAGGCTAGCAATAGTTTGCACCCTGTTGACATCCATAGAAGGAGCAACATAGAAACTGCTTTTGGAGACATTTATAAGTTGACCCGAAGAGCGCTCATAATTAGAGAAAAGAGTCACATGTTTGCGGAGAGCTCTAGAGTGACCATTGCAAAAAATCACCACATCATCAGCGAAGGCTAAATGGAAAATTATAGGGCATCCGCTTGAAGTAGAAAAAGCTACCGTAGGGTTTTCTAAGTGGAGTTTATTAAGGCTTCTACTAAGAACTTCAGCCGCAATAATAAAAAGACTTGGAGATAAAGGATCTCCCTGACGAAGGCCCCTCGAAGAAGAGAAAAAACTTGTCGGAGCTCCATTGACAAGGATAGAGAACCAATTTTCTGAAATTAAGCGCCAGATTAAGTCAATGAAGACTTCATGAAAACCAAACCGATGAAGCACTTTTATAAGAAATAACCAAGATACCCTGTCAAAAGCTTTAGCCATATCTAGCTTAAGCACCATGTTAGAACCAGTAACTTTTTTCCCCATATAGCTCATAAGCTCTTGAGCAAGAAGGATATTATCATGAATGGAACGCCCTTTGATGAACGCATTTTGATTATTAGAGATGATATGAGGGAGAATCTTGGCAAGCCGAGTGGATAAGATCTTGGAGATAACCTTATTACAGAAGTTGCAAAGACTAATAGGCCGAAGATCTTTAAAAGACAGGAGTATCAACTTTGGGAATCAAAGTGATTAAGGTGCTAGTCCAGGATCGGGGCATAGAGAACCCAGAGAAGAAATCCAGAATGGCCAAAAGAAGATCGTCTCCTATGATATCCCAGCATGAAGAATAAAACTTACCAGAGAACCCATCTGGACCCGAAGCACTATCTCCACTTAAAGCAAAAACCGTGCTTTAACTTCCTCAACAGATGGGGGAATAATGAGAGTTTCATTCCATTCAGGAGTAATTAGAGAAGGAATAACATCAATGAGAGAGTCATCTCCAATACCTTCAGCAGAAAGTTGAGATTGAAAATAATTGACAGCGCCCTGCTTAATAGAAGTTTCTGAATCAAGAACAGTGCCATCTGAATCAACAATAGAATGAAGGTGCAAACGACGAAGAGCTTGTCTAACAGAAGCGTGAAATAGTCTGGTATTACCTTGACCCTCTTTTAGCCATTTCATACGAGATTTCTGAGCCCAATAAGCTTCTTCCCTTCGGAGAGCAATTCTGTGATTGGCTTAAGCGGCAAGTAAGTTCGATCTATTAGAGTCAGAAGGAGATAGCTCAAAGTATAATTCTTGCTCAGCAACATTCTCCTCAGCTTCTTTAAGAAGCGAAAAAATATTACCAAAAATTTCTTTATTCCAAGCTTGAAGGGCTACCTTGACATTTTGAAGCTTGCACGAGAAGGCATATAATGGACGCCCATGCACGGGAGACTACCAGACTGTCTTAACAGTGTCATAAAAAGTTGGATGGGTGATCCACACATTCAGAAATCGAAAGGAGACTGGGTGAGAAGATTGAGATTTACCATAAGTAAGCAGCAGCGGCGAGTGATCTGAGCAGGTACGAGGAAGGTGTAAAACCTTAGTCAAGGTAAAGCTGTCTAGCCATACCGAATTACCCAGAAGGCGATCAATGCGCTGATGAATAGTGCGAGAACCCTCTGTTTTATTCCACCAAGTAAAGTTTGGACCTGAGAAACCAAGATCCGTCAAACCTGAAGCGGCCAAACACGCATAAAAATCCAAAGCACCATGGCGATCCCAACCATTACTGCCAGATTTTTCAGAAGGGCGAAGAATTATGAAATCACCACCAACCAACCAAGGAGCACCACTAAATTGATGACTCAAGTCGATTAAATCAGTCCATAGAGGCCTTCGATCATCAGTGTCGCATCTAGCATATACACAAGTGAAATAGGAGCAAGAAGGCCAAGAGTAGTGTTGAACTTGGAGAGTAACCTGCTGAGAAGAACTATGGATAACATTGCATGAAAAAGCTGATTTAATAAACACCCAAATCGAGCCAGTAGTATTTTTAAAGCCAAAGCGGAATTTAAGACGACGAGTAAGGAAATCAAGTTTATCTAGATCAATCATTGGTTCAAATATAGAAATAAAAGAAATATTGTGGGCCTTAATAAGGAACTTCAGCCTAGCAATGAAGGGATCATTACCGATACCGCGAACATTCCAGAAGAGGGCCCTAAGATCCATTCAAATCTGTAGAGAGGGACGAAGTAGAGATCTTAGCTCGCTGCAGCCGAGTGACGCGGTCAGTTTTGGGGATAATTTTGGTTCCTTTATTCTGAGAAGGAAAGGCCAAGTGTAGGACATCAAGAACTGGGTTGGAAGTTTTAGCAATATCCATGTCTTCCTGAATTTCCAAAGCTGCAAATCTGTTCGGAGATAACGGCAAATCTTCGTCATTCCTACTGTCTAATTCTTGCACAGCATCGTGTAAATCATCAGGCACATGCACGACCTCATTAACATGAACAACGTCTTCAATATTCATTGCCTCTTCAACAGACCCAGCCTCATTTTGAGCAGCAGACACAATATCAAACTGGAGGGGGCAAGTCACGAGAGAGTTTATTGGATTAGCTGTTGCAGCAGGATGAGTTTCATGCGGAATATGAGTTCTTATATCACCCATTACTGGTTGGATAATAAGATCATCAGAAGTGGGGTCCTGAATAACATCATTATTGATAGAAATAACCCCCACATCAGATCGGTGATTTCCTTGAGACTGATTTCCGTGGGTAGTAGGAAGCATATTAGAAGAATCCAGCATAGGACTTTTGCCTTTGTTTGTTGCTTCAATATTGTTTGCTGCTATTGTCGTGTGGTTTCCAGCCAAAGGGAGATTCTGAGATTGCTTCCTCACCCATTCCGTAGACTTGGATTTGCCCTTGTCAAGGATTAAAGTCCCAGGCTTTTCATTAGCAACAGTTTGCGAAGGGAACTTCACTTTGCAATTAGAAATAGAGTGACCTTGGCAAAAGCAATGAGTACAATAATGAGGGAGACGCTCATCATGAATAGGTTGCCAAAATCCAGAATACTTAGTCCCACAATCAATCCAAATCCTTTGCGGAATCACAGTAGTGAGGTCGACCTCAACACATATACGAGCAACACTCGGCCGAGAAAGATTAGCAGTGGGTTGATCAATCATAAGGGGAGTACCTAGAAGGTTAGCAATGGAAAAAAGAGCAGATTTATGGAAAAGGTGAATAGGTAATTTAGGCAAGGAGAACCATACCTGAACAATGGGACTTTCAATCTCTGGACGGAAATCTGGAGTCCATTTGAATACACGCATAGGGTATTTGCCCAAATACCATTGATCCTTGATCCAAAGGCGTTGGTAGTCAGCTTCATGATTAATACGGATGAGGACATGCTTAGCATCAATATGTCCTAGAGAGAAGTCGGCCTTAAGTCCAAAAGTATGAAAGGCTTTGCGAGTTTCTTCCATCGAAGGGCGACCATGGGATAACTTACCAATGAGAGCATGTTTGAAAGGGATAGCCAAGGTATCAATCAGGTCAGACGAGAATTTCACTGCCGGTTCACCCTTAAAAGAAGATGGCTGCATTATGGGAATAGAGGATGAAGCTGTTGTTGTAGAGGACAGGACCGAAGCAAACGATTTTTTAAAGGTTGGGGAAGGTAGTGGAGCAATAGGGTTTGGGGGTGGAGGAGGTGGCGGAGGTGGGGCTGCCATGGCAGCCGTCATGGAGTGCCCAGGAACCCTAGGCGAGAGAGAGTATTTTTAGGAGAGAAAAAAAGAATAGTAATAGTACTTAATTACTTACAGATTCAGCTTAAAATTAAGTATTTTTGGCAATACTACTGCCGGAACCCATCTAATAACAACCACGATCCTACAACTCAAAAAAGAAACATAACAACATTAACATCATCGGCCACAACATGCCGAAACAACCACTGGAATAATAACCAACTGTACACAAGCACGACATGCATGTTGGCTACCAAAAGAATTGTAACACCCGCACTATTGGCATCATTCGCATTCATTCTATGTTTATGCCTCTCATATTGACATCGTCATTTCATGTGCATAAATCATTCAAATATGCTTGCATTTGAGTTTGTTGTTCACTTTTCAAGTGTATGGATAAGTGTTGTGTATTCACACCTAGGGTGGCCAAAATGATCAAACCAAGGAAATAGAGATAAATAGAAGTGGGACATTCCAGTAGGTTTGGCACGGCCGCACAGCCTATCTTGGCACGGCCGTGCGCATTTGCTTGACATGGCCATGCAAGAGAGGCCAAACATTCCAGTAAGTTTGGCATAGCCGTGCAGCCTTTCTTGGCACGGCCGTGCGCGAGTGACATGGCCGTGTAAAGCGCCAGACTTTGTTATTTTGTTGGATGAAATTTTAAGTTGTTGACTAATTGACTTGATCTCAAAGGCTGAGATCATGCCACGACCAAGGCATGGAAAGTCAGGTTTTGTTGGTCACCTTAAGTCCTTTGGAGAGTCAAGACTCTCTCCATAACTCCATATTCAACCTTGGCAAAGAAAGAGAGAAAGAGGGAAGAGTTTCTGCAAGAAGATCCTTGTTTCTTGCTCAATTGAAGACCAAATCATAATCCAACACCACCATTGTGAAGCTATTGGCTAGGAGAAGCCATTCACAACCTTGCATGTGACTTTACTTGGGTTGAATCTTCAAGTTGTAAGCTACTATCCTTTGTTCTTCCTCAATTATGAATTGTTATTCATATTAGACTTGTTATTTGATGATATATGTTAAAAATCATCAATTTTGAGTATGTTTGACTATGTTAACCTTTCAAATTTGTGGTTGACTTTTTGAATATATTTGGAGACTCATGTTTACATGTTAGAAATGTGAAATATGATTAGTAATTGTTAAGTTTACGGTATGATTAATTCGCGTAAACTCGAACTCATTAGAAACAAAGAAAATGACTCTAACGGAGTTCGTTAGGATTTCATAATTTATGAGACCACGTGTGTGATTTGGGAATTCTTGGATGATTCGAGTGATTCGTTTGGAAATTTGGTTACACCGGTTGTGTGTTTGACATTACGTAAATTGTCGTAATTTTTATAAGTTGATTATTTGTGGTGTGAGATTATTATAACTCACTTGTGACATTCGTATCATTGTTGAATGTTATTGTTGTGTTATACTCCCTACTTTGGAGTATGACCTTTTATTTTAAATGTCGAGTAAACATCTAGCAGTGTATTGACGCTCGATTATTGCGGGAGCTGGGGCTACGTAATAGTCGAAGGCCAATACATCGGGCCTCGCCCTACCGTTGGCCACGGTAGGGGTATAGCGCCATTTATTGTACGGAATAAACGCAACCATGGTAAGCTATATCCGTGGTTGATTCTTGGGTTGTAGGGACCGAGATCACCCGTCGACGTGAATACAGAAGATGGTTCACAACGTGTTATGTTATTTGGTTTTCTTGTTCGAGCACGTCAACAATGGCTCTACATTTGGTATAATATTGTTTGGTTGGTTGGAAGTATTGGTTTGGTCGGAGGTGTACCTCGACACCGTATCCTTTGTAACTTGTTTACTTATAGCTTTTATGTGCTTCCTGTATAAGCGAATGTTGGTCATGGTTTCCAACTGGTATGGGACGGTTGGCGATCGTCGAGCCTCTCGTGTAGTATGGGATTGTTTGGCTATGTGCAATACATGTTGCTTTCGTTTTGTATTGAGATGGTTTCTTGATGACATGAGTACTTGTTATATTTATTGTTTTGCATCTAGCATACCATATTGTTGCATTAGTAGCTTATTGAGTTTCGACTCACCCCATTTCGTGTTTATTTGTTTTCCTTAGATCAAGGGCCGGCGAGGAATCCCTAGTTGCTCGAGTTCTGTTCCAGTCGATCGTCTTCTTTTGGTAGTGCACCTTGTGCCTAGTATTTTCTTGTGGTGAGGCCGAGGGTGTACTTGTTATTTAAACAATGTATTTATTGGGTAGTAGTCTCGACTGTTATTTGATATATTCTTTTGTTGTGCCGGTATGGTTGCCGTGCTGTTGTATATATTTGTTAACTTTAAATTCCGCGCACTCTGATATGGTTTATACATGTACCAAGCCTGTTAGCTCGAGTTTGTTGTTGCTAGCTAACGTGTTGTTTCTTCGGCTTGTTTCGCCGTTGAGGTTTAGTATTGTTTTAAAGACCTTATTGTTTTAAAGAAAACTTGCACGTGCATTACAGGGTTTTCTCATGACTTTGCATTCTTTTAAAAAGGAATTTTTGAGATGCTACTTTTGTGTTTTCCCGTTTACTCACGGACCGAACGAGATTCACATCGGATCTCGGGTCGGGTCGCGACAGTTGGTATCAGAGCATAAGTTAGCTAGCTGGGAGAGAATCTTTGGCTTAGGAAGGTGCTTGTGTGTTTAAGTCGTTAACGTCGAGTGTTTATTGCAGGTGTTTAATCATGGTTGAAACTAGACATGGTGCTAGTACTGAGGAAGGTGGCTCGAGTGGGGCTAGGATTACTTCAGCTGAACAGGGTAATACTCCACCACCTACACAGCCTAGAGTTCAACCTTCGGGACAGCCGGATGTACAACCTGAGATACCAGTTAATCAAAATGAGGGGATTGTGAACATGATGCAGGGATTCATGCAGTTGATGATAGAGATGAATAGGAAAAACATAGAGTTGCAAAGACAGGCCATGGCAGGTTTAGGATAGGCTGGAGGTCACAGGATAGCCGAACCAGCAGGGGGCAATGGGGACTATGATCGGAGGTTAGGAAGATTCCTGAAGATGAAACCACGAAGCTATGACGAGGAGCCTGATCAAATGAAGGCGGAAAGGTGGATAGAATCGATCGAGAAATTTTTTGCAGCAATTGACTGTACCGACGGTGATAAGATCAAGTTTGCAACTTTTAAGTTAGAAGACGCCGCTGAACATTGGTGGCGGGTGCTTGAAGCAAGTTGGGTGCAAGAAGGTGTGGATCGAACTTGGGAACTCTTCTTGCGGCAGTTCAGAAACCATTTTGTTCCTGATGTGGTACAAACAAAAAAGGAGGTAGAGTTTCTTAGCCTTGAGCAGGGGATGTTATCAGTGGGTCAGTATTCTGCTAGGTTCACAGCATTGGCACGGTATTGTTCACACTTGATCCCGACGGAGGAAAAGAAAGTTTATCGATTCGTGAAGAGGTTGAGAACGGAGTATCGTAAGCAACTTCTACCGCTTGATTTACCGAGTTACCAAAGCGCAGTGGATAAAGCTTATAAGATTGAACATGACATCGAGGAGCATCGGAGTAAGCCAAGTAACACAGTGGGAAACCAGCAGGCATCACAGAAAAATTGGAAGAGACAGAATGTAGGTGGGACTTCGAGTAAAGGAAAGAATGTGGATCGTCAGACAGGCCAAGCGTGGCAGCAACCGGGAGGCCAAGGACAACGAGAATTGAGGTTTGTCTGCAACTTTTGCAAGAAGTCGGGGCACACAGAAGAGAGGTGTTGGATGAAACAGGGTAGATACTTGTTATGTGGTGACGAAAACATTTACAAAAGGACTGTCCGAGGAACAAAGGGTTACCTCAAGGTGGTGCACAACAGAACATGGGGGTAAAAAGGAACAACGATGGTCGACCGAGAGTCCAGGGTCGAGTATTCGCTTTAGATCAGAGGGGTGTTCCTGATGCTCCCAACATTATAGGAGGTACTTTGTTTGTCTCGAGAGAGCGAGCCCGAGTCCTTATAGATCCAGGGTCATCACATTCCTACATTGCATCTCACTTTGCATTCCATTTGCATTCTATGCCTAAATTACTGTCTTATGTGTTAGATGTGTCTACTCCGATGGGAGAATGCCTAGTTGCTTCTGATGTTCATCGTGCATGTGAAGTTGTTATTGATGGCCATGTTTTGCTTGCGGATTTGGTAGTTCTGCCCATACGTGATTTTGATATCATTTTGGGTATGGATTGGTTGCACACTCATCATGCCATAGTTGATTGTTGTAAGAAAGTTGTTACATTTGAATTGCCTAATATGCCTTCGTTTATGTTTGAGGGTAATAAATGCATGGGTGGTATTCATATGATTTCGGCTTTGAAGGCTAAAAAATTATTATCACATGGGTGTACAGGGTATTTGGCATGTGTGGTTGATAAATCGAAGAAAGTTGTTGTGTTGGAGGATGTTCCAATTGTACGTGAATTTCTGGATGTATTTTCATCTGAATATGAATTGCCTCCGGATAGGGAGTTGGAGTTTTGTGTTGAATTATTGCCAGGTACTGCTCCATTGTCGAAGGCACCGTACCGCGTGGCACCGGCAGAATTGAAAAAATTAAAGGTACAGTTGGAAGAATTGCTAAATCGGGGCTTTATTAGGCCGAGTGTATCGCCACTGTCGCGACCCACACCCGGACTCCTACGTGGAATCCCGAGTCGGACCGCGAGCGGGACTCATGAAATACGCATAATAAAAATTCTATGTGCAAAAGATGCAAGTATAAAGCATATGCACAAAAACCTGTAATGCACGTGCGATACTTTACTTTGAAAACCATGTCAACACATCATCGGCATTAATAACAAGCCGGAAACTGAACTGATTTAAAACTTGGTTTGAATTTAAAAATCAAACATATATCATAAACCTCCACGAGCAACAAGCTCGGAGAACCATAACCACTACAAATCAGAGTATGCGGAAGTAACGAGTGTTAATAAATACATCACGCACGACAACCGTGTCGGTACACAAAAGAATATTACAGTTATGAAGACCACACACTACCCAACATTACAAAGTTTAAGTAACATTGTATTCCCTCGGCCTCACCAAAATAAACACCAAGCCCAAAAGAACAACCTGCAGAAAAACGCCGAGACGAAGCCAAGACTCAACTAAGGGTTCCTCGCCGGACCGTGATCTAAGGAAAACAAATAAACATTGAACGGGGTGAGTTTAAAACTCAATAAGCTACTAATGCAACAATATGTCATACGAGATGCAAGACAAATATAAGAACAAGTAATATAGGCTATAACAAGATTTCATCAATCTTCAGGCATAGCAATATAAGCATCTCATAACAACACGTTACCCTACACTACACGAGAGGCTCAACGATCGCCAACCGACCCATACCAGTTGGAAACCATGACCAACATTCGCATATGTAGGAACCATATAAGTGCGATAAGTAAACACATTCTAAAAGGATACGGTATTGAGGTACACCTCCAATATACCCAATACCTCCAACCAACCAACATATAATATACCAATGTAGGAGCCGTTGTTGACGTGCTCGATCGACGAATCAAAACCGTTAACCAATACTCAATAACCAATACGTGTGAACCATTTTCGTATTCACGTCGACGGGTGATCTTAGTCCCTACAACCCAAGAATCAACCACGGAATAGCTTACCAAGGTTGCGTTTATTCCATACAACAAATGGCGCTATGCCCCTACCGCGGCCAACGGTAGGCGAGGCCCAATGTATTGGCCTTCAATTATTACGTAGCCCGGCTCCCGCAATAATCGAGCGTCAATACACCGCCAACAAATAATCCATGGACATAACAAATGTACAAGTAGATGTTTACTTGACATTCTCAACAACAATTCAAACTCCCAAAATGTGGAGCACAACAACATTTAACATAATTGTCTCAAGTAGGTCATAATAATCCTACTCACATAATCAATCATCTCATAGTATTTACGAGAATTAAACAACAACATCATGCATAATTTCGGGTAACAAATTTTCCCGACAACCTCTCGTATCACAACGAAATCCCCAAGTCACACACGTGGTCTCATCAATTATGGAAACCTATTTGACTCCGTTAGAGTCTTTATTTGTTTCTAATGAGTTCGAATCGAAGAGAAGCCATTATACATCAATATTAACAAATGATACCATTTCTATGTGTATCAACCAAGACAAAACAAGTCTTTTAACATGCAAAATGTGTCATCCACGAATTTCACAAGGCACAACAATAAAACATACTCTAACATGTTGATTTCAACATATAAATGCCATTTTACAAGGCTAAGATGTCATACAAGACATTATTAGAGAAGGAGAGGGGTAGTAGCTTACCTCTTGAAGAATTCAACCAAGAAAAATCTCTAAGAAACCCACATGCAAGCCAAGGATTGTGTTCTCCTAGTTGGTAGCTCCACAATGGTGAAGTTGGATTGTGATTTGGACAAGAATTGAGCAAACTAGCTCACTTTCTCTCTCAAGAACTCTCTCAAGCTTCTCTCTAAGTTTGCTGGTGTAAAAGGGTTGAAATGAGAGTGTTCTATACTCTCCCATGGTGTTATAAGGGTCAAGGAGGTTAAGTTTAAGTGGTGGTGGTCGTGGCTCAACCCAGGCCACAGATCTGGAGTCAAAGCTGGTCAACTATGATTAAATTCGTAACAGTGTCACGGGCGCGCAGCAAAATCAACATTCTGCCAATGAAGCGATCGCTTTGAGTCGGGACAAGGCGATCGCTTTGGTACAGGCGATCGCTTTGTGGAATACAGGCGATCGCTTTGTCTCCGATTCAAACTACAACTTTCGCTTAGAGAGCGATCGCTAGGAAGGGGACAGGCGATCGCTTTGTGTCCGAAACATGGTACGACTTACGCCTAGAGGGCGATCGCCTAGGAAGGGGATAGGGCGATCGCTTTGTGCCCAGTAAGCCTCAAACTGTTATAAAACTCTCCCAAAGTGGTTCTCAACAACCCAAAATGTTTCTAAGTCCAAAATGAGATCAAAATACTCATTAAAATTTCTCAAAAAGTCTGGAACGAAACTAGGATTACAACACAAGTTTAACACAATAATCAACATGTATCCAACAATAATTCCAAGGTATATAAAAATGCATGTAATCAATATGAGCAAGAATATGTTCAAGAAATATGCACAACATCACATGAATTTGATAAGGAGAATGATCATGCAAGTGATGCAAACGATACGGGTGTTACATTCTCACCCCTTAGAATAAATTCGCCAATTTACTTACCAATCTCCTTGAACAAAGATGGATACTTCTCACGAATCTCTTGTTCCAATTCCCATGTAGCTTCCTCGATGTTGTGACTTCTCCACAAAACCTTCACAAGATGGATAGTCTTGGTCCTTAAGACATGTTCTTTTGTGTCAAGTATCCTCACGGGTTCTTCAACGTAGGAGAGATCGGTCGACAAATCTACCGGTTCATACTCCAAAATGTGCGATGCGTCCGACAAATATTTCCTCAACATAGAGACATGAAACACGGCATGAATACCCGACATCCAAGGTGGCAATGCAAGCCTATACGCTAATTTCCCAATTCTTTCCAAAATCTCAAAAGGTCCAATAAACCTCGGCGTCAATTTTCCTTTCTTCCCAAATCTTTTAACCCCAATCCGAGGCGACACCTTCAAGAACACACGATCACCAACCTCAAACTCAAGGTCTCGTCGCCTATTATCCGCGTAGCTCTTCGTCTACTTTGGGCTGTCCTTAACCTCTCCCGAATAATTTTCACATTCTCGGCCGACTCGCGAACCATATCGGGTCCCCACAACCTTGCTTCTCCAACTTCGTCCCAACAGATCGGGAACGACACCTCCTTCCATAGAGTGCCTCATAAGGTGCCATACCAATGCTCGAATGGTAACTGTTGTTGTAGGCAAACTCTATCAACGGTACATGTGAATCCCAATTGCCTTTAAAGTCCAAAGAACAAGCCCTTAACATGTCCTCAAGCGTTTGAATAGTTCTCTCGGACTGACCATCTGTCTGTGGGTGAAATGCTGTACTAAGTGTTAACCTCGAACCCAATGCATTCGGAGCGTCGCCAAAACCGTGATGTAAATCGAGGATCTCTATCCGACACAATGCTAACAGAACCCCATGAAGCCTTATAATTTCTTGGATATACAAAGTAGCAAGTCTCTCCATAGAATAAGTCATCGCCATTGGGAGAAAATGGGCTGACTTGGTCAATCGATCAACAATAACCCAAACGGAATCATGACCTTGTCGAGTCCGTGGTAACCCAGTCACAAAATCCATGGCGATGTTCTCCCATTTCCATTCCGGTATCTCCAACGGTTGCAACAATCCCGCTGGTCGTTGATGCTCCGCCTTAACCCTTTGGCAAGTCAAACACCTCGAAACGAATTCAGCTATCTCTCTCTTCATTCCATTCCACCAAAAGTTCTTCTTTAAGTCCCTATACATCTTTGTACTCCGGGATGAATAGTATACCTAGACTTATGTGCCTCATCCAAAACTTGTCGCTTAACATCCTCAATATCCGGCACACAAACTCTTCCTCGAAACAAAAGAACACCATCACTATTCCGAGAAAAATCCACCGCCTTATCCCCATCTAAACCCTCAATCGCCTTTCTCAAATCCGATCACTCTCTTGAGTCTCTTTAATTAAGTAAAATCGGAGTAGCTCGAATATTGGCAAATATCACCCCATGGCTAGACATACAAGGACCCCAATCCCGAACATCCTCAAGCATTCTCCATTCCCGGCCATCAAACAAGAAACATAAGCCTTCCTACTAAGAGCATCGGCCACCACATTGGCCTTCCCGATGGTATAAAATGGTGCAATCATGGTCCTTTAACCTTTCCATCCATCTCCTTTGCCTATTATTCAATTCCTTTTGAGAAAACAAATACTTAAGGCTCTTATGATCAGTATATACCTCAAATTTGGCCCCATAGAGATAATGCTTCCACTTGTGAAGTGCAAAAATGATCGCCGCTAACTCCATGTCATGAGTCGGATAGTTTTGTTCACACTGAGTCAATTTTCGAGAAGCATAAGCTATAACCCTTCCGTTCGCATCAACACACATCCCAAACCTTCCTTTGAAGCATCACCGTATATAAGCAACCCATCATGACCGTTCGGCAAGGCTAAACCGGTGCGTAGTCAATTTCTTCTTCAATTCTTGGAAGCTCACTTCACATTTATCGTTCCAAACAAAAGCCTTATTCTTTTGTGTCAATGAAGTCAACGGGGTTGCAATCTTAGAAAACCCTTCTATGAACCTCCGATAGTACCCCGCTAAACCCAAAAGCTACGAACTTCCGTTACGCTTGGTCTCTTCCAACTCACAACCGCTTCGATCTTAGCCGGTCAACCGCTATACCATCCTTTGACACAATGTGGCCCGAAAAGCCACTTCCTCAAGCCAAAAGGCACACTTGCTAAACTTAGCAAATAGCTTCTTTCTCTTAGCACCGTCAAAACTAACCTCAAGTGATTTTCATGCTCTTCCGGGACTTAGAATAAACCAAAATGTCATCAATAAACACGACCACAAAGCAATCAAGATAGGGCAGGAATACTCTATTCATCAAATCCATAAACACACTGGAGCGTTGGTTAAACCAAAAGGCATGACCACAAATTCAAAGTGCCCGTAACGAGTCCGAAAAGTCTGTTTTAGGAATATCCTCCGCTCGAACCTTCAACTGATGGTAACCGCTCCTAAGATCAAACTTAGAGTATACTACGGAACCTTGGAGTTGATCAAACAAATCATCAATATGCGGAAGAGGATACTTATTCTTAATGGTCACTTGATTCAATTCTCTATAATCAATGCATAACCTCAAAGATCCGTCCTTCTTTCTCACAAACAACACCGGTGCACCCCACGGCGATACACTCGGTTTAATAAAACCTCGATCAAGTAGCTCTTCCAATTGTACCTTCAATTCTTTCAATTCAGCTGGTGCCATACGATAAGGTGCCTTTGAGATCGGTGTAGTCCCCGTAACAATTCAATACAAAACTCCAACTCCCGTCCGAGGCAAATCATAATCAGCTGCAAATACATCCGGAATTCACGAACAATAGGAACATCCTCCAACTCAACACCCTTTGCGATCTATCCACAACACACGCCAAATACCCCGAACATCCATGAGACAACAACTTTCGAGCCTTCAAAGCCGAAATGAGCTGAATTCCACCCATTATCTTATCACCCAAAAATACAAATGAAGGAACATTTGGCAATTCAAAAGTAACCAACTTCCTACGACAATCAACAATAGCATGATGAGCATGTAGCCAATCCATCCCGAATAACATCGAAATCCCGAATGGGCAATATAACCAAATCCGCAGGTAAGTGATGGTCATCAACAACCACATCACAAGCACGATACACATCCAATGCAACATGGCACTCCCCAACGGGTAGACACCTCCAACACATACGGTAACAATTCGGTATAGCATGCAAATGATGAGCAAAATGTGATGCAATATAAGAATGAGATGACCCCGGGTCTATTAACACTCGGGCTTTCTCACTAGAGATGGCTAAAGTACCTCCTATGACATTAGGGGCCTCGGGACTCCCTTTGGTCTAAGGCAAAGACTCTACCTTGCACTCTAGGGCGACCCTCGTTATCTCTTTTAACCCCGGCATTTTGTTGCACACCTCCCGGTTGTGTCCCCTTGTTCTTAGGACAATTCGTGTGTGCCATCACCACACACCAAACACTTCCCATTCTTCAACCAACACTTTTCTTCATTATGCCCACTCTTCTTACAATACCCACAAGTAACTCTAGCATCACGCGTCCACGACCCGTATTTCCTTGATTCCCGCTTGTTGCCGAAATTGTCCTCCTTGTCGATTGGTGTTGCTCCCCCTATTGGTCCCACTTGAGCTTGATCTCTTCCATTGCGACTGCGATGCCTGCGAGTTCCCACTTGTACTACCCAGCTTGCCTCGGTGCTCCTCTATATCATGCTCGATCTTATATGCCTTATCCACTGCACTTTGATAACTCGGCAACTCAAGTGGCAAGAGTTGCTTACGGTATTCGTCCTCAATCCTTTCACAAAGCGATAAATTTTCTTCTCCGTTGTTGGGATCAAGTGCACACAATACCTCGCCAACTCGGTATACTTGGCGAGTATCGAGCCACCGTCATCGTCCCCGATCAAGACTAAGAAATTCGACCTCCTTCTTGGCCTGAACCACATCCGGAACAAAGTGATTCCTAAACTCCCTCAAGAACAATTCCCATGTGCGATCTACTCTATCCTGCACCCAACTTGCCTCTAGCACCTTCCACCAGTGTTCTGCTGCATCCTCTAATTTGAACGCTGCAAACTTGACTTTGTCTTCCTCGGTGCACTCAATTGCCACAAAAATCTTCTCCAAGGACTCAATCCACCTTTCTGCCTTCATTGGGTCTGGCTCCCCATCATAACTGCGAGGTTTCATCTTCAAGAACCTCCCCAACCTACGATCATATTCTCCATTTCCCCTGGTTGATCCCTCGGTTTCCCTAGCTTGCCCCCGTCCCGCCATTGCCCGCTCGTGCAAATCTAGAGTTTGTCGATTCATTTCCATCATCGTCGCATAAACCCCGCATAGTTTGCATAAAAGCCTCGCCGGATTCACAGTGCCTCGGGTGGTGCATTCTGTTGCCCGCGGCCGAACTCCCGTTGATTAGGAGGTGGTCTAGGTGGTGAAGCATGGCTTTCACCAAGAAGATTCCCAACATGACTTGTGCTAACCCCATCCGTGTTGGTACCATGACGTGTCTCTACCATTGTAAAATACCTGCAACAAACACTCGACGTTAACGACTCAAACACACAACCCACCCTCCTAAACCAAGAATCCATTCCAGGTTATCTAACTTATGCTCTGATACCAACTGTCGCGACCCACACCCGGACTCCTACGTGGAATCCCGAGTCGGACCGCGAGCGGGACTCATGAAATACGCATAATAAAAATTCTATGTGCAAAAGATGCAAGTATAAAGCATATGCACAAAAACCTGTAATGCACGTGCGATACTTTACTTTGAAAACCATGTCAACACATCATCGGCATTAATAACAAGCCGGAAACTGAACTGATTTAAAACTTGGTTTGAATTTAAAAATCAAACATATATCATAAACCTCCACGAGCAACAAGCTCGGAGAACCATAACCACTACAAATCGAGTATGCGGAAGTAACGAATGTTAATAAATACATCACGCACGACAACCGTGTCACACACAAAAGAATATTACGGTTATAAAGACCACACACTACCCAACATTACAAAGTTTAAGTAACATTGTATTCCCTCGGCCTCACCAAAATAAACACCAAGCCCAAAAGAACAACCCGCAAAACGCCGAGACGAAGCCAAGACTCAACTAAGGGTTCCTCGCCGGACCGTGATCTAAGGAAAACAAATAAACATTGAACGGGTGAGTTTAAAACTCAATAAGCTACTAATGCAACAATATGTCATACGAGATGCAAGACAAATATAAGAACAAGTAATATAGGCTATAACAAGATTTCATCAATCTTCGTGCATAGCAATATAAGCATCTCATAACAACACGTTACCCTACACTACACGAGAGGCTCAACGATCGCCAACCGACCCATACCAGCTTGGAAACCATGACCAACATTCGCATATGTAGGAACCATATAAGTGCGATAAGTAAACACATTCTAAAAGGATACGGTATTGAGGTACACCTCCAATATACCCAATACCTCCAACCAACCAACATATAATATACCAATGTAGGAGCCGTTGTTGACGTGCTCGATCGACGAATCAAAACCGTTAACCAATACTCAATAACCAATACCGTGTGAACCATTTTCTCGTATTCACGTCGACGGGTGATCTTAGTCCCTACAACCCAAGAATCAACCACGGAATAGCTTACCAAGGTTGCGTTTATTCCATACAACAAATGGCGCTATGCCCCTACCGCGGCCAACGGTAGGCGAGGCCCAATGTATTGGCCTTCAATTATTACGTAGCCCGGCTCCCGCAATAATCGAGCCAATACACCGCCAACAAATAATCCATGGACATAACAAATGTACAAGTAGATGTTTACTTGACATTCTCAACAACAATTCAAACTCCCAAAATGTGGAGCACAACAACATTTAACATAATTGTCTCAAGTAGGTCATAATAATCCTACTCACATAATCAATCATCTCATAGTATTTACGAGAATTAAACAACAACATCATGCATAATTTCGGGTAACAAATTTTCCCGACAACCTCTCGTATCACAACGAAATCCCCAAGTCACACACGTGGTCTCATCAATTATGGAAACCTATTTGACTCCGTTAGAGTCTTTATTTGTTTCTAATGAGTTCGAATCGAAGAGAAGCCATTATACATCAATATTAACAAATGATACCATTTCTATGTGTATCAACCAAGACAAAACAAGTCTTTTAACATGCAAAATGTGTCATCCACGAATTTCACAAGGCACAACAATAAAACATACTCTAACATGTTGATTTCAACATATAAATGCCATTTTACAAGGCTAAGATGTCATACAAGACATTATTAGAGAAGGAGAGGGGTAGTAGCTTACCTCTTGAAGAATTCAACCAAGAAAAATCTCTAAGAAACCCACATGCAAGCCAAGGATTGTGTTCTCCTAGTTGGTAGCTCCACAATGGTGAAGTTGGATTGTGATTTGGACAAGAATTGAGCAAACTAGCTCACTTTCTCTCTCAAGAACTCTCTCAAGCTTCTCTCTAAGTTTGCTGGTGTAAAAGGGTTGAAATGAGAGTGTTCTATACTCTCCCATGGTGTTATAAGGGTCAAGGAGGTTAAGTTTAAGTGGTGGTGGTCGTGGCTCAACCCAGCCACAGATCCGGAGTCAAAGCCGGTCAACTATGATTAAATTCGTAACACCACACAGGCGCGCAGCAAAATCAACATTAATGAAGCGATCGCTTTGAGTCGGGACAAGGCGATCGCTTTGGTACAGGCGATCGCTTTGTGGAATACAGGGCGATCGCTTTGTCTCCAGATTCAAACTACAACTTTCGCAGAGAGCGATCGCCTAGGAAGGGGACAGGGCGATCGCTTTGTGTCCAGAACCATGGTACGACTTACTGCCTAGAGGGCGATCGCCTAGGAAGGGGATAGGGCGATCGCTTTGTGCCCAGTAAGCCTCAAACTGTTATAAAACTCTCCCAAAGTGGTTCTCAACAACCCAAAATGTTTCTAAGTCCAAAATGAGATCAAAATACTCATTAAAATTTCTCAAAAAGTCTGGAACGAAACTAGGATTACAACACAAGTTTAACACAATAATCAACATGTATCCAACAATAATTCCAAGGTATATAAAAATGCATGTAATCAATATGAGCAAGAATATGTTCAAGAAATATGCACAACATCACATGAATTTGATAAGGAGAATGATCATGCAAGTGATGCAAACGATACGGGTGTTACAGCCGTGGGGTGCACCGGTACTGTTTGTAAAAAAGAAAGATGGTTCCTTGAGATTGTGCATTGATTACAGGGAGTTAAATTAGGTGACCATTAAAAACAAGTATCCCCTTCCACACATTGATGACCTATTTGACCAACTACAGGGCTCCGTCGTGTACTCCAAATTTGATCTTCGAAGTGGTTATCACCAATTGAAGGTTAGGGCGGAAGATATACCGAAGACAACATTACGGACTCGATACGGGCACTTCGAGTTTGTGGTAATGCCATTTGGGTTGACGAATGCACCAACTGTGTTTATTGATCTAATGAATAGAATTTTCTTGCCTTATCTGGATTGTTTTGTGGTGGTATTCATCGATGATATTCTTGTGTACTCAAAATCCCGGGAGGAACATGAGAAACATTTGAGGTTGGTATTGTCGGTATTGAGGGAAAAGAAGTTGTATGCGAAGTTTAGTAAGTGTGCATTTTGGCTCGAGGAAATCTCTTTTCTAGGCCATGTTGTTTCGGGTAATGGTATTTCGGTGGATCCAATCAAGATTGAGGCAGTGGTGTATTGGAAAAGACCCGAGTCGGTAACGGAGATTCGAAGCTTCTTGGGTTTGGCAGGATATTATCGGAGGTTCATTGAGGGGTTCTCTAAGATTGCAACTCCGATGACGAACTTAACACAAAAGAATAAACCCTTTGTATGGGATGATAAATGCGAAGCGAGTTTCCAAGAGCTGAAAAAGAGGTTGACCATGGCTCCGATCTTGGCACTACCGAATGGACAGGATGGGTTAGTAATATACAGTGATGCTTCGAAAGAGGGTTTGGGTTGTGTTTTGATGCAGAATGGGAGAGTGATAGCGTATGCTTCTCAAAAGTTGACTCCATTTGAACAGAATTATCTAACCCATGACCTTGAGTTAGCTGCGATCATCTTTGCTCTACACAAGTGGAAACATTACCTTTACGGAGCTAAGTTTGAAGTGTTCACCGATCACAAGAGTCTTAAATACATATTTTCTCAAAAGGAGTTGAACAATAGACATCGGAGATGGATGGAACGACTTAAGGATCACGATTTTACTATCTTGTATCATCTAGGGAAAGCTAACGTAGTAGCAGATGCACTTAGCCAAAAAGCGTACATGTCTTGCTTGATGACTCGTGAATGGAAAATGCTTGAGGATGTTCGAGATTGGGGTCCATGTAGATCGAGGTAGGGAGTGATTTTTGCTAACCTTCGGGCTACGCCAGTATTGATCCAAAGAATTAAAGAAACACAAGAGGACGACCCGGAATTGAAGACATTGATTAATGGGCTGAATGAAGGAAAGACAATAGATTTCTCGAAGAACAGTGATGGTGTCCTTATGTTTTGAAATAGAGTTTGCGTACCGGCAATTGATGAGGTTAAAAGGCAAGTATTAGAAGAGGCTCACAAGTCTAGATACACGATTCATCCGGGGAGTACTAAGATGTATCAAGACTTGAAGAAGAACTTTTGGTGGAGTGGTATGAAGAGAGAAGTAGCCGAGTTTATATCAAGATGCTTGACTTGTCAAAGAATTAAAGCGGAACATCAACGACCGGCAGGATTGTTACAACCATTGGAGATTCCGGAATGGAAATGGGAGAATATAGCGATGGATTTTGTAACAGGGTTACCACGGACTCGTAGAGGTCATGATGCGATTTGGGTTATTATTGACAGGTTGACCAAGTCGGCACATTTCCTTCCTATTGCGATGACATACCCGATGGATAAACTTGCTACCTTGTATATACAGGAGATTGTTAGGTTACATGGGGTACTAATTAGCATAGTATCGGATCGAGATCCACGGTTCACTTCGCGATTTTGGCAATCACTTCAGAATGCTTTGGGTAAGAAGTTAACTCTTAGCACGGCATTTCATCCACAGACAGACGGACAATCCGAGAGGACCATACAGATACTTGAGGACATGTTGCGAGCTTGTTTGATGGATTTCAAAGGGGTTTGGGATTCACACATACCATTGATAGAGTTTGCGTACAACAACAGCTATCAATTAACTATTGAGATGGCTCTTTATGAGGCTCTATATGGAAGAAAGTGTCATTCTCCAATTTGTTGGGATAAAGTCGGCGAAGCAAAGTTATGGGGTCCTGACATGCTTCATGAATCAGTTGAGAGTGTGAAGCTTATCCGGGAAAGGTTAAAAACGGCTCAGAGTTGACAAAAGAGCTATGCGGATCATCGACAAAAGGATCTTAAATTCGAGGTTGGTGATCATGTGTTTTTGAAGAAATACTACTAAACAACCTCAAGCTTCAAGAGCTACTAAACCAGAATACAACATGTTAGCAAACCGCAATCTCACCGAGAACCGCTAGGCTGGCTCGGATCTAAAAAAAAACAACAAACAATAAACGGGGTGAGTCGAAACTCAATAAGTTACTAAATGCAACTACATGGCATGGCATAATGCTCAAGCTATAAACATAACATGGTAATAATTTTTATATACCACAACTGAACATATATCATCATCATTGATATACCAATCATATATCTCATATAACACCTTGATATTCACAAAAGTGCTCATAAATAAACCATGTTACAAAGGATATCATTTCTCTTTCACCATCTTTGTATTGCTCCTGCAATACACAGAATAACCAACGTGTATCGATACTCGTGTGTGATGTATCGACTATTCTGGCAAAATCCACCTGGTGCCCCAACAAAATCCATCAGGTTCTTCTAGCAAGACAAAGTCATGCGTATTGCTACAACAATGGGGCTACTTCCCAACTGTGGCCAACAGATGAGGGGTGTGTGAACTCCGGTCCGGCGACTCATAGCGATCACGAAACGAATTCGTAAAGACTATAGGTCGTGCCACCTGATATAAAAAACAATGCCAGCTGGACTCTATGCAATACACAAGTTGGTATAATACTCATCTTATGCAAATAACCAACAAGTTCAAAAGTAGTGAACTTGACAAATAACACGTAGATTATATTATTCTACCAAGAATTCTCATCAAACATATTGTTTCAAGAACTTCAAACAATCATTTTAGAGCTAATTACAAGTCTCTAATTTACCAGTATCATTTACTCGAAAGACCAAAACACATATCAAACGAACTCTAAATCTCGTAGGATTTTAACATGTTATTCAGTAATTGTTACTCCAACTTAATATCAACTTCTTAGAGTCATTACTACACTTTTCAAAATTTGGGTATAATTGCTATATGCAAGATTTCCCATTTCAAATCTCTAACTTGTTCTTGTGTTCAATTCCATGGTTGAGTGTTCAACATCAACATGCAACATCATCCAAACACCACACATAACATATAAACATGTTATACATCTCAACATATCATTTAAACATGAAATCATCAAGTAAACAAGACATGCATGTTCACTATATCAATATTATGCAGCAAATTCTTAAGCATACATAGGGGATTAGTAACTTACCTTAAATGCACAAATCAAACCACTAAAAAGAGAATCAAAGCCTTTAAAGTAGTTCTCCTAGTCTCAAGCAACACAAATCTGGTCTTGGATCAAGGTTTGGATGGTTGGATCTTGAGGAGATTCAAAACATATAGTAAATCACCTTCACAGCACACACACACTCTCTCTAAGGTTTAATGGAGTTTTTGGGAGGAAATGGGAGTGATGGCTACTCTCTCAGGGGTGTAAGAGGTGGAAGAGGTGCTGAGTCAAGGCTTTTGGGACGTGTCTCATTGTTGATCAAAAGTCTTGCATGCATTTTATAATATTTAAACACATATAATAAATCTGTCATCAGGGCGATCGCTCTCCAGCGAGTCAAAGCGATCGCTCCACTTTCTGTCCACAAGGCGATCGCTTTGCTATAAGCCAAAGCGATCGCTTTGTCCTCAGTTCACTGATACCAACTTTCTGTCCACAGGGCGATCGCTCTGGCCCTTGCCAAGGCCATCGCTCTGTCTCCAGTATGATTTTCACCAAATACAAAGTCATTTTATGCAACCAAAGCCAACCCAAAAAGTTCTTAGGCAATTATCACAAGTATATAAGGTTAAATGACTCAACAAGCTACACAACCATAGTTCATATTACTATCATGGCATTTCTACTCATGCTAATAAAACTTGTACTTATGCAAATAACACATTAGGGGATCTAGGGTATTACATCCTCCCTTCCTTAAAAGAATTTAGTCCCTAAATTCAGTCCGAGATCATAAACGAACTAAGGATATTTCCCATATAGTCAAACTCTGTTACTCAAATTACATTCTCGGTTGCACGAAGTCTCATCGAACCATTCCATGAATACACTTTGAGGAGAAAATCTTCAATAATATCCATCACAATAACGTAAATGTTTTCCACCGATTTATAGCTTTTTAGTAATCATTCGCAAGTAGACTTCACACTTGTTCAACTGGCTATTGAATCATCGTAAGATTTCAAAGCTTGGCCTTCCTAGCTTTATTATTGTATAAGGATAATTCATGCTATCTTCCCGTATTAATCTTAGTCAATATCATTTCCATATTCTGTTGACAATTGTTGTGGCGAGTAACTATCATTTGGAATCCATCACACATGTTTAAACATTTTTCGGAAGTCATAATCATCCTTCTCAAACATATATAAGATCTAAGGATAAGATGTATACTCAAGATAATTCTTGGATTTTTACCGATCACACTACTAACTGTGTTCAATGTCATTCCCTTATATCTCATTTCTTACAAAGCTGTTAATTCATTTGATGTGAAGATCCCTTATATCTCATTTCTTACAAAGCTGTTAATTCATTTGATGTGCCTATCCTCGTCATTGGTAGTACATAAACACTTGACTTGGCTAATTAAACCATCATAATCTATAATGTGTAACAATCTCAACATATATAAGATAATCGCGTTATAGTTGGTAAGTCTTCAATCTTCAATATCTCAATCATCATGTTAAACTCAAATGCATAGCAGCAGGTACTTAGTTAAGATCTTTAAGTCTTTCCACTTATCATCAATGTCTCATATTTTGTTCATATTGTGAGAATAGAAATTTCAAATATTTGATTCCATGCACAACGTAAATCTTGGCTTCATAATAGTAGTATTCCGACTCAAGTCAACATTAATGCAATGAACTCTAAGTCAGTGAATAGAATAATTCCACTTACACCATATCAATTTCTTTGATGCAGAAGCTATCGCTTTCTATACTGATTAAGGCCACAACTCAATTCTTCTCTTACGGTTCACTTCGTATTAAGACTGAAAGTGAATGTGAGAACCATAAATAACACTTTATAAAACTCTCCAAGTATAACTTGCACACATGGTTTCATATATCCATCAATTGCTAATTCAACTCATGGTGATCCTTTAGGTTCTTTGATTCCTTAGTATCAACTCAACACATGTTCAAATCCCCGTTTTAGGTGACATATAAGGTATTCAACAGCAAAAATTTCTAGACACTCTCATGAAGTAAAGAAATCCTCTAACTCTGGTATAGTTTTATTCACAACCATAACATGACCATAAATACTCAACTCAATCATGTGGTAACAGTATACTAACTTTCCGAACGTAATTGATATACATGCTAATAACAATCATATCAACACAATCCAAGCATATTCGTCACAGGCACCTCATGATGATACACAACCAATGCACGGTATGTACACATTAACAATCTATATCATGTATCTTATAAATATCATGTATAGGCATATCCACAAAGTTGACATACAGCGTATAGTTACTAACTCGTATATCACAACTTCTTACACTTTCAAGCCATGTAAAGGTAAGACACATAACTACCATATAATATGTAATTACCTATTGGCCTATCACAAGCTTATCATATCAACAACAACATCTTAATCTCTTATTGGGGTATCTCCCTCAATCACAAGATAAAACTTGAAAACATATTACTCTAGTTTCCAATCACACAATGCAACATATGAATGCAATAACATGAGCTACCATAATACGTGTATTCATAATACTATAGATAAAATACCTCCTAGCACCGACGTAGACTCCGGCACTCCACGCTGATCAAGCGCAAACACTCGACCTAGAACCTTAGGTCTACCATCGCTATCTCTCTTGGTTCCACTCGATTGTTGATTTACACTTTCAGATTAAGTATTCCTCAGTTTAGGACAATCTTTCCTCAAATGACATGTCTCCCCACAATAGTAACATTGTCCTTTCGCTTTACTCCAACACCTATCCTCTGAATGTCCCGGCCTCAAGCAATAACTACATATCAATGGACCACTCGGTTGCCCTGGAGAAAAAGTACCAAGATTACCTTGCCCACCAGACTGTTGGCTTGAGGATCCGCCAGACTGTCCTCTCCATTGATTCCCCCTGGAATTGTTATTATTATTGTAATCATTCTTGTTACCAGAATTCTGTTCTCGCCCATGTTGTTGCGCTGCCTGTTGAACATTGTTCATACTATTTCTTCCTCTATGCTCCTCAATATCTCCTTCTATGGCATAGGCACGGTCCACCGCACTCTGATAATCAGCCAGCTGAAGAGAAAGCAATTATTTTTGATATTCTGTCTTCAACCCCTTAACAAATTTTTGTGTCTTCCGTGCTTCGTCCAGAACTAAATAACTGCAATAGCGAGCCAACTCTGTGAACCTCGCCGAGTATTGTGCCACGGTCATATTGCCTTATACAAGATCATAAAATTCTCGTTCTCTCCTCTCACACACCACTATTGGAACATATTGTGCCTTGAACTCCCTCAAGAAGTTAGGCCAACTCTGCTGTACCCCTTGCAAGTTCCAGCTTTCCTGTAACACCTGCCACCAGTGTTCTGCTGCTCTTTCTAATTTAAACACAGCTAAGGTAACCTTTTCATCATCGTTGCAACCAAGAGCTGCAAATATCTTGATAATGTGTTCAATCCACATCTCAGCTTTAGTAGCATCGGGCTCTCCCAGAAAAGTGTGTGGTTTCATCTTCAAAAAAATTTCAAGTATATTGGTGTGGTTCCTCTGTCCCATCTCATGTTGCGGTACTTCAATTTCCAGTTGAGGTACTCTATTCTCAGGTTGTGGTACTATCCCTGCATTCATTCGCTGGTCCATTTGGTTCATCATTTCCATCATCCTATCATACATATTCATCAATATCTCATTCTGATTATTCTGATTCTGTTCAGGTGGTACATTCTGCGGGCGATTAACATTCTCATCACCTTGTTCATTTCCCCCATCACTCGCCTCAACTCGATTAGTCACAACCATCTTAACAACCTACACATAACACTCGACGTTAAGGTCTCAACAATAAAGCCATACCCACCTAGGCCAAGGAACCTATCCCGGCGAATAGCTAACATAAGCTCTGATACCAACTGTGACGCCCCAACCCAGATCTCTATACGAAATCCCAAGGTCGGGTCGCCAAAACGACAAAATGTCACAACCAATGAAAAGCACGTGGTGTAACCACCCATACTTACAACAAAACACAGCGAATAAAACCTGATTAAAAAAAATTAAACATGTCATCGGCGACACAACGCCGAAACCCAACAAATAAAAACCACAAGTCTAGGACTTGGGAAAAAACCAACAACAATAACAACAACAACATCGTCGGCTATAACATGCCGGAATACTAACATAACAGCGAGCTACAACATGCTCGGAAGAGAAACTGAACTTACTAAGAAGTTAAATAAACAAGCACGACATACATATGTCTGCTACCAAAAGAATATAAGGATTACAATACGAGCAAATACTACCCAAGTAAAGTTTACATAACTTTACACAACAAACCTCCTCACCAAAAGAAATACTACTAAACAACCTTAAGCTTCAAGAGCTACTAAACCAAAATACAACCTGCTAGTAGCAAACCGCAATCTCACTGAGAACCGCTAGGCTGGCTCGGATCAAATGAAAAGCAATAAACAACAAACGGGGTGAGTCAAAACTCAATAAGTTACTAAATGCAACTACATGGCATGACATAATGCTCAAGCTATAAACATAACATGGTAATAATTTTTATATACCACAACTGAACATATATCATCATCATTGATATACCAATCATATATCTCATATAACACCTTGATATTCACAAAAGTGCTCATAAATAAACCATGTTACAAAGGATATCATTTCTCTTTCACCATCTTTGTATTGCTCCTGCAATACACAGAATAACCAACGTGTATCGATACTCGTGTGTGATGTATCGACTATTCTGGCAAAATCCACCTGGTGCCCCAACAAAATCCATCAGGTTCTTCTAGCAAGACAAAGTCATGCGTATTGCTACAACAATGGGGCTACTTCCCAACTGTGGCCAACAGATGAGGGGTGTGTGAACTCCGGTCCGGCGACTCATAGCGATCACGAAACGACCAGTAAAGACTATAGGTCGTGCCACCCGATATAAAAACAATGCCAGCTGGACTCTATGCAATACACAAGTTGGTATAATACTCATCTTATGCAAATAACCAACAAGTTCAAAAGTAGTGAACTTGACAAATAACACGTAGATTATATTATTCTACCAAGAATTCTCATCAAACATATTGTTTCAAGAACTTCAAACAATCATTTTAGAGCTAATTACAAGTCTCTAATTTACCAGTATCATTTACTCGAAAGACCAAAACACATATCAAACGAACTCTAAATCTCGTAGGATTTTAACATGTTATTCAGTAATTGTTACTCCAACTTAATATCAACTTCTTAGAGTCATTACTACACTTTTCAAAATTTGGGTATAATTGCTTTATGCAAGATTTATATTTCAAATCTCTAACTTGTTCTTGTGTTCAATTCCATGGTTGAGTGTTCAACATCAATATGCAACATCATCCAAACACCACACAACATATAAACATGTTATACATCTCAACATATCATTTAAACATGAAATCATCAAGTAAACAAGACATGCATGTTCACTATATCAATATTATGCAGCAAATTCTTAAGCATACATAGGGGATTAGTAATTTACCTTAAATGCACAAATCAAACCACTAAAAAGAGAATCAAAGCCTTTAAAGTAGTTCTCCTAGTCTCTAGCAACACAAATCTGGTCTTGGATCAAGGTTTGGATGGTTGGATCTTGAGGAGATGTAAAACACACAGTAAATCACCTTCACAGCATACACACACTCTCTCTAAGGTTTAATGGAGTTTTTGGGAGGAAATGGGAGTAATGGCTACTCTCTCAGGGGTATAAGAGGTGGAAGAGGTGCTGAGTCAAGGCTTTTGGGACGTGTCTCATTGTTGATCAAAAGTCTTGCATGCATTTTATAATATTTAAACACATATAACAAATCTGTCATCAGGGCGATCGCTCTCCCGCGAGTCAAATGTAACACCCCGACCCAACTTCATTCTGAGTTCACTCGTAGTCTATTGATATTGACCTTGAAACCCTCAGAGAGTGAGGCGTCATGCTTGATAAGCGTGACGTGTTAGATCGAGGACCATATTCGACGCGTGTTTAACTCATGGCGAGTTGCACTTTGTTCCTTATCCGTTCGAGACTATCCTCGACTTTGTTTAGCGTTCGTGTGCATTACATTTCCTCTTTGGTTGGTTCTTCTAGCCTTGGCTTAGATTCGTTCGCAAACGACAAGCACGTTCGCTTTGTCATTAACCCGTAAGTTGAGTTAGTTTGAGATCCATTTCGCGTGTTTGACTTGTGGTACGTCACGGCTTATGTTCGTTACCATTTGTGCCTCGTCACGAGATGATTCGGGTGTGTATTGGATGTGTTTCGACCTTGATTTAATGTTAGGATCGAACCTAGGATGAGAGAGAGAGAGTAAAACAACTGAGTTTGGTGCCATGAGGGTTGGCACGACCGTGCAGCCTCATTGGCACGACCGTGCAAAGTTGGCACGGCCGTGCGCCTTTCCTTGGCACGGCCGTGCGAATAGAGGACAGAGATTCCAGAACATTTTGCACGGCCGCGTGCCTTCACTTGACACGGCCGTGCAAGAGTGACACGGCCGTGCAAGGACGGATACCCTGTTCGTCCGGTTTTCGTTATTTCTCGTTTTTAACATTTTTAAGTGGTTTAAAATGCTCAAACAAGCCTGGGATTGGACCAAACACTTACCCATGGTATTAATAACATAACCCAACTCTATATTCTCCCTCATTCTCACCCCCAAACCAGAAAATAGAGAGAGAGAGACTAGAGAGAGAAAAGAGGGAGAGAAGAGAAGATTTCGCGATATCTTGAGGTCCGCTTGTCGGATCGACGAGCCGTCTTCGCCGTAGCGTAGAGGGTGACGAGGAGCACGTTTCTATCTGAAAGGATCGTCCGATCTGTTAGTGTATCACAAACCCATCTCTTCTCCCACATCTTAGAGAGAGAAAGTGGTGTTAGAGAGAGAGGAAGTTTGATTCGAGCTTGGTTCGAGTTTGGGATCGTTGATTTGACTGGGTAGCGGCGTAGAGGTCGTGGAGGAGTACATTTTCACCCGAAGCCCTTCCAATTTCGTGGAGGATTTGTGTTTTGTAGTAAGTTACTAATCTCCTTCTTAAATTTTGAGCATCGTAGTATAATATCACGATGGTTACATGCTATACATGGTGTATATGGAATTTCTATGTGTTATACATGTTCAATATGAATTGTTAGCATACTATTTGTTGAGTATTGATGATTTGTTGTTGATATCGTAGTCTCAAAATATTAGAGACTTGTGAATGATGATTGTGGTACATGTTGTTGTTGTACATGTTGTATTGACGTCTCCTAGTGTTGGAGACTCTTTGGGATCGTTGTTGTTTTTTGAGTTATAGACTCGTGGGTTACGTTATAGTTGGGTTCCGACATTATAATCGCCGATGACTTGTTTTAGTTCTACCGAGCATGTGTAGCCCTTTTGAGATTTTTATCGTTAGAACTCTCGCGATGACTCGTGAGATTCATACGGGCAGTATATACCCCGAAAGTTGATTATTTTGGTTGACACTGTTTATTAAGGATAATATTATTGTTTGTCCGAGGTTTAGTTATTGGTGACCAACTCTAGCGGCGTTGTATAAGACGTAGAGATTATACGTCGTGTAATGTGGTAACGTGTAGTATAAACCTATATAGATTGTATTGTGGTCTCCTACGGTGTGGGATGATGAATTGTTGACATCATGACTCGATAGGACTCGACTTGGGTTGACTTAGTCAAACATTACTGACTATGGTGTGCGGTGAATTGTTGACTCAACCTTATGCCTTAGCAAGGGTTAATTATCCATTTTAGATCTCTCCTTAAGTGTTATCGTGTAGTCATACCTTTAGTGCATGACATTCCATATGAGATGAATAGTCTCAATCGTCGGATGACGAGTTAGTTGTATTCTAGGTAGTATGGCACATCTTGGGTATCGTTCCATTTCGGGCGATGTGACTTGTAGGGAGTCGTAATATATTTCACATACGACAGAAATGAGGAGAATTATGTATACATGAGATGGAGTGTATTGTGATCGTGGGATACCGTAGAGATCCTAGGTTTCACGTGTTAGTAGCGCGTTGAATTATGATTGTAAGTACGATTAGGCTTACATATGTTATGATGGTTAAGTCTAGCAATTGCGGACTTAAATGATGTGATGCATATGTGGTTGTTCTAGTAAGCAATAGGACAATCATCCTACTTTGATGATTGATTGTGTGTTTAGTATTTACAAGCACATTGTGTTGATCTAGTTTGTGATTCAATAGAACACATTATGGTTTGACTTCTTTGGGTTGTGATTCAATAGAACACATCATGATTTGGTTTATTAAGTTGTGATTCAATAGAACACACTTAGATTAGTTTGGTATAAGTAAACATCTACTTGTGCATTGCATCGAGTCCAGCTGGCATATGTGCATTGGAGGTGTATTGACGCTCGGTTATTGCGGGAGCAGGGGCTTCGTAATAGCCGAAGGCCAATACACTGGGCCTCGCCCTACCGTTGGCCACGGTAGGGGTTTTCTCTAGTCCCACAGTTGAACGGAATAAACGGCGACTGTGTATTGTTGACATTGTTTTGTATGCATTGGGATACGGACACCGGTCCCTTGTGATACCTATAAGTGGCTAGAGCCGTATTGTCTCGGGTCGTAGGGGATCGAGCGATACGTCGACGTGGATACAGAAAATGGTCCACAACGGGTACTTGTAGATCGTGCTTGACGCGGTCGGGTACATTTATTGTTGGGTACTTGTAGATCGTGCTTGACGCGATCGGGTACATATATTTTCTTGGGATACGAACACCGGTCCCTTCGTGATTTGTGTACAGCAGCAGCAGCACAATCATCTATTTATGTTCACGGTTGATATTGGGAAACGTGCCTAGCATCAGCGGCACAGTTGATTATTTTGGTTCTATGGAGCAGAAGCGCAGGAATCTATTATTATTATTATCTTGTTGGATAGCAGCAGAGGCATCCTTGATAGTTCTGTGGAGCGGCAGTATGATCGTTTACTACGGCTTCATGGAGCGATAAGGTCGGAAGTGTTTCAAGGGATTTCGGAGGTGTACCTCGAATCCACCGTATCCACCTTTATGTGTTTATTTACATTTTATGTGCTTCCTATATGAACGAATGTTGGTCGTGGTCTCCAACCAGTGCATGACGGTTAGCGGCTACTGAGCCTCTCGTGAGTATAGGGTTGGTTGTCTTATGTGCTACAACCTGTTTATCTTCCTGTTATTCTTATGTGCATAATGCCATGCCATATTGTTTCATTAGTAGCTTACTGGGTCATTCGACTCATCCCTTCCATATTTGTTTTCCTTAGTTGCAGGATATGTTTCGGCGCAGTGAGGCCCTAGTTCGAAGATCCTCTAGTTATATTTAGTTAGTATTTTATATTTATTTCATGTACTTGTGAGGTCGTGGGTTAAACTGAGTTATGTAAACTTAGTATGTCGGGTAGAGATTCTTGTATTTTCTAGACTTGTATTTGGTGCCGACTTGTGGAGTCGTGCCGGTTGTATAACTTTTATAATTCCAGTTTTCTTAGTTGTTGTGGCTGTGTGCCCGTTGGTATTTTACTTATTGTTTTCCCGAGCGTGTGTCTCGTGGTGTTTTAGATGTTGTTGTTCTCCGGCGCTTGTTTAGCCGTGGAGGTTATTATTATATGTTGGGATTCTTGTGATTCGAGCTTTGAGGCTCAAGTTCATTTGTTATTCCGCTGCCTTGTTTTAAGTTTTCCGCTGCTCTGGTTTTGATTTCGAGCTTTTGTGGCTCGCTTTACTTAGTATTTCTTCGGTTTGGCGCTCCGAGTTGGGGTTCAACATCGAATCTCGGACTCGGTCGTCACGCTTGGTATCGAGCTTGTTAGCTGTCCGCCAGGATAGGATCCTCGGCTTAGGTGATCTGGGTATTGGGTGGAGCGTTCAACGTTGAGTTTTGTGTTAAGTTTACCTTGGATATTGGTAAATTATGGAGATGGTCCATGTAGGACTGGATTAGTTAAGTTCTTACGCTCATGAGAGCGGAGATTAACGGTTTGTAGTCGGTTATTTCCCCTTGTGGAATTAGTGAGTGCTCTTTAAGTCCCCGCTAGAGTGTTGACGACTAAGTTAGAGTCGTTTGATGAGTTTAGTAGCGAGATTTGACCATTGTAGGTTGTCTTGTTGATTCTGAGTAGTATAGTCGAGAGGTTTTAGGGAACGTCTTAGGCTTGATATTAGCGATCATCTGAGGAAATAGAGGTGGAAGACCCGAGATTCTGGGTCACGAATCTACTAGTGTTTATCGTGGAGTGTCGGGTTACGATAGTGCGAGTATATGAGTCCGTACTAACTTAGACACTTTATTCTTGCTTATCACATCATGGAATGCGACATTTGTACATACTAGAGACATTGTGTCACACAGGTGCATTTGCTTGTATTTGATACTTATGTGCATGAGACCGATTCTAAGGGCATATTTGTAATCACTTGTCCCTAACGCCCTAGTGACGGTAGCTTTTGAAGCCACTTCAGAAGGGCCCCTGATTTGGTTGTCAAGAGATATTCGTCAAGACTAAGTTGATAGCATGATAGATAGAAATTGTCTGACCCTATTACCAACCGGAATGGACAAGTAAATGGAATAGTGCACTTGAGCAAGTTGTGTACCTCGTGTTTGGATTGTGTATCATTTCTCGTGTATTGGTTTGATTTGCTTTGATATTGTGTAAGCCATTGTGCTTAGTTGAAAATGAGTATTTCGGGTATGCTATTAGCCCTTGTGACTTGTATATTGTCACGTGTGTTATATGTTTATTTCGCCTTAGAGGTATCGAATTGATTTGTCACCTCGGCGGTGAGCGTGTGATTTCTATATTGTATGCGACGTGATGTAGACCGGATACATTGTATTAATTCAGTCTTGCCTTATAGACTTTGCGATACGAATAGATCGTGTCACCTTGCGCATGTGCCCTTTGGCATAGTGAGATGGTTATCATTAGGACCCTACATGCATGTTATATGTGTTGGGTTGAGAGTTTAGAACGTTATGTTGATAAGTATGCCTCCGTTGATTCACTTAATGTGTTTCACTTCCCATTAGAGATTTAACGTCTCTATTGTATGCCTGTAGCAGGATGGCGCGAACTAGAAAGACTGCAAGGATGTCAGTTATGCATCCGACCGTATTTCAACTCAGACACGCACTGAGAGAACTTGAGGACCAACTGAATGTGGCCCTAGGTGAGACACCCCGAGTGGAGCAAGTGTCCCCACCGAACCCTCCTGCACCGACCCAAGACTCTAATAGAGTGAGTCAAGGTTAGAGGTGAGACCTTGTAATTGAATCTGTAAGAGTCATGTTCATCGTGACTTATTCTATTATTTATTTGTCTCCTTGTTATCGGACTACCTTTTGTACTCTGATTGGGTACTCGTCCGTTAGAATACTATATCTCGTAGTTGATCTGTGGATGTAATCATTGAGAGTGTGTTACACTCTATGTTTCGAGTAGCACGTATAGTATATGGTATTGGTGTCCAATGATACCGATCCGCTCCGTTGAAGGTATTTAGGGTTTGAAACTCTTATTACCATTTATGTTGACCTTGTGACTCATCGACGTGAGTAGTCGCATCGCGAGCATGTTGACTTGCGATTCCGTTAGCCTTTTTATATTGTCAGTTTGTGATAAAGTCGGTAGTGCCGTCATTCATGACATAGTCCTATGACCCGCGTGACTTTGGGGTGTTGCATTTATTGCACCCTTTGATTCAAGCCTATTTCCTTGATGATAGGACGTCTACGTGTAACCTTTGAACCTTAAGGTTGTGTTAGCCCAGACTTAATTGATCGCGGGATTTCCCGTGAGTAATCGTTGAGAGTTGTACCACGGGAAGTGGAGATTTGTTAGCGCGCGGAAGCGTGGCGTTGGAACGTGTTCGAAGGTGTTTTCATGACGCTTTGTAGTGTACCTTGAATTTGGACTTGACTGGAGACGGTAGTGAGTCTCGTAATGAAACCCCGAGATTTCTCACGTCTCGAAATTATATATATTCGTTAGATATTTCGCATGTGCACACTACTTGAGGTTGATGATCTCTAACTTGGACCAACTCCCTTTATTTGTTGGGCTTTCGCTCCTTTTCAATATGAGTGCGGTTACGTAGGCTATGGTATGGCCTTGCTGTAGTGTATGAACTCCCCATACACGTCCAATCCATGAATTCGCGGCCGAATTCTTTTTAGGGGGAGAGGATGTAACACCCCGACCCAACTTCATTCCGAGTTCACTCGTAGTCTATCGATATTGACCTTGAAACCCTCGGAGAGTGAGGCGTCATGCTTGATAAGCGTGACGTGTTAGATCGAGGACCATATTCGACGCGTGTTTAACTCATGGCGAGTTGCACTTTGTTCCTTATCCGTTCGAGACTATCCTCGACTTTGTTTAGCGTTCGTGTGCATTACATTTCCTCTTTGGTTGGTTCTTCTAGCCTTGGCTTAGATTCGTTCGCAAACGACAAGCACGTTCGCTTTGTCATTAACCTGTAAGTTGAGTTAGTTTGAGATCCATTTTGCGTGTTTGACTTGTGGTACGTCACGGCTTATGTTCGTTACCATTTGTGCCTCGTCACGAGATGATTCGGGTGTGTATTGGATGTGTTTCGACCTTGATTTAATGTTAGGATCGAACCTAGGATGAGAGAGAGAGCAAAACAACTGAGTTTAGTGCCATGAGGGTTGGCACGACCGTGCAGCCTCATTGGCACGACCGTGCAAAGTTGGCACGGCCGTGCGCCTTTCCTTGGCACGGCCGTGCGAATAGAGGACAGAGATTCTAGAACATTTTTCACGGCCGCGTGCCTTCACTTGACACGGCCGTGCAAGAGTGACACGGCCGTGCACCTTCCCTTGACACGGCCGTGCAAGGACGGATACCCTGTTCGTCCGGTTTTCGTTATTTCTCGGTTTTTAACATTTTTAAGTGGTTTAAAATGCTCAAACAAGCCCGGGATTGGACCAAACACTTACCCATGGTATTAATAACATAACCCAACTCTATTTTCTCCCTCATTCTCACCCCCAAACCAGAAAATAGAGAGAGAGAGAGACTAGAGAGAGAAAAGAGGGAGAGAAGAGAAGATTTCGCGATATCTTGAGGTCCGCTTGTCGGATCGACGAGCCGTCTTCGCCGTAGCGTAGAGGGTGACGAGGAGCACGTTTCTATCCGAAAGGATCGTCCGATCTGTTAGTGTATCACAAACCCATCTCTTCTCCCACATCTTAGAGAGAGAAAGTGGTGTTAAAGAGAGAGGAAGTTTGATTCGAGCTTGGTTCGAGTTTGGGATCGTTGATTTGACTCCGTAGCGGCGTAGAGGTCGTGGAGGAGTACGTTTTCACCCGAAGCCCTTCCAATTTCGTGGAGGATTTGTGTTTTGTAGTAAGTTACTAATCTCCATCTTAAATTTTGAGCATCGTAGTATAATATCACGATGGTTACATGCTATACATGGTGTATATGGAATTTCTATGTGCTATACATGTTCAATATGAATTGTTAGCATGCTATTTGTTGAGTATTGATGATTTGTTGTTGATATCGTAGTCTCAAAATATTAGAGACTTGTGAATGATGATTGTGGTACATGTTGTTGTTGTACATGTTGTATTGACGTCTCCTAGTGTTGGAGACTCTTTGGGATCGTTGTTGTTTTCCGAGTTATAGACTCGTGGGTTACGTTATAGTTGGGTTCCGGCATTATAATCGCCGATGACTTGTTTTAGTTCTACCGAGCATGTGTAGTCCTTTTGAGATTTTTATCGTTAGAACTCTCGCGATGACTCGTGAGATTCATACGGGCAGTATATACCCCGAAAGTTGATTATTTTGGTTGACACTGTTTATTAAGGATAATATTATGGTTTGTCCGAGGTTTAGTTATTGGTGACCAACTCTAGCGGCGTTGTATAAGACGTAGAGATTATACGTCGTGTAATGTGGTAACGTGTAGTATAAACCTATATAGATTGTATTGTGGTCTCCTACGGTGTGGGATGACGAATTGTTGACATCATGACTCGATAGCACTCGACTTGGGTTGACTTAGTCAAACATTACTGACTATGGTGTGCGGTGAATTGTTGACTCAACCTTATGCCTTAGCAAGGGTTAATTATCCATTTTAGATCTCTCCTTAAGAGCTCGGACCCCCAGGGGCCACGTCGGCTGTTAAGAGCTCGGACCCCCAGGCCGAGGTCGTCGGTCAAACCAGACCTCGGCGCGACCTAAGACCCAAGTCGTAACCGAGGATGACTACATACGAGGACCCCCACGCGACCTTGGAGCAGGTCGGCCTCACAACATTAAATACCCACAGTGTGTCAGTACCTAATCCAACAAAACCCATACATTCTCATTAATGGCAGTACCCCTTCTGGCGTGTGGCGGCGCCCATGATTATCAGCCTCCCATTCCCTCAAATCAGGGAAGATATTACCTGCTCACCTACCCTGACAATATGCCCAGCATGGCCATACTTCAGCATGGTCACCTTCCTCCTTTTACGGGTGACACACCAGACACCAGCACCACACCACCTTTGGCTATAAATACCAGGAGAGCAGCTTCCATTAAAAAAAAAAGGTAACATTTACTCTGTACAAGACAAGAACTCTCCATAGCACATTTACTCACAACTACCATATCACCAGTATTCAATACACTGCCTGTGCACTCACGAGAGCCTCACATAAGCCTCTCATCCCCTCTTAACTCCTCATACTGATTCTTACGCCGGAGGGTCATAGTCGGGTCAAACCCCCGACACCCCTAACGGTCTTTGTTTTGGCAGGTTGTGTAAGGTCCCATAATCAAATCCCTTCCAAAGTGCGCCTTTAGAGAGCCGAGGCATCTTGACCAAGGAAACTTGCTACACACGGAGCTGACGTGATCACCCAAATCCATTTCTGCGTGATCAGTTTGGTTCCGTTGCCGGGACCTCTTAAAAATCTTCAAAAAGCAAAAGAGTAAATGGCCACCTCCAAGCAAACTCCCACCAAACTACCACCTCCTCCAACTCCTTCAGTAACTCCTCAAGCGGAGGTACAACCCCCGCGAGCTACTGAACTGACAACCGAGCAACCCCCTAATCCCGTCCTCGAGACGCCGATCAAGGCCGTTGAAACAGCGACGGCCTTGAAACCGGCTCAGACAATAGCCAAAAGGAAACAGCCAACTGGAAAAGAGAAAAAGACGAACAGCGGGCAGAGAAGGGAGAGCCTGCTCGCAAGCAACGTAAATACGGGGACAGCTCCCCGCACAGAAGGAACACCCTCAGCTCGAGCAGAGCCAAGGCCCCTCACTCAAAAAGAGTGGGACTTGGCCGAGTTAGAGCATATTCGCAGGGAGAAAGCTTACCTCGAGAGACAGAGGGATCTGGAAAGACGCGAGCACGAGCTGACACGTCGCGTAGTCGCCCCACAACGTGATGCCGGGCAGGGTGAAGGTTGCAGAGAAAGCACCCACCGCGGACAGACTGGAGGATCACAAGGGCGACCTCGCTCACGAACCTCTGGCTCCAGTGCAACTGTACGGAGCGTTCATGAGAGAGTTGCTGCACAGAAAGTTAGTGTTCATGATAGACTAGCCCGACCAGATGAGCGGACTCGACAAAGGGGGAGTGTGCACTCGAGAATTTCGTATTCTTCGAGGTCGCATAGGGAGCAGGAGCCCACCGAGAGGAGATCTCAAACCAGGCCGATCGGGACATCGCCCGCGATCTCCCACCCCGGAAAAAAGTGAAACTCGATCGAATGCTTCCTCGTTCAAAAGACGAAGAGGAGAAGGCAAACCTCCTCGCCTGCAACGTACGAACGAGAAACCACAGCTGACCGTGCTCAACCAGCTTCGCGAGAGGTTAGACGCCTTGGAAACAGGCAACCTCTCCATCAAACCCCGAGACCAGTTCGCCCCATTTTGCAGAAGAATCAGAGATACGTCACCGGACTCCCGCCTGAAACTCCCTGCCCTCAAGTCGTATGAAGGCAAGACAAACGCCAAAGAGCATGTCTCTAGCTTCGAGGCGAAAATGGGCATTTGCACCAACAAGTTGGATCTATGGTGCAAAGCGTTTCTGAGCACATTTGAAGGAGCTGTGTTAAAATGGTTTGAAGAGCTGGAAAAAGGGTCAGTCGCCGATTGGCATGACTTTAAAAAGAAATTCTTGGAGAAATTCTCATCGGCTGGCGACCTTCCCAAAAGCCAGTCCGACCTGGCCAAATGCAAACAAGGCGAGGACGAGCCCCTCCAAGATTATCTGAAAAGATTCAAGGAAGTCGCAGCCGAGCTGCAGAATGTCCCCGATCAAATGATCATCCTCTGTTTCGAAGCTGGAATCCAGCCCGGAATGATGACCCACGAGTTCAATCTCAGACGACCTGCCACTAGTGCAGCCATGTACCTCGCTGCACAAAAGATCGGGGAAACAGAAACTGAGATTGAATCTAAAAAGAACAAGGGAAAAGGTCAGAAAGCAAGCCACTCCAAGGAGGTCGGCAGTAAGGAGCCGAGGAAGGAGCAATCTGGATACAAGGGGAAAAGTAGCAAGTTCCACAAGAAGGACGAGCACTTTACTCCTCTCAATGCCAGCCGAGAGCACATAATGAACGTGCTGTTTCGAGAAAACAAGATCCAGAGGCCCTTCCCAATGAAGGAACCAGAAAGACCCAGGAACCCGAACAAGCGTTGTGCTTACCACAACGAGATTGGACATAACACCGAGGACTGTAGAGAGTTGAAAAGAGCAATCCAAAAACTGGTAGACCAGGGATCCCTCAGAAGGTTTGAACGGAAGGAAGGCGAGCAACCACCTCGGCCAAGAGACCCTCCAAGGGTTGACGTCCCCGCAGCCGAGGATGCCGAGGTCCATACAATACTTGAGGATACGAGGAGTATCACTCAACTAAAGACTACCATCCACAACTTGGACAAAACGTTCAGCCCACTTCCGCAGAGAGACGAGGAAGGGATAGTTTTCTACCCAAGCGAGCTCGCCACCAACCCCGTTGCCAAGGAACAACCTCTAACACTCCGAGTTCAGATTGGAAGTCGATTTGTAAGAAGAGTCCTGATTGACACTGGGACAGGAAGAAACGTGATGTTTGATTCCTGCTTCAGGGCGTTAGGGTTTCAGGACGCTCATCTTACTCCATGCGGTGTACAACTGGAAGGATTCACAGGCCACAAAGCCAGGGCCAAAGGAATGATCACCCTCCAAGTCACCCTCGGCGAGCAGGAGAGGACAAGGACTGAAGATGTCACCTTCCTCGTCCTCGACCTGGCGTCCCCATACAATGCCATTCTCGGGCTTCCTGCCCAAATCAAGTTCGACATGGTCTCCTCCCCCGCACATCAAAGGATAAAATTCCCAACAAAACAGGGAATTGGAATGATGAAGAATGATCCCAAGAGCACCCCGAACTATCCGCTCGTGAGACGAACGAGGAGAAGAGGAAAGTGATGACAACAACCTCAGGAGGCCACCCTGAAAAAATGATCCCAGAGAAAGGAAGAGTCATGGAAAGAAAGGAAGCCGAGAAAACGGCTGCAGAGACCAGTGAAACCAGCAAGCTCGCCAGAGAGGCCGAGCTCAGTCAGACAGAGGCATAGCAATCAAAGCGGGCTAAGAAAAATAGCCCGCAAGAAAAAGATGGCATGGACCCCAAAACTTCCGACGATGTCGATTTTGGACCTGATGCCCGAGGACCCAAGGTGGTGGTCGTCGAAAGTCTGGATAATCGGAACGAAGCTGACATACTGCCTCACGAGAACATCGACGAGGTGGTCATAAACTTCGACTATCCAGAGCAAAAGATCAAAGTTGGAATGGAGATACCCGAGAATGAGAGGGAAGAAATAATCAGGTTCCTGCGAGCTAACAAGGACGTGTTCGCATGGAAGGTCGAGGATATGCAGGGCATCGACGAAGAGGTTGCTGTGCATAAACTAAGTGTGGATAAAACCGTCACACCTGTTCAGCAGCGACCTCGAGTCTTTTCGCCAGAAAAGCAAGCTGCGATAAAGGAAGAGATCGAGAAGCTGCTGCGAGCTGATATCATCGAAGAGATCCTCTACCCGACCTGGATTGCCAATGTTGTGATGGTGAAGAAGACAAGCGGAAAGTGGCGAATGTGCGTGGACTTCACCGATCTCAACAAGGCTTGCCCTAAGGACTGGTATCCCCTGCCACGAATAGACCAGCTCGTTGACGCGATTGCAGGCCACCGGATCCTAAGCTTCATAGATGCCTACTCGGGGTACCATCAAATCAGAATGTGGTTAGCCGACAAGAAGCCGATCGCTTCCGAGCCGCAGTGCCCTTTACTGTTACAAGATGATGCCCTTTGGGCTGAAGAATGCAGGAGCTACCTACCAGAGAATGGTCAACAAGGTGTTCGGGGAGCAACTCGGCCGCAATGTAGAAGCATACATTGACGACATGGTCATCAAAACCAAGGACACCGACCACATCGCTGACCTGCATGAGACATTCACCAACCTCAGGAAGAATGGAATGAAATTGAACCCTGCCAAGTGCGCCTTTGGGGTAACGGCAGGGAAATTCCTCGGGTATATGGTGAATGAGAGAGGCATTTAAGCTAACCCGGAAAAGATCAAAGCCCTGGTGGACATGCGAGCTCCGACCTCAATACGGGGAATCCAACAGCTGAATGGTCGCATCACAACCCTAAGTCGGTTCATCGCAAGAGCAGCTGACAGAAGCTTACCTTTCTTGAAAGTGTTGCGAGGAAGGAAGAACTTTGCATGGAACGAGGAGTGTGATAAGGCCTTTGCCGAGCTGAAAGAGTATCTCGGTAGCCCACCGTTACTCTCTAGCCCGGCGCCAGCCGAGGTCCTTTCCATCTACCTCGCCGCGACTGACTTCGCTGTGGCAGCAGTCCTGCTTCGAGATGATAAGGCCACCCAAAGACCAATCTATTACGTCTCGCATGCGCTATCTGATGTCGAGACGAGGTACTTGAACGTAGAAAAGGTGGTCTTAGCTTTGATCGTAGCGGCCAGAAGATTAAGACACTACTTCCAGACTCATGCCATGATATTCTACACCAACCTGCCCCTCAGACAAATCCTTCATAAGCCAGACGTCGCGGGAAGGATGATGAAATGGGCCGTCGAGCTATCAGGGTATGATATTACTTACGAGCGGCGAAAAGCGATCAAGGCCCAGTTTTTGGCTGACTTCATCGCTGAAACATCATTCGTGAGGGATGACACGGTTGCAAGCGGGGAAGCGAGCACTTCGATCCATCCCGCCGCCCATAGGAAGAACGAAATCAAACGGGTCTAGGCCGCCTTTTGGACGCTTTACGTCGACGGCTCAAAAGAAGAAGGGCAGCGGTGCAGGTTTATCTTTACTTTCCCCGGAAGGAGAGGAGATTAGCAAAGCAATTCGCTTCAAGTTCCCAGCGTCGAACAATCAATCCGAGTACGAAGCACTGATCGCTGGAATTGAACTGGCCAAAGAGATCGGGGTGGAAAGTCTCGTCATAATCAGTGACTCACAGCTCGTTGTAAGGCAAATTTCCGGGGAGTATGGGGCCATTCACCCAACTTTGTTGAAATACTGCGAGCTGGCGAGGAAACTACTGGCTGGACTGACATATTGGGAACTACAACAAGTAGACCGGGAGAACAACGCTCGAGCAGATTACCTGTCAAAGATAGCTTCTGGCGAGCTCGAGGACCTTCCGGGAGGGATAATGATTGAATTTTTGGAGGTTCCCTCCATCAACAAGGAGCCTGTTCTACCTATCATCCCCACTCAAAGATGCTGGATTGACGAGATCCAAGAGTATATCGAGCTGGGAGCACAGCCCGACGACAAAATCATGGCCCAAGCCCTGAGGAATTGAGCAGCAAGGTACACTGTGATTGGAGGTTCCCTCTATAGGAAATCCTTCACCAAGCCACTACTCCGATGCGTGCGACCAGAGATCACAGAGGATCTCCTCGCTGAGGTCCACGAGGGAGTATGTGGGGGACACCCCGGAGCGAGGACCCTTGCAGACCGGATCATCTTCCATGGGTACTACTGGCCGAGCTTGAGAAAGGATGCAGAAGCGTACGTAAGAAAATGCGACAAATGCCAGAGATTTGCAGACATTCCTCGCCTTCCAGCAGTCCCTCAAACTCCAGTCATCGCAGCTTGGCCCTTTGACATGTGGGGAATAGACCTCATCGGTCCTTTCCCTAAAGCTAAGGGAAACTGCGAGTTTGTGATCGTCGCAGTTGATTATTTTACCAAGTGGGTGGAAGCTAAGCCGCTAGCCAGCATCGCCGAGGACAAGGCCATCAGTTTCGTGCATGATCACATCTGGTGTCGATTTGGGTTACCACGAGTGATTGTCTCGGACCATGGTACTCAATTCTCAACCAAGTTCACGGCGAGCTGCGAGCGTATGAATGTCAAGCACTGGATGTCCTCGGTAGCCCATCCCCAGGGAAACGGCCAGGCTGAAGTAGGGAACAAGCAGATCCTCCACGCTCTAAAAAGAAGCCTGGACGAGAAGAAAGGCAGGTGGTACGACGAGCTCCCCGCTGTGCTTTGGAGCATTCGCACCTCGGTCCGAGGACCAACAGGAGAAACCCCCTTTGCCTTAACTTACGGCTCTGAGGCCATGGCACCCGTCGAGATGGCCCTTCCAACCCTCCGAGTTACTCACTTCAACGAAGCAACCAACAGAGAAGCTCGGACACTTGACTTGGACCAGCTCGAAGAAAAGAGACTTGAAGCGAGGATGAGGATGGTGAACTATAAGCAACTAGCAAAAAGCCATCACGACAAAAGGGTGAAGCCGAGATCCTTCTCTGAAGGGGATTGGGTACTTCGAAAGATCGAGGTCACTGGGCGAAACGCGACGAGGAACAAGACAGAAAAGAGCTGAAAAATCCATGGCACGCCGACCACCTTCGAAGATACTATCAGTGAATGGGGAAAAATGTTGTACATCATTGTGAAATTGTAAACATGTTTTTATCAATGAAATTATGAGTTTGGCATTCCTAATCTACATTTTATTCCCTGACACTTAAAATAAACACAAAGGCTCGTTCTTCGCCAAAGAACTCAATTGAATAAGTTCCTCGCCTAAATACGGTGGAACCTCTAAACTCACTTACGAGCTAATATGATTAAGTTCCTCGCCTAAATATGGTGGAACCTCTAAACTCATTTACGAGCTAACATTCCTCGCCAAATAAAAGGGCGGAATCTCAACGCTCAACTAAAGTTCCTCGCCAAAAACAAAGGCGGAACTTTACTCAAACGAGGAGTTCACCTCACAAAAACTGAACACTTGAACCAACTCAAACCAAGTAGCCACGTTTGAAAATTACTATGACAATTCATTAAGGATAAAATCAAACAAGTAAAATAAAGCAAAAATACTTTACATTGCACGTCGGCACTAAGGCCAGTGTTTACATCGGCACAAAGGCCAGTACCAAATTACATTAAGATTTACAAAAGAGTTCAAAAGCTCGGCATAGCGAGGAGACTATTTACAAAGCCCTATCAGCATCCCGGCTCGTCTTCTCGCCCTCAAAATCCCTCAGCCTGGCATCCCCATCAAATGTGGCAGCGGGGTCTGCCTGAAGGATGTCCACCACACTCCTAAAATTATGGCTCAAAGGAATGGGTGGAGTCCAAGGACCCTTGCCCTGTTCAGCATCATGGGCATGCAGGGTGACGAGCTCCTCCGCCGTGAAAGGCACCAGCTCGTGCCCGTTCCTTGCCAGGTCGCTAAAGAATTCACACTGACCCCACTCTAGCAGACGGCTAAGGCGGACTCCAGAGCCAGCGGCCACCCTCAGGACGTGCTCCCTGCCCCGGATATAATAGGGGACAATCACCTCGCCAAAGGCAGGGGACTCCTGGAATTCTTTCAAGACCTGATCCCGAGGAGGGTTCGCCTTGGCAGCAGCAAGCTCGCGCTCTAGCCGAGCTATCTTCTCCTCGGCAGCTGAAGCTCGTTGCTCGAGCTGCTGTTTGTCCTCGGACAATATATCCCTTTCCTCGGTCAGTCTGGTCACCGAACCTTGGACCCTCTCAAGATTTTGCTCAAGTTTCTTCTTGAGGTCCTCGGAAACGGCGAGTTAGGCCTTGGCGCGCTTGGCCTCCTCCTTTGAGGCACGGAGATCGCCGATCAACCGACCTTGTTCATTATTTTGCTGAATCCGCTCAGCCGTCAGCTTTTTGACCTCGGAGCGAGAATCGCTGAGCTCGCAACCGAGAGTATGCAAAGTCCCCGCCAACTGCATGAACAAAAATAACTTCATCAAGCAAGGAAAACAAACCACTTCATAAAGTAGAAAAGAAAACAACAGAGGATACCTCTCCAAGAGCAAGGCCCGATGTCCCGAGAAGCTGCATCCTCCCCATCTCGGACATCCTCTCCACAAGTTTATCATCTAAGCATCGGAGGAGGATGCCCTGGCCAGCGACGACTGCGTCCGATGACCGGTCAATCGAGGTCACCACGTTGGTGAGGCTGGGAACCTCCCCAATGGCCTTCGCCAGCTCGATCCCTCCAGCGCGGCTGGTGGGAACCTCGTACCCCGGCTTGAGCCACAGAGGCACATCGGCAGAGTGGGGGGAGCCCGCTGGTTCAGAGGTCGGAGGCGCGGCTGAAGTCTCCTCGGCTCTATCCCCAGCCTCAGAAGATGGTTGCTCCGCCCGGCTACCTTCCCCAGCCCCTTCAACAGTTACAGCAGACCCCTTCTCGGCGGACACCTTCTTCCTCTTACGAGAAGGTTCCGAGGCCGTCGACGACTTGGACCGGGTTGTTTTGGTCCCAGCCTGTTTCTCAGCGACCTGGTCCTTGGTCGCCGCAGGGCCCACCGCGCATGGTCGGAACCACTGGAGCAGTCCCAGCATCTTTAGCAGCCTGGAGGCTGACGGGTAATGCCTCCGCCCGAGCTCTGGCAGCCTCAGCCAGGCCACCTTTAGAGGCGAGGAACTTGTCAAGTTAAACATCGCTGCAAAAGAAATAGAGAAGTCAGATAACCGAGTTGAAACTAAAGACTCAAGATTAAATTACAAATAAAGGCTAAGGGTTTTCAGATTTTACAAGGGTCGCATCCCTTCTCCAGCTCGCCCTTGCAAGACGGGCATTGCTCGCAGAAGAGCAGTCTCTGGTGTAAGCACCAGCCCGGAAAACTTTTGACCTCGGGCATAATGCACAAAGGCGCGACGCCTCCCACCTCTTTCCTTGAAAGGCCTGCTGCTCGCAGCAACCCTTCATCCTCGAGGAGCCTCCTCCAGTGATATAAACGGGCTGAGACCTTCCCCTCGAACCCGAGCTCAGCCTCAATGGCAGCTTTCGCCTGCTGCTCATAGGTAGAAAGCTCGTCCCTCTTGCGAGCCGGGATCTCGAACTGCCTCGTCGGCAAGGGAAAATTCCATCCTCGGCGGCACTCAACCCCGATCACTTTATCAGCCCAACCACTTACCTTGTTGGGAGTCTCGGTAAACAGCTTCACCCCAAAGTTTTGGGACTTGCAGTTAATCCGAGTTCGATCCAAAGTCTGGCAAACAAGGAAGTAGTGGCGAAAGAGATTGACACTGGGTTCAAATCCGAGCAGCCGAGTAACTGCCACAAAGCTCATCAACATCCTCACGGTGTTGAGGGAGAGATCCAGAGGATGAGCAGACATCTCGCTCAAGAACGAGCAGAAAAAGGGGTCCAGAGGGAGACGAAGTCCTACTTCGAAGAAGCTGAGGTAGAAGCCAACTCGGCTCCGCAAACTCCTCATCTTGGCCAAATCATCGCCAGCTATAAACGACCCCCGAAAGTCGTTAAAGGCATGATTGTAGTTGTTATTCCAAAGGGTCAGGTCCTTTGCGCTGAGTTGATTCACCCAAGCCTTGGGGGCTCTGCTGGTCTTAGCCTCAGGTCGCTCAGAATCAACTCGGTCGGAAGTGGAAGCTCCGCCCCTTGTCCTCGCCATCTGTACAGAAACAGACTCATTAGACGACCTCAATTTGCGAGCGGATAAGGGGCCACGAGCTAACATCTTGTATCTCTTCTGGCCGGCACGCGGCCCCACGGGCTTGGGGACCTCGCGAGTTCTAGCCCGGCCAGAACGAGCTTTCTCAGCCTCAATAGCCTCACGCATTTTCCTCTCTCGGTTTGCCTTAATGCGATCTATCACCTTCTGAACGGTAAAATATTGGTGATAAAGCTCGTCTATAACCTCACTAGGCCGAATTATTAACATGGGTGTCGACGAGGGAAGGTCGGTAATAGAATAAAGGTCATCCGCGACCACAAAGAAAGCCTCTACCTCTATACCCTGGTTGAGTAAGTACATTCGGGCCGCGCTCGGGGGTACGAAGACCCAGCGACCTTCAGCTTGCCTATATATATTATTACCCGAAGGAGAGCGAGCAAAGACTTCGGGGGAAGACATGCTAGACGACGAGCTAGAAGGACACGACGAGCTCGAAGAATCTGAGCTCGACGAGGACGTGGAACTCACAATTTCAATAGGATTAAAGACAAACTCTACTCCCTCCAAAAAAGACATTTACGTAAAATTTGAAAATTTCCAAAGCCAAAAACAAGGAGATTACCTTTATCAAAGGAAGAATCTGTAGAACGAAAGAAGAAGAGGAACAGTCCGCCTGAAATCAAGAACACCGGAGTCAATGTCGCCGGCGAAGAACGAATACCCTCAAAAACGGTTTTACAGATAGAAACAGTTCAAAAAGACATCAAAACAACGAGAAAATAGGGGAAGGAACCAACCTACGAAAGAAGATCAGGTTGGAGCAGTAAGAACGAGTGACAATGACGATATCTGGAAACGGTTGGGCTCAGACGAAAATCGCTCAGGTTCGCCGGAAGAGGTTTTATCTCAGACTTGGGTGAAAAGTGAAGACGAAATAGTGTTTTCCCCTATTTATAACCCGGGTAAACGGGTCAACCCAAGGCAGAATCTGGATAGTGTACCCCATACGCCTTTTATCGTGAGAAGGACGCGCGGCGCTAGGCGCGTTCCGCCGTATTCCTCAAACTTGAAGCGTCACGCATTAAATACAAAGTGATATCGAGAATCTCTCTCATTATTATCTGATGTGACCTTCAGAGCGAAGTTATCTTCCCCAGATTATTGCCAGAGGCTGACATAAGCCAGCTCGTCCGCGTGACCGGCACGACGACGAGACGCGACCTCATTGAGATCGTATTCGACATAAGTCGCGTCGAGTTACTGACATGATCCTCCTATGACCGACGATGTGGCGAGGACAGACCTCCTCGACTCAGTCGCACCATGGCGATCATTAACAAGTCAAGACCCTCGTAACCCCGATCATCGCGAGCATTCAATCTCTCTCCTCACTCCACCGTATATAGCAGCCCACCATTTCTTTTCTATTTGTGTTTCTCTTCAAAACACTCGCAACTATCGAAAACCAGAATGACCTCTGACGCCAAAAGATCAAGCTCGCCAGAAAGTGGTCGTATCAGAGCAGCGAGGCGCCTGGAAAGGTCGAAGCCATAGTCATCCAGACGGGAACTAAAGAAGATCAAGGACTTAGAAGTTGTACTGAGCTCTAAAAATAAACTCCTCGTCTTCAGGATAAATCCATTCAGCCGAGGACTTAGGGGCTACTGATGGGATCCTCCCAAATATAGGCAACACGTGTCTTCCACGTTGTCTCCAAGTAGACCCAGGGGCCACGTTGGCTGTTAAGAGCTCGGACCCCCAGGCCGAGGTCGTCGGTCAAACCAGACCTCGGCGCGACCTAAGACCCAAGTCGTAACCGAGGATGACTACATACGAGGACCCCCACGCGACCTTGGAGCAGGTCGGCCTCACAGCATTAAATGCCCACAGTGTGTCAGTACCTAATCCAACAAAACCCATACATTCTCATTAATGGCAGTACCCCTTCTGGCGTGTGGCGGCGCCCATGATTATCAGCCTCCCATTCCCTCAAATCAGGGAAGATATTACCTGCTCACCTACCCTGACAATATGCCCAGCATAGCCATACTTCAGCATGGTCACCTTCCTCCTTTTACGGGTGACACACCAGACACCAGCACCACACCACCTTTGGCTATAAATACCAGGAGAGCAGCTTCCATTAAAAAAAAAAGGTAACATTTACTCTGTACAAGACAAGAACTCTCCATAGCACATTTACTCACAACTACCATATCACCAGTATTCAATACACTGCCTGTGCACTCACGAGAGCCTCACATAAGCCTCTCATCCCCTCTTAACTCCTCATACTGATTCTTACGCCGGAGGGTCATAGTCGGGTCAAACCCCCGACACCCCTAACGGTCTTTGTTTTGGCAGGTTGTGTAAGGTCCCATAATCAAATCCCTTCCAAAGTGCGCCTTTAGAGAGCCGAGGCATCTTGACCAAGGAAACTTGCTACACACGGAGCTGACGTGATCACCCAAATCCATTTCTGCGTGATCAATCTTAAATGTGATTTCAGGTTGCAACAGAATCCTTAGTGAGAGAGAAATTTTCAAGTAATACTTTATTTAATCAACTCTAAATAATTGCTCGACTTTCATGCAAAAATCAGTATCATATAAGCACTGCTACTTATTATTAGCTCAAGCTTGATGTTCATTTTTAATCAACAATTGTAATTCATTTGCTAAATGATTTCTTAAGAGTAACTGCAAGCTACATTGTTTGCTAAGAACTTGTTTAGCTATTTTTATTTTTTTTTTGAGATCGTGATATATTTATTTTTTTAGTCGTAGCCCGTTAGTGGCCCGTTTAGCCCGAAGCCCGCTAGGGTTAGGGTTAGGTCCGCAATATCAGTGGCCCGAAAAAATTGGACCGTCTAACCCGAAGCCCGCCAAGGCCACAGCCCGCTAGGGCTAGCCCGAAACCGCTAGGGCCAGCCCGATTAACATCTCTATTCATAGGCAATTATCACAAGTATATAAGGTCAAATGACTCAACAAGCTACACAACCATAGTTCATATTACTATCATGGCATTTCTACTCATGCTAATAAAAACATATACTTATGCAAATAACACATTGGGGGAGCTAGGGTATTACAATGCAACTCTAATTTTGATCTTATAAAGCTCGTAAATGTCTTGCGTTTTGTCATCAACTCGGATTACCACGCTTAGTCCCATGAAAAATATATCAACATAAGATGCACATATTATTTCATGTTTTAATTCAATAAATTCGACAAATCATGAATTTAGCATATATCTTGTGATACTATGACGTGTCACCCGCACACTTTATCCTAAAAATGCACAAGATAACATGTTATTTTCGCTTATGCATCACAGCTATTATATCGCATCATGACTAGCTATATAATACATAATAAATTAAATTGATGGTTGAAGGCCAACATCGTTTTATGAAAATCATTTGTAAATGCAATTATAATATGATAAATACATATTGTATGCCCACTCGTGTCAAGCACGCGAACTCAATATACAATTTTTATATTGACTGTCGAGAACTCGACCTCGACATAACATGGCTAGCCCTATAGTAATATATTAGCATAACGTGCAAACGTTACTCTATGCTTCAATTTCGTAAATTTGCACATTTTTGTTAGTTTACCATATCTTTTAATAGCGCGACGTGTCGCCATCATGTCTATCCTCACACAATGCGTAAATGCTTAAGCGATCTCAACTTATATGAAATAACAAGATCTTTTGCCTATGCATTAGCTACAGTTATTCATTGCCATTTACATGAACTGCGAGCATGATCACTTTATCTGTGCGAGGAAAAAATACGTAATATGCATTTCAATAAAAGAAAACTTTTGATCTGTAATGAAGCCCTTGAAATTTTTAGATGCAAAATACGAGTTAATGGAGCCTCGAAGGCCACGAGCAATAACACGTTGTGCTTCTCAACTAAACGAACCTCGCTACAAGCCAAGGCTACTTCTGAAAAGCCTGAAGTGCCTTCCACAAAAAGGAACCTCACCACGCCGAGGTCAGATTTCAAAGAGGTCCAAGCAAATATCAACATATTTATTACTCTCAGAATCTGAAGTATACAAGACAAACAAGCTCGATCAAAAAGCCCGTCACTGGGGGCTACCATTGAAGCAAAGGCTATATATATTACTTCTCGACCTCAAAACTACTCCTTCTCGCTCAAGAAGTGGGGGACTACTACTACTACTGCTACATATTGGTATTGCTACATATTGGCACAGGGCCACTATCCGCGGGTCCAGGGCCGACAATAGAGTCCATTATCTTGAGGATCGGCAGGCACAGGTCCGATGCACACTACTTTCCATGCCCGTGCACTTGATTCATATTATGCACTCCTCCCCGAGAGTGGCTTCATGATTTCACTTGAGCATCTCATTACGCTCGCGCCCGGGATCGCTATGCTCCTTCCTGAGCACCTCAGTCACGCTCAGCCTGAGCTTCATATCATGCTCCTGTCGAGGTTCATATTATGTTCATGCTCGAGCACATTACGCGCCTTCCTGCACTTATCCTCCCCGCTCGAGCGTTACACGCAGCTGAGTAGATTTGGTCCTCCCTGCTCGAGTGTTACTCGCGGTTGAGTAGTACCCGGCGCCTTCCTGCACTTATCCTCCCCGCTCGAGCATTACTCGGGGCTGAGTAGATTTGGTCCTCACAGCTCGAGTGTCACTCACGATTGAGTAGTACCCTGTGCCTTCCTATGATTATCCTCACCGCTCGAGTGTTACTCGCGGTTGAGTATATTTGGTCATCACCGCTCGAGTGTTACTCGCGGTTGAGTAGTACCCCGCGCCTTCCTGCGCTTATCCTTACCGCTCGAGTGTTACTCACGGCTGAATATATCTGGTCCTCACCGCTCGAGTATTACTCACAGTTAAATAGTATCCTGCGCCTTCCTGCGCTTAACCTCACAGCTCAAGTGTTACTCGCAGTTGAGTAGTACCCTGCGAATTTCTGCGCTTATCCTCCCCACTCGAGCGTTACTCACGACTGAGTAGATTTGGTCCTCCCCCCTCAAGTGTTACTCGCGGCTGAGTATATTTGGTCCTCACCACTTGAGTGTTACTCGCGGTTGAGCAGTACCCCGCGCCTTCACGCGCTTATCCTCACAGCTCAAGTGTTACTCGCGGTTGAGTAGTACCCTGCGCCTTTCTGCGCTTATCCTCACAGCTCGAATGTTACTCGTGGTTGAGTAGTACCCTGCGCCTTCCTGCACTTATCCTCCCCGCTTGAGCGTTACACGCGGTTGAGTAGTTTTGGTCCTCCTCGCTCAAGTGTTACTCGCGGCTGAGTATATTTGGTCGTCACCGCTCAAGTGTTACTCGCAGTTAAGCAGTACCCCGCGCCTTCATGCGCTTATCCTCACCGCTCGAGTGTTACTCGCGGCTGAGTAGATTTGGTCCTCACCGCACAAGTGTTACTCGCGGTTGAGCAGTACCCCGCGCCTTCCTGCGCTTATCCTCACCGCTCGAGTGTTACTCGCGGCTGAGTATATCTGGTCCTCACCGCTCGAGTATTACTCATAGTTGAGCAATACCCCGCGCCTTCCTGCGCTTATCCTCACCGCTCGAGTGTTACTCGCGGCTGAGTATATCTGGTCCTCACCGCTCGAGTATTACTAGCGGTTGAGGAGTACCCCGCACCTTCCTGCGCTTATCCTCACCGCTCGAGTGTTACTCGCGGCTGAGTATAGTTGGTCCTCACCACTCGAGTGTTACTTGGGGTTGAGCAGTACCCCGCGCCTTCCTTATCATCACCGCTCGAGTGTTACTCGTGGCTAAGTATATTTGGTCCTCACTGCTCGAGTGTTACTCGCGGTTGAGCAGTACCCCGCGCCTTCCTGCGCCTATCCTCACCGCTCGAGTGTTACTCGCGGTTGAGTAGTACCTTGCGCCTTCCTGCGCTTATCCTCACCGCTCTAGTGTTACTTGCGGTTAAGTAATACCCCGTGCCTTCCTTCACTTATCCTCACCACTCAAGTGTTACTCGCGGCTGAGTAGATTTGGTCCTCACCACTCGAGTGTTTCTCGCGGCTGGGTAGACCCCTTATTATGCTCGTACCCGAGCACATTATGCGCTTGCCTTCGCTTCATATTACGCTCGGCCTGAGCTTTATATTATTCTTGTGCCTGAGCTTCATGTTATCTCACTCGAAGGGAAGAACTCAAAAAGCCACTCCAGGGTCGACAGTTGCCACTCGAGGTAGGCAAACAAAAGCCATTCGGGGTCGACAGTTGCCACTCGACGCGAGCCAAAAGCACCTCGCCACGTCGAGGTCAAGTTACGACCTGCTCTTCACCATGTTGAAGAAGATCGTAAAAATAAAAGGCACCTCGCTACGCCGAAGTCAAGTTACGACCTGCTCTTCGCCATGTTGAAGAAGATCGTAAAAATAAAAGGCATCTCGCCATGTCAAGGTCAAATTACGACCTGCTCTTCACCATGATGAAGAAGATCGCAAAAAATTAAAAGGTACCTCGTCATGCCGACGTCAAGTTTCGACTTGCTCTTCACCATGTTGAATAAGATCGTAAAATTAGGGACCTAAGTCCTAGAACTAAAAGGCACCTTGCAACATCGAGCACAAAAGTCTCGCCACACCGAGCAAAAAGTCTCGCCATACCAAGCTAATCAAGTCTCGACACGTGCGAGCAAACCAAGTCTCGGTCAAACCGAGTATTTATGCAAGTATGTTGCCAAAATAAAATACCCATGACACGTCTTCAAGTTCAAGACGAAAAACGCAAACTCTCAGTACAACAAAAGAGAATCATGAGCAAATACTACTCCTTACCCTCAAGATAAATCTCGAAAAACAAGGAGTGGGGAGCTTCTGATGAGCATAAACATATACCCCCAAAAGTATACTCCCAAAAGGGTACCCTCAAAGATATATGGGCCAAGCCCATATATAAATGATAAGTCCAGCCCACTCAGGTAGTATCAAATCCCTATAAATAGGGGCCCTTTCGATGACCTAATGGACTTTCTCTTCTCTCTCTCCTTACACACTTATACTTTTTCTGAGATACTGATTATCACACTGGAGAGTTTTGGCGAGGAAACTTCCCGCCCTCTCACGGTTGTTCACTTTTGCAGACAACACATAGCCAGATATCCTATCGAAAAGCTTCTTCAACAATCCATGGTCCGAGCACAGATTCGATACTCCTGGTATGCTTATTTTTTGGCATGATCAATAACCCTTCTTTAAGCTCTTCACTTATATTTAATTCATGTATTTTTTGTTTTACCCAACATCTATTAGCATAGTGCCAATTTTACCACATTCATGATGTTGTATTTTAGCCTAGATTTGCTTGAATCCATAACCTAAGTCTAAGACAAGGTGACTAATGGGCCTGCGTGTCTGTTAGTGTGGCAACTTGTACTTAGGCAGAGCTTGAATAGCCTAGGGTTGCTAATTGTATAAGTCTTGAAGAAGATAGCCTATAGGATATCGGCCATCCTCTCACATAGGCAAAGTGTGCATCGCCAGAGTCCTTCAAGATATCGGACAAGTTCATCTAAGCCAAGCCTCATCAGCTAAGTTGAAGACCCCAAGATCGTCCGATATAGAACTGCCGAAGACATGTCCTGATTTGAAGCTTTCATTGACTTCGATGCAACGTTAACCTGCAAAACGCATTCAATGAAGCCTTCCATTCTTGGCATACACTCGAAAAGGACATTCCTCCCGCAAACACGCCTACCTATTTTTGGCAAAGTGTCGAGACAGATCGAACTTGCGAACCGCCTATCGAGCTTAACAACACCATTAGAGCATTAATGCTCTTAAATTCAAATTGAGCAACTCATGAAGATCTCCAACGGCTCCAAGGTCCTCCCTGCATATAAAAGGAGACTTCATGGCAGCATTCATCACTCTTCAACAACTACAACTCTGAATCCTCTTCATCTTCTTCAAGTGCATTAAAGCTTAAACGTCCTATCTGTATACATACATTGAAGAGCTTCATACTTAGACTTCTAGTCCATTAAAAGCTCTTCATTGATTGCAACACCTAGCTTTTCATAGCTCACGAGAATTGTATCTTATTGATATCAATTCTCCCACACAAACACTTGGTCAACAAAATTTTTGTACACTATCCATTAGAGATTTAGTTTGTAAAATATCTAGTGGAAAAACTTAGTACACGATTTTCAAATCCAAAGTTGACCACTTTGGTTGTGGACGTAGCACTTATTTATAAGTGTGAACCATATTAAATATTCTGTCTATTTGTGTGTGATTGTGAATTGATTGTGTTGCTTTAAATTTCCGATTTCCAAGTGTTAAGAACCGCGATCTTGACCTATGAAGATCGCCATTCTCAACTTGTCCTGTGCTTCACAAGTCTTCCGCCTGCAAAATTTTTAAAACCCTGGTGAAGTAAGATTTTTGAATCGATTTCAAAAATTGGACATAGGCTATTCAACCCCCCCTTCTAGCCTATATAGAGCAACCTTGGACCTAACAATTGGTATCAGAGCTTAACTCTTTGAAAACTTGTTTTTCCGAGATTAACCTCTTGAGAGATTAAAGATCATGGCTGCTCACCAAATGTTGGAAACTTCAAACGTGAACCATTGTCCTGTCTTGGATGAAGTTCACTTTGACATCTGGAAAGATAAAGTCAAAAGACATATGAATTCAATTGATAAACGTTTGTGGAAATGTGTCACGATGGACCCGTAATTCCAATGAAGCCTAATACACCGGCCGCGGTAGATCCAAATGCCGCACCGAAGTACCAAAGCCGAAGAAGAGTGGGATGATGAAGACAAAGAATGATGCTCGATGGAAAGGCCATCAACATCATTACCACCGTGTTGATATAAGCACTTATCGCCAGATTATCAACCTGGACACAAAGAAAGGAGATGTGGGAAGCCATCCTTGAATATCTTGAAGGTGATGGTGAGACAAAGAACAACAAATTATATACCGCATCCGAAGTTTGACTCCTTCAAAAGGATCCCAAAGAGTCTCGCGAAGTGCCTATGACAGATTCTATGAGGTAGTCAACTCTTGCTATTCCTTAGGAAAGAAGTATGAAAAGAAAGAAATAAACATGAGATTTCTAAATGCACTAGGCGCTTTATGGCATGTTAAAATCATCGCCATGAAAGAGTCAAAAGATTTAAACAAATTGACTCTTAGAAACCTTTATGCTAGTCTTTCGCTTTATGAGCTTGAGATCCAACAAGCTCAAGAAATGGAAAAGAGTTTTAAAACTTGTCCTTACCACCATGTCTTCGAACCTTCCTGTTCAAAACCCGATGAAACACCTTCTACATCCAAGAAGATGATGATATTCTTTCCGACGAAGCCTTTGCTATGTTTGTAAAGAAATATCAACGTTTCAAAAGGTTTAATAAACCATCATCACATAGGCGCTCTCACAAAACTGCTGTTCCTTATAAAACAACCGCCAACCAAAAACTCGCTCCTTATAAATCAGAGACCATCAAAAGGATAATGAGCTAGTTTGTTTTAATCGTAGGAAACCAGGCCATTTTGCCTCTAAATGTCCAAAGCCAAAATATGAATTTTATAAGAAACGTCCCGAAACTAAATTTCAAAAACAAAAAGGGATGGTGGTGAAGACATTGATGAAAGCAATCCGCCTACATGGTGTGACACCGACACCGATGAGGATGACTCTTGTGACTTTGCCGAAGAAGCCAACATATGCCTTATGGCCAGGAGTCACCACATGATTCAAGAGGTCACTACCATTTCAACAAGATGACAGTGATGATGATGATGAGATTAATGAACCATCAAAGGGAGAGCTCATCAAAGCAAACAAAGACATGCTGGAAGAGTTTTCAAAATTCAAAGCTGCCTATGTAAAATTAGCCAAGAAGCATGAACTAGTCGTCTCGAGAAATCAACCTTGATGTCTAAGATCAAAGATCTTGATAGACAAAGAAGTCGAAAGTATCAAATTGCAAAAAGAGAACAAAGCTTTGACGAAAAAGTGGACTTCCTACTTGAACACATCAAGAAGATAAATTCGAGAAAGATGACCTTCAAAAGGTTGTCAATACTTGGAATAACTCTAAAGGAAACTTTGATACCATTCTCTCAAACCAGAAAACTTTAGATGATAAAACTGGTATTGGTTTCCAAAGTGAGTTCAAAGTAGGTAGTTCTTCTAGTTTTCAAAAGGATGAGACATCTGAAGTGATTGTCAAGAATTGGTCGTAGAAGTTTCTTATGACCAGCAGCCTCCCAAAAGGCAAGGACTTGGCTTTAACAAAGTTCCTTTTGTTTATCCCAAGAACACAAAAGACAAGTCCAAAAGGAAGCAACCGCCAAAGAATGACTCGCTAATAGTGAGTCTCGAGCAACTAAAACCTGCCATTAGTCACCCTAAGAAAACAGGGATGACTAATAGCAAGTCTAGGAATTCTCACTCAAACCTATTAAATTTGTCAAAGGCAAGACGCGATCCCAACACCGCCTATAAAAGGGTAAAAGAAGTGAATTCTGCCGATAAAAAGCTTAAAGGACATGTGCTCAAATACAAAATCTTTTGATAAGAGGTCTACCTATGGTAAACCTAACATCAACAAGAAAAGGCATTATCGCCCTAAGTCCTATAGGCCAATTATCGCCAGAAAGATCATTCCAAAGACTGCCGATATTAAGAAGCCTCAAAAGAAATCATTACTCATGTTGAAGGATTTCACAAATGCTCTTTCGCAAATGCCATGGTCATGAGATTCATGAATGCCTTCGAGATTCACACCTAAATCTAGAGGATTTACTCCTCCAAAGGTTAAACAGTGTGGATCCCAAAAGGTTGCTAACCTTGAGGACCCAAAAATAAAAGGGGACCATATTCTTAAATGTCTATATTTCAGAATGCTTTATGGTCACAATGAAGAAGAGAAAGATCTATGGTATCTAGACAATGGATGCTCAAAGCATATGATCGGTGATCCAAATCTTCTCTCAAGCATTGTTGAAGCAAAGGGTCCCTCGGTCATATTTGGAGACAACTCAAAAGGGAAGACCATTGGTTATGGAAGTATAATCGAGGCAATCTCTATCAACAAAGTCTCTCTAGTTGAAGGTTTAAAGCACACCGCTAAGCATATCACAATTCGTGATAAAGGTCTAACTGTCGCTTTCCTCAAGTCAATGTCTCATAAAGGACAATGAGACATGTTCAACTATCCCGACAGGGTTCGAAAAGGGAATGTCTATGCCGTTGACCTAAATGCCGTTGGAAGAAAATCAAATCTATGCTTGGTTGCTAGGTCATCAACCGACAACACTGTTGTGGCATAAAAGGCTTAGTCATCTCAATTTCAAATACTGGAGAAGCTATCAAAAGACAATCTAGTTGTTGGTTTGCCTAAAATATCACCTGAATCACACGCTCTCGCAGAGCATGTCAACTAGGCAAACTACACAAATCTTCCTTCAAAAGCAAGCCTTGCCTATCAACAACCGCACCTCTAGCTCTTGCACATGGATTTGTTTGGACTGTAACTACTACAAGTCTTGGTGGCGCAAGTATACTCTTGTGGTAGTTGATGATTACTCAAGATTTACTTGGGTAGAGATGATGTCCTCCAAAGATGAAGCATATGACATCATTACGAACTCTTCGAAGACTACGACTCGCCGGATGATATCTCTCGATGTCGATCGTACAATGGAACAGTTCAAGAACAATGGTGTTGCCAAATATTGTGATGACCATGGAATTGGTCACAATTTCTCTCAGCTTGGCACACCTCAACAAAATGGAGTTGGAAAGGAAGAACGAACTCTCATTGAAGCAGAAAGACAATGATTGCCGAAGCCAAACCGCCTATGTATTTCGGGCGTGCCGTGAACACCGCCGCTTCACACAAAACAGTCCATCATAAACAAATTTCATAACAAAACTCCATATGAAATATGGAGAGGCGAGCTCCCAACATTGGATTCTTTAAAATATTTGGTTGTAAATGCTATGTTCTTTACAATGGTAGAGAACATAGAGGTAAGTTTGAATCCAAAAGTGATGAAGGAATTTTTCGGATATGCCAAGTTTTCAAAAGCATACGAGTTTACAATAAAACTTCACTTAGAGTTGTTGAATCGTACATGTTTCTTTTGATGAATTTGATTTCATTGGGCCACATTTGGCTCCTAAGGTTACTAATGATTCGATGAATATGAGACAGTGCGTAATGCCCAAGTCCCGATCTGCGATCCTCCTTCTTCACAAGATCTTCCAAGAGTCAACTGTTAGAATCCTCAAATGAACCAACAAATGAACACTCAAAACCCCGAATCCCCTTTGCCTTCCACACCGAAGTCATACAACCTACCTTGGAATTAACCTACCCTTTAGAAAACCAAGCTTCACCACTTCTACTTCTCAAGAATCCAACTCGCCGATGCAATAGGACAAGTTCAACTGCGAAGTTAGGGAAGTAAAAGATCATCCTATCACTCAAATCATTGGAGATCTTAATGCCGGTGTTCAAACTAGACAAGCTTCAAGGAATGAATGCATGTATTCTACCGCATTTGTATCTAACATTGAACCCAAAAGATTGATGAAGCTCGGAAGATCCAAGCCGGTGGAAGCTATGCAAGAAGAGCTAAACCAATTTGACAGATGCCAAGTCCGGTCACCGGTCCCTAGGCCTAAAGGACAAGCAGTTATTGGCACAAAGTGGGTTTTCAGAAACAAAATGGATGAAAACGGCAATATTACAAGAAACAAGGCAAGACTGGTAGCCCAAGGATATAGACAGGAGGAGGGTATTGACTATGATGAGACATTTGCTCCTGTTGCAAGATTAGAGGCTATCAGATTATTCTTGGCCTATGCCTCTTACAAGGACTTCAAAGTTTATCAAATGGATGTAAAGAGTGCATTTCTAAATGGAGAACTTCAAGAAGAAGTCTATGTTGAACAACCTCCTGGATTCATTGATTGCTCAAGAAGAGAAGATGTCTACAAGCTGAGGAAAGCCCTTTATGGACTCAAACAAGCTCCAAGAGCCTGGTATGAGACCCTTTCAAAGTTCTTGACATCTCAAGGCTTTGTAAGAGGTCAAATTGACACTACTCTTTTCATTATGAAACATAAAGGTCATTCCTTACTTGTTCAAATTTATGTTGATGATATTATCTTTGGTTCTACTAATGAAAATCTTTGCAAAAGGTTTGAAAAGCTTATGCAGAGTAAATTTGAGATGAGCATGATGGGAGAGCTCAACTTTTTCCTTGGTCTTCAAATTCAACAAAGTTCAAATGGTATCTTCATCAATCAAGCCAAATATGCAAAGGATGTTATCAAGAAATTTGGTCTTGAGAATGCAAACATTCAAGACTCCTATGGCTACTAACCGCCATCTTGACAAAGATGAGAAGGGCAAGAAAGTGGACATGACTCTCTACGAGGCATGATTGGTTCACTTTTATACTTAACCGCTAGTAGGCCCGATATCATGTTTGCCGTTTGTGTTTGTGCTAGGTTTCAAGCCGATCCAAAGGAGTCTCACCTACAAGCAATAAAAGAATCATCGATATCGATAGATACTCCCAATTTGGGAATCGGTATCCTAGAGATTCATCTTTTAATCTTATAGGCTATTCGATGCTGATTTTGCTGCATGTAAAGTTGACAGAAAAGCACAAGTGGGACATGTCAATTCTTAGGAAATAGACTTGTCTCATGGGCCAAGAAGCAAACCTCTGTTTCAACTTCAACAATCGAAGCGTAATACATAGCCGCCGGTAGGCCGCTCACAATTGCTGTGGATCAAACAAAGAACTAGTTGACTATGAGATCAAACCGATGATTGTCCTATAATGTGCGACAACACATCGCAATCTCGCTCAAAATCTGTCATGCACTCCAAAACAAAGCACATTGATGTGAGATATCACTTTCTTAAAGACCATGTTGAAAAAGGTAACATCGCATGCAATATGTGCCAACGAGAATCGTAGCGACATCTTCACAAAACCACTTGATTCAACCAGGTTTGCATATTTAAGAGGAGAGCTTGGTATGCTTGACCTCAATCCTTAACCCTTTCTAGCAAATTCTTTAAGTTATTTTATAAACTGCTGTTATTATACTACCTACGTGATCAGATGATTGCAACTCTGCCGAGTACATAGACAACCTTGAGTAAGTATCTATATTCATATCGGCAGTCTTCTATAAAATAGGCAGACTCTGATAAAATAGGCAGACTTAAGGGCGCCATACGTACAGTTACTATGCAAATCATAAATGCGGACTTCAAATTTTATCAAATACCATTTATTGACTGTCGAGGTATAAAAGGGCAAAATGTACGAACTCTTCACGCTTTCAACAACCGCCATTTTCAAAGTTTCAAAAACCTCTCAACTTCCAATCTGCAATCCTCTCAAATCCTCTAAAATTCTCAAATTCTTCGTTTTCAAGCTAAAATCATCAATGGTAAGAATTTCTACACCTTTCATTTCATTTAAATCCAGTTTTACAGTCTTGTTTTGACCTAATTTGAGTTTGTAAAACTGTCCGCCATTGATGAACTGTGCTATCTTGCGATTGTTGCTTGAATCATGTTTTTTTTTGGTGTAAAATGTGTTGTAGAGATTCCTGTGATACTATGTTTTCGCTTATATCGCTTGTTTGCTTGAAACGACAAACTCGAGATATTTCAAAACCCGATGATGAACTGTTCTTATATTATGTTTCAAATTGTCTATATTTTGGGTTTTGATCGACTGTTTATGTTAATATCTGCGATTGCATGATTATCTGCTGTTTCTTGCATATCCGCGATTTCTATATATCTGTTCTCACATGTGCCGATTGTGTAGGGAAAGACTAAATCCTCAAAGGCCGCCGCCACTACTTCATCCTCCGCCTCGCTAAGCCAACCAGGGCGCAAAGGCCGCCGAACTTCCACTGAGAGTCCTTCCCAGGTCAAGTTATCACCCTGGAATGACAATTGATAGAGACTCTATCATAAGCACATCTGCTGGTGATGCCCTGCTCAAAGACTTGGCTGAATGTGGACTTCTTCCCTTGTTCCAGCTCCACGACACCCACTACAGCAATTCTCTAGCTGAGGAGTTTTATACAAGGATGATCATGCCTCCTCCTCCAGCTAATGCCTCTGAGCCATCAACTTAAGCTACATCAAGGGCTACATCAGAGGCCACTACATCAAGTTGACCTATAAGGATATTGGAGAAATCCTTGACCGCCTGAAGGCAACGGACTTGACCGATGCAGAATCGGCGCTTGCTTGGGAGATGATGAGGGGGTCTGCCCAACCAGAAAGGTTTTCCGAGATGTCCAGGAACCTCTTCCCAGAGAACCCCTATCATATCAGCCATCTGCTCGACAAGAGCATTTTATTCAAAAATGGCTCGAGGGACATCTTCACCTCCCAAGTGATGTGGACCAAAGCCGTGGTCCTTCGCAAGCAACTCAACCGGGCCAAGATCATCTTCTCAATGCTATCCCGAGTGTTCTGAAGTCCAAGCTCACCCTTCCATGAAGAGGCCCTTCGTCGGGTTATTAATGTCATCCTCCGCGTTATGAGGAGATTGATGAGTTAGTCGTTAATGACGACCTCATCAAGGTGTCTAACACCTACGTCTTCACGGTCAACAACATCACCCGCTATCGGGATGATATGGCCAAAAGGACAACCAACGCGCCTCGCCGCTGCACGCCATCGCTGCTGCTCCCGCCGCTGCTATCGCTATCGGTGGCCCTCTACCCAAGCCGCAAGGGTAAGAGGAAGGTATCCTACACCGCCGCCGGTTACCGCGAGGAGGAGGAGCCTACACCTATTGGGCCGAGCCGCTGAGCACTTTGACCTCGCAGTGGACCACGATCCCTATGAGCCCGCGAGCCCCCATCCAAAAGCCCAAACACTCTCCCTCTCTCACTCCAAAACTCAAACAATCTAGGAAACTCCGCTCAAAGGCTTGAGAAGGACACATCAACCTTCAAACCAAATGACCTCTCCAAATCCTCTAAAACTACCTCCCAATCCTCCAAACCCAAAACTAAACAAACCCTCCTACCCACGACGAATCTTTGGCCTTCCTAAGGTCTCATCCACCTCTTCCTCCACACCGTAGTGTCTACACCATGTTTCCACTCCACCGCTTCTCCATCGGCCGTTCCCCACCACAGCCCACCACAACATCTCAATCACCAACTTCGCCTCCTCTACTCCTACCAAGTCCAAACATGGCAAACGTTTTAAAAGAGTGCAAAGAAGAAGGTACATTTTGTGGAACCGCCGAAACCACTTCTCCTCCACCTTCACCACCTCGCCTACTACCACTTCCACCTCACCTACTTCCTCACCTCCTCACTCTGCTCCCATCCAAACCACCCCCACACAAGAGCCATCTATCTCACCTGCCACCACCTCTCAACCACAATCCTCCAAACGCTCTATCTCTCCCTCTTCTGACCTGCCTAACCCCAAACGCCTCAAAACCAACCCTTATAGCCACCTACTCCCTGAGGTGCAGGATCTGCTGTCCTTCAGAGACAGCAGGCCTAAACCCAACCCTGCTGATTCTGACCCCTACCTTTCTTCCCTTGACTACCCTAGAGATTTCCCCCTATGTCGGTGAAATTATCTTCAAGGGGGTGCATTCTATGACCCCTTCCGCCGGTCCCAACTCTTTTTCTCTCATAACTCAGCGGTTCAAGATCTTATGATCTTCAACCAATGGGTTACAATTCACAAGGACCTAGGCCTTCCTCTCCCCACCGAATCGGACATCTCCCCTTTCCTATCTCTGCCTAAACCACCTGTCTTCACCCTTATCTGCTATCCTTCCATCCTTCTTCAGCCTGTGGTCTACAACTTCATTGATGTAGTCACCACCCTCCTAGGCTTTAACCCTCTCATCCCCATTCTCTTCCATTCTCCTAGCCTTTCCCCTTTCTTTTCTCCTCCTCCCTTTTTCATTCACCCCCTTTCCTATGTCATCTACATAGAAAGGCTATTCCCTGTTCCTCGCATTTTCCCTATCCAACCTTCACCCTCTACCGCCTATATTTCCATTTCCTCCTCCACCATTCTCCATCATCCTCCAGCCAATCCCGTCCTCCGCCCCATCCTCCACCCTCCCCTACCCAAGCCGCCAGCCATCCTTCCCCCTCAGCAGGTCCATCCTCTCCTCCGGCGAGTCATCCTGACTCTTCCAATACTTATCCTGCTGAGGCTATTCATAAATTTTTGCAAGATTTTGAGGTCATCTCTGTTGACCTGACCAAGGCCCTGCACCAGCTATCTGCAGATCAGTCTCACATCACCCATGTGCAGGCTGACTGCATGACCCAAGTCATGGAAATCTCTAGGGGTGCCAAGGCCGCCTTTGATGCTGCCACGCTCCATCTCTCGCCAATGCTCTTGCCGCCGGATCTCGGCATCTTACTCCACGACCTCGCCATCTTCAAGACCAATTGGGACAACCTCTCAACAAAAATGATGCAGATCGTCGACATGGTTGAAGCCGGCTACAAGCTTGTGCTTCACTCCCAACGCCAGCAAATCGCTCGTTCACTCCTCGGCGCGACGCGCAATCTCACCTCCAAGCACTTGGCCTTCTATCGCAAGGAGCACATCACTACTTCGAACCGTCTGGCCCTCATTGATACCTCGCTTGCGTCCATGAAGGAGGAGATGGCTAGACTCAACAATGATCAGCGGACTAGGCTCATTGAGCATAATGCCCTACTCAAACGAAAAAGATCGTCCTCCGAATTGGCTGACATAAAAGAAGAGTTAGCCGAGGTCAAACAGAAAAACAGTGATCTTTCTACGACTTGGCCGACGCTAAAGACGAGCTAGCAGCAGCAAAAGAGGAAATTGCAAGACTTAAGGCTGCTGAATGGGCATCAAGAGGTTATGGGCAATCATCAGGCAAAGGATCATCCTCTCGCACTGGCCGATGAACTCTGTATAATCTTTTTGAAAAACTTTGTAAATTAAACTTCTTGTTTAATGAGCAATGTTTGTTTTTAAATCTTTCATGCTTTACTATGAACTGCTTATTCTGTGTGTGCATGAAATTTAAACCACTGGTTTAAAGACATGTCCTATATTGCCTAATCTGCCTATTCTGCATGTTTTTAAACTCAGTCTAATTACAAGTGTCTGATGCTTAAATTCCTGTTATGTAAACACTTTGTAATTCTTGAATACAATGACATGTATGTAAGTTCATCTAGGGCATGCTTATTTAATATATCAATCTTACAAGCATGTTATTACTAGACTTGAACATGGTCAGCTGATATTGTATTCGTAGGGTCATGGACTCAAGCAAATAGGAGGAGATTGTTGTATTTTAGCCTAGATTTGCTTGAATCCATAACCTAAGTCTAAGACAAGGTGACTAATGGGCCTGCGTGTCTGTTAGTGTGGCAACTTGTACTTAGGCAGAGCTTGAATAGCCTAGGGTTGCTAATTGTATAAGTCTTGAAGAAGATAGCCTGTAAGGATATCGGCCATCCTCTCTACATCTGCCGAAGTGTGCATCAGCAGAGTCCTTCAAGATATCGGACAAGTTCATCTAAGCCAAGCCTCATCAGCTAAGTTGAAGACCCCAAGATCGTCCGATATAGAACTGCCGAAGACATGTCCTGATTTGAAGCTTTCATTGACTTCGATGCAACGTTAACCTGCAAAACGCATTCAATGAAGCCTTCCATTCTTGGCATACAGCTCAGAAAAGGACATTCTGCCTGCAAACACAGTCTACCTATTTTTGGCAAAGTGTCAGGAGACAGACTGTAACTTGCAGAACCGCCTATCAGTGCTTAACAACACCATTAGAGCATTGAATGCTCTTAAATTCAAATTGAGCAACTCATGAAGATCTCCAACGGCTCCAAGGTCCTCCCTGCATATAAAAGGAGACTTCATGGCAGCATTCATCTCTCTTCAACAACTACAACTCTGAATCCTCTTCATCTTCTTCAAGTGCATTAAAGCTTAAACGTCCTATCTGTATACATACATTGAAGAGCTTCATACTTAGACTTCTAGTCCATTAAAAGCTCTTCATTGATTGCAACACCTAGCTTTTCATAGCTCACGAGAATTATATCTTATTGATATCAATTCTCCCACACAAACACTTGGTCAACAAAATTTTTGTACACTATCCATTAGAAACTTAGTCTGTAAAACATCTAGTGGAAAAACTTAGTACACGATTTTCAAATCCAAAGTTGACCACTTTGGTTGTGGACGTAGCACTTATTTATAAGTGTGAACCATATTAAATATTCTGTCTATTTGTGTGTGATTGTGAATTGATTGTGTTGCTTTAAATTTCCAGATTTCCAAGCTGTTAAGAACTGCTGATCTTGACCTGTGAAGATCAGCTATTCTCAACTTGTCCTGTGCTTCACAAGTCTTCCGCCTGCAAAATTTTTAAAACCCTGGTGAAGTAAGATTTTTGAATCGATTTCAAAAATTGGACATAGGCTATTCAACCCCCCCTTCTAGCCTATATAGAGCAACCTTGGACCTAACACATGACACGTAATTTCACTTTTAGATTTTCTTTTAATTGATTTTCTTGGAGTTTTATTAGTTGTGGGTTAAGCTGGCATTTATTTTAACCTTGGTTTTCTAAACTTATAATATTTTATTTTAGAGTAATTCTTGGCTTTTCTTACAGATTTAGGTATTTTGGATTGAGGGATATTATATGCAAACTGATGACAAAATTCACCTAATTCTTTACGACTAGTTATACCTTGTTTTTTAAGTTGAGCTTTAAGATTTAAATCATTACAGAGGGCTAATCCTTCTGCTGTACATTCAGCAAATAATTCACCATATGTATAATTATCATAAGGAATATAATTACCACCATGTCTATTTTTTATTCTCGTTTTTACTTTTTCAACGAAGTTCTTAAAGAAGAAGAAACCAATTCAAAAACCTCTATTCAAAGTATGGAAGACAACGAAGACATGGAACATTATATGGGATTAATTCCGTATTCTCAAGCAGAGCATCAAGATGATTAAAGATCATGATGATAAATTCCTCTATTTTCCCAAAGCCTAAAATCACGGAAGAAAAAGAAGAAAGGTCAAATTCTCCTCACAGGTCGAAAGCAAGAAAAAGAAGAAAGGACAAGGCCTCACAGGAAGACAAAAGCATTACGAAGAAAAAAGGTGTCACGGGTGACAAAAGTCTCTCCACTAAAGCTTCTATGGCCGATAAAAACTTATTCCTCAAAAAGGACGGTGTAAACAAAAAGAAGGAAAAAGGAGTCAAAAGCTTATTCCCCACTAATTAAAGGTGTCTCCCACTAAAAGCATTCGAGCGCACTCACGGACTTAAAGACGTTTGAAATCTGCAAATTTAATCCTATAAATGGGATCGAAGGTGAAGCCTCAGAGGAGACGGCCGAATATAACGGCAAAAATAAATCTCTCTCTCTCTCTCTCTCTCTCTCTCTCTCTCTCTCTCTCTCTCTCTCTCGGCTCATGTGTTGAGCACAACCCTCCTTTGTAAATATTTTTAGTTTTAAATAAATTTAAAGATAGAATCATTTACGGATTCAAGTTGTAAGTTTTTCTTTTCTTTCCCTCTTTTGTAAATAGTTTTATGTTTCAATAATATTCAGTTTTATTTCATAAAGTTTTTTATATTCATTTAATTTTGTTATTTTCTAACCCTGGGTTTTTTTGTGTGTGTGTGTGTATATATATATATATATATATATATATATATATATATATATATATATAAATCAAACATGGTTCTTGTCAATGCACTTTGCTTGCTTTTTAAACATTTAATTTAATGATTTACAGGTCCATATCTTCATGTGGTTCATTGTTAACTTGTCAAATTATCATGTTCTCAAATGAGCTAACTCATTATCTTTAAGAATATTGGTAAGTAAATGATACTTGGAAACAAGCATTTCTCATTAGTCAACAGAAAAACACACCAGACTTGAAAGAAGAGAAACAAGGGTTGAGTTGACTTGGAAGCTAGAAAGACTCCAAAGATTCTTAAGGGTAATCAAATATGTAAAATTAAAGCTTGATTAGTTCATACTAAATTATGATTCTTAAGGGTAATCAAATATTTTTTTTATTTTAGTCATAACTTCTCAAATGAAATTTTTTTTTTGGAAAAGTTACTATTTGTAACTTGTGAAAAGTCGAAAAAATAGACGCAACTTCTCATAAACACTTTTCTACCGGAACATTTGCATACATGTTTATAACTTTCTGACAACTTTTCGGCAACTATTTTTTTCTTAACAGAGCACCAACAAGCCCCAAGTCATACCATATACCTGCTCATGTCGCCTCTGACCATAATCCATAAAATGATCATGGCAGCAGCCGATTTATGGATTTTTCTTCTATTTTTTTCTCTTTTCTTTCAGTTTTGCGGGGAGGCCAGGTGGCAAAGAGAGTGGCAAAGTTCACTCCAGCCTTTGTTTCTTATGCAATGCACTTGAAGAAGATGCTACCTGATACAAACATACATAAAAATTGTGTCAGAAAACTAAAGGAGAACAGATTTACTTAAAATTGTCTAGAATTGCATTTATGTATTTTTTTTAAAAAAATAATTTAAAAAAAAAACAAAGAAGTTAAGTGCCCCCCTCGATTTTTAGGAGAGCATTACATTTGGAGTGTGTAGGTTGGCACTGCTCGCAACCTAAGAATTCAACTCTAATTGACAAAAGACTGGTTTTGATTGACATCCGAAATGAAACAATCAAAATGAAAAGGAACTTCAAATTTTCAATCATCTTTGTCTCATGGCAGCTAGATAAATAGACGGATATACTAATTTATCCGAATCCCGGGTTTGGTAGAACTTTCTTATGTCAGATAATAATATCCAAATACCTAGATAACCCCCTTATCTCGGAGTGAATAATAACTCATGGGATTACATAATTGGCGAGATTAGTTTTATCCCTGGTCTAATAAACATCGGATAACTCTATATCCGAAATAAAATAATCTTAGATAAAGTAATTTATTCTTCTCAGTATTAGGACTGTTTTCTCTATGCTACTATGTGTCAACATGGACAACTATGCTAAAAGATAATGTAAAACACATTATCTGACATCCTCAAGGAAGTTGTATTTTCATGGTCCATGAGGTAGCTATGGAAAATATTAAATCATCATTTTCATTGGATTCTGCAGCAAGCCTTGCAATACCAACTCAAAGCAAAGAAAGAGTTTTTTCTTATAAATTGAGGGAGTTGATTCCACAAATAAGCCTGCCTATCCCTTAGACAGAAGGCCCACATCGGGAGGGAGCCTGTGCCTGAACTACATCCACAAAGAAATGCTGGGAAGGTCAATATTTCTACATAAGATATCTTACTTTCACTTTCTTTAGGAGATGCTTTGTCAGGGACAAAAGATCTTTCCAGGTCAAATTGATCCTTTTGATGCTGCAGATCCACTTCTGCATTCACCGGTTAATAAAGAGAAAAGCCCATCGCATTCATTCCCAGTAGATCCTTCTTATCCCAAAGAATTGAAAGGAAGTTCATTTATAGAAGAGTTAGGAAGATAAAGCAAGAAGAAAGAGACTACTTTTGATGTCCCTCGATTGTGCTTAGTTTAGATAGTAAGGAAATTCATTTCATTCAAGCAGGTAAGGCTTGACCGTCTGTTCTCTCCTGGTCGAGACAGGCAAAAAAGTAGCAATGTATTACTCCGTCCCAAAACGAGTGTACATTTTTAGCTTTTCACCAAAATTAAGGAAGTTGACTTTTCGGTGACTTTAGTAGCACATATACATGAATACCCTTAGTGTCCACATATAACATTGCAAGTTCACACTAGGACATGAGGTGAAATTAGTAAACTTATATAAAACACTCATTTTGAGATAAAAATTCTAAAAAATGAACACTCATTTTGGGAAGGATCAAGGATGGAGTACATGTTTTAAATCAAATATGATGCAAAACATGTGGGAATTAGCAAAAAAATATTTCTTCTATAACTAAATTATGCGCCTCGCCCTTTTATATTAAAAAAAATAGCAAAAATATATCAAAAAAACTTTGGGGTCTGTTTAAAAATGGATTGCAGTATAATAGTGTCAGAGAATAAGTGGTATTATGAAGGGTGCTAATTGTAACATTATGTTTTATATGCACGTATATATAAATACCCTAGCCTAACTAGTTTAGGGTTACTGCTTCTAAATCATACTTTATTCTTGTATTCTTCTCTATAATCTTTAGGAGAAAACTGGACTAATCGTCCCCCTATTCAGCAGGTCTACTCTCGACGTCAAAGAGCAGACTCCTCCAATACCTCTTGATGCAGTCCCTACCAAGCCAGTCCTCTCATCTGCAGATCCTAGCACTCCGGTGCCCTTACCATCTGATTTAGATGTTCTGATTGCTCTTCGAAAAGGTAAGCGTAGTTGTGCCCAGTATTCCATTAATAACTACATTAGTTACTCTGGTTTGTCTTCCTCTACTTGTTCCTTCATAAGTTCTCTCGACTCTTATACTATTCCTAAGTCTGTATCCGATGAGGCAGTGGCTCAGCCTGGTTAGTGGTGCACCCTATGGAAGAGGAGATGAGTGCTCTTGAGCATAATCAAACTTGGGATTTTGTTCCGTTGCCCGATGGTAAGTGGGTATACAAAGTGAAAGTGAATCTCGATGGTTCATTAGCTCGCTTGAAAGCTAGTCTAGTGGCGAAGGGTTATGCCCAGACTTATAGTGTGGATTATTCGGACACATTCTCTCCGGTTGCAAAGTTGGCTTCTGTTTGATTGCTTGTTTCTCTTGTTGCATCATATCACTAGTCGCTTCACCAACTAGATGTGAAGAATCAATTTCATCACGGTGATTTGCACAAAGAGGTTTATCTAGAACAACCATCGGGGTTTGTTGTTCAAGGGGAGTCACGAATGGTTTGCAAATTAAAAAAGTCATTATATAGCTTAAAACAGTCTCCTAGAGCTTGGTTTGGAAGATTTAGTAGGGTGGTGTTAGAGTTCGGCCTTATGCGGTGCAACAGTGATCATTCAATCTTTTATCGTCACTCTAGTGCAAGGTGTATTCTTTTAGCATTATATGTTGATGATATCGTTATTACCGGTGGAGATAGTGAGGGTATTTTTTCTCAGAACTTGAAGTATTTTTTTGAGAATTGAAGTTGCCCTTTCGAAACAAGGCATTTTCTTTTTTCAACAGAAGTATGTACTTGATTGCTTACTAACACCGGGATGTTAGGGGCAAAACAAGTTGAAACTCCTATGGATACAAATATAAAGCTTAGAGTTGATGATGGTGAAGAATTGGTTCATTCGGAGAGGTATCGTAAGCTTGTAAGGAAGTTGAACTATTTAGTTGTGACTAGACCCGACCTTGCATTTCCAGCAAGTATAGTCAGTCAATTCATATCATCTCCACGATGTACTCAATGGGAGGCTATGGTGAGAATCCTCTGATATCTTAAGGGAGCTCCAGGTCGTAGGTTACTTTTCGAGATTATGGGCACACGAGAGTTGAGGGTTTTTGTGATGCTGATTGGGCTAGCTCCGTTTCAGATAGGAAATAAACTACAGGGTATTGTATATTTGTTGGAGGTAACTTAGTATCTTGAAAAAGCAAGAAGCAACCAGTAGTATTGAGATCAAGTGCGGAGCCAGAATATAGAGTCATGGCTCAATCGACATGTGAGTTGATGTGGATTCCTCAAATACTTGATGAGATAGGGTTTGTCAGTTCATGATAATCAAGCAGCCATTGATATTGTGTCGAATCCTGTATTATATTGAGGTTGACTATCATTTCATTTGCGAGAAGCTGCAACAGAAGGTTATTGTCACAAGTTATGTCAAGTCGGGCGAACACTTGGCTGATGTGCTTACAAAGCCCTTGGTTGGAAATAGGTTGCGTTATATTAGTAACAAGCTGGGTATGCATGATATTTATACTCCAGCTTGAGGGGGAGTGTTAGAGAATAAGGGGTATTATCAAGAGTGCTAATTGTAATATTATGTTTTATATGCACATATATATAAACACCCTAGCCTAACCAGTTTAGGGTTACGGCTTCCAAATCATACGCCTTATTACTAATTGCAACATTATGTTTTATATGCACTTGTGTCTATATATATATATATATATATATATATATATATATATATATATATATATATATATGTATATATATATATATATGTATATATATATATATATGTATATATATATATATATATGGGGGAGTATTCAATGATTACTTCAAAAATATAACTATCAATGGTTACTATTATAACAACCATTGGATTGAAAATCAATGGCTAAGATTTAATGCATTAAATGACTCACCTAGTTGCATTAATTACATTTTTCAAGTAACCATTAAATCTTAGCCATTGATTTTCTATCCAATGGTTGTTATAATAGTAACCATTGATAGTTATATTTTTGAAGTAACCATTGAATACTCCCCCATATATATATATATATATATATATATATATATATATATATATATATATATATATATACACTCCTTCCTTCCCAAAATGAGCGTTCATTTTTATATAAGTTTACTAATTTCACCTTTGGCACCCAATCATATCCTAGTGTGGACTTGCAATGTTATATGGACAGTAAGGACATTAATGTATATATGCTACTATAACGGCACAAAAGAACTTCCTTAATTTAGTGAAAAGCTAAAAACGGACACTCATTTTGGATGGAATGGATGGAGGGAGTATATATTTCAAAAACTTGACTAAAAATTTTAAGTTGTCATGAGGTACTCCTTGAGGAGCCCGACGCATGTCGGACGACCATGGCCCCTTTTGTGTCGACAAGGGTATGGTGGGTGAAATGAAGAGCCCTTGGTAAACAGCTATATTCAGCCATCATATAATGGTGCTTGTTGCATCGCAAATCCGTTCGAGCAAGTCAGCATTTTCTTCCGGAATGTCTTGTTTCCAATGCTTTCTTCCATCTTTTCTTCAATTTCTCTATACCCTATACCCAACAGACACCTACCAACCTTTCCAGATTGAACTGCACCTAATCAAACTTTCATGATATTGCTGTCTCTTTGATTCCTTTTGCACATGGAATATATCAAAAGCAAGAGATAATGATGATTTTAATCATGCTAGAGTTTCTCCATGGCATCACACAGAAATGCCGGAATTCTTCACTGGTTGTCCTTGGGAGCTCAACCCATATACACAAGCAAAACATAGGAAATCTTTAGTCTCAGTGAAATGGGCCCCCTCCTGACAAATTTCTTGATGTGTTTACTCCCTTTCAGAATGAAGTTATTCTGCTGTTTTCAGAGAAGATGTAAGGAAAAAAAATAAATAAATAAACTTTTGTTTCTCAACTGAACTCAGCCTTAGACACAAAGAATTGGGTCATCAATAGATCAATTGTTTTTGTTATAGAAGAATGATCCTTGGCAATAACTGTGTACTATCTATGGTGGGAGTGGGCAACATTAATTTGTTGCACTCAACGCAAAGACCTTGAGGTCCTTGGTTCCAAGCCAAGGTTACCTATCCAAAAAAAAGTAAAGTATTTTGTTGGAGAGTATAAAAACATGGAGGTAGCTGTGCTCTTTTTTAATAATTTACTCCCCCGTCCCAAAAAGACCGTCTCATTTGACTTTTCACACAGATCAAAAAAGATCATTAATTAGTGTCTATTTTTCCTATATTAACCCTATTATTTATAGCAAAATGTGTTAGTTACCCCATTAATGAGTAAAAAAGTTAATAAAACTTTAATTAATGAGGGGTAAAGTAGGAAACTAAGATAATTAATTACTCCACTTTTAGAAAGTTGATAAGCATTTTGAGACAGATAAAAATAGAAAGGAAGACAATCTTTTGCGATGACCTAAAGTTTCAGTTGAAAAAAGCTCTCTGGATTTCTTCCCATTTGTACAATGCACACAATTTCTTAAGTTGATATAGCCCTCACTCTTTAATTATTCCCTCAATATTCAGAGCCCCTCTGCAGTTCATCCAGAAAATGTAAACACATCAAGAAATTTGGCCAGCGAAGACCTCCTTCCAAGAAACTTTTGGCTGATGACTCCTCAAAGATTCCCAAGAACTTGATTAAATAAATTGTTCAATCTTTATCATTTGTGTAACCCTTTTTTTTTTTTTTTTGTAATTTATAAATGAAGGACAAGGGTTTTGTAGAATAAACTTCTTCTTTACCAAAATACTTTCAGTTCAACCTGAAACTTACATTCTTATGGACTGACCAGAATAGACTAAACTTAAACCGAACTGGCCCAAGTTCATGAATTCCCAGACAGGCACCAAGATTAATGGATGGAACGAAGCTCGCTCATTATGATATTTTATACCCAAAAACCTTACCATTTGTGTGCAAAACTAAAGACATTCTCTACCCAAAGGGCCTGGAACAGAGTGATAAAGTTTAGTCCAACAAAAACATCAAAAGCATAGCAATTTTAGTCTGACAAACTTGCGGGCAAGACTTCTTTTCTCTTATTTTATTTTTTGTGTAAGGGAAGGACGCTAATATATAATGGCAATGCCATCGGCACTCCAGTTTTCAATAAGCACTCCATAGTAAGTGAAGTAAAGGATCATATGGAGGCATAGGTTGAAAAGTAGAATGCATAGCTTTTTGCCACACACCCACCTAGAGAGAGACACATGCGAGGATGTGCATCCACACACACAAATGCATATACATACGCAACCAAGCATGCTGAGTTTCCAACTAATGTTTCTCAACTAAAATTTCCGACTATTATCTCCTAGAGATGTAGAAAAAGAAACTAGTAGACAACAAAGATCATAAAATATTGTGAACTTACAACTTGGACTCTTCAGACGTGTGATCTTCAGAAAGTCAAAATTAAATGTCATCAAGCATCTTAATTTAACACTGTAAAGTAAGAAATTGAACAAGGAGAAGAGTGTGCTTACAGAGCTCGAGAGTTGTTCATTGATGTAGGACATGGATCTCAACATTGCTTCAAGTGTGTCTCTAGTAAGCTGAAACTTAACATCTTTCTCTCCTAATGGAGACTTGGTATAATCTTGCAGCTACAAAGGAAAAGAAGTAAAATAAAGTGTGAAGAGAAATAAGAACACTATTTGGAAGATGACGATATTGATACTCAGAGAACTGCTAATAGAAGAAGAACAACAACAATGTAATAACAATTCAACTATCCAATTGTTCGCAATTTCCTTAATCCAATTGAGGATTCTCCACTTCCTTTTTCACAGTAAATGCACCAAAAAGCTACCCCTCTCCCCCTTCTCCCAACCCCAACCACGGAGAAATAATTATAATAATGGTAATAATAATAATAATAATAATAATAATAAATCCTTCCATCTACAAAACCGAACTAATGTCCATTTTTGCTAGGCTCTATGTTACCTGCGCCCGGCTATGAGGACAGTATACGGATGTGGATATGGATCAAGGTATTGGGTCTGGCAAAATTTTAAGACTTTGCACTAATTTAGTGTAAAAATGTCACACCCACACCCACACCCACACCTACCACATTGTACTCATCAAAACCAAAGACCAAAGCAACCAAAAAGGCCGGGAAAGAAAAACAAACAAACAAGAATGGGATTAGTAGTAGAATATTTTGTGCTCCATACGTTCCATGCATAGAGTCCCTATTCTATTTTGGGATATTCCATTTAAAGAGTCAATTCTCATAAATTATGCCTACAATCTCCATAACTTTTCAAGTTGCCTCCATATGTAATATAAATATCTTGGGTACACTCCAAGTGTTATTGTAATTATGATCTACTCCAAGTATACTAAGATATCGTTAATTATTAAACTTTTTAAACATGGACTCTTTGAGCGTAACGGAGGGAGTATTTATATTTCAGAATACGTTAAGTTGTAACTATTCCATTAGGATTCAGTAGGAATTTTCATTGATTACAAATATGGAATTTTCATTGATTACAAATATTTTAGTCTAGAAGAATTCTCGAGTTAGTTTGAATATTAAACTTTTATATAACATAATCCTAGAAGACTTAAGGACTTTCAATAGTCTGGGCATGATAAATATTTATGCTCCATCTTGAGGAAGAGTGTAAAAAGAATAAGTTTATGGGCTTTCTATGTATTGGGCCAAAGTATGGAGTATGTATATATATTACTAGGTTAGTACCCATGCGATGCACGATTTTAATAAATAAATAAAAAAACTAAAAAAGTTGTTTATAATAAGAGAATTTCCTAAATTCATCATAAGTTATTGAAAATATTTTAATTGAAATACTTGAACAAAACTAAAATAGGATAAATATTGAATACAAATCGAAATTACTTGTAATAATATTTGCAATGTAAAAAATTTAATAACATCTAGTTTATTTTTTAAAGGTGTAATTGAAAGATGTGCATTGAAATTTGTTGTAGAAATGCGAACTTAAGAGATGTGCATTGCAAATGTGACAGCAAATGAGACAGCTTAGGAAATGGGACAACTAACAATTGTGGAGGGAATTACTAAAAGGAGACTAGGTGGGTACAAGTTAAGAAAGGTAGGGGATTAGGTGAGAAAAAATTGAACGTAAAGCTGTCACGTGGCAGCAGTTATAGAAGTGGCTTATCTTAGAAGAAGATACGATCAATTAAACAAGAATCCTCTCTCTCTCTCTCTCTCTCTCTCTCTCTCTCTCTCTCTCTCTCTCTCTCTCTCTCTCTCTCATAATCTCTTCTATGCTATCTCTCTCTTTCTTCCTCTTTCTTTCTTTATTTCTTTGATTGAATACTATTTACAAAAAAAAAACAGAACAGATCATTGTCATGTGGCACCTTGCTCGCATCCTGGTAAACTCTACAACATCGAAAAAGTACGTATTCTTCATTGTTGTAGTAGAGATTAGTATTTCATACTCGCTCTGTCCTCAAATGAAAGTCCATTATTAAAAAAGTTGTCTCAGAATGAATGTCAATTTTGTGATGAAGTTACTAAATTCACCTTGCGAACTATCATGTCCAATGTGCATTTACAATGCTATAACGTGATATATGTGCCACTAAAATGGCTTAAAAGTCAACTTCCATAATTTCCTTGAAAAACAAAAAATGAACACTTACTTTAGGATGGAGGGAGTATTATTTGGCAAGTTGTAGGTTTGCAAAGGGTCCTACTTTAAACCCACTTATCGCACACTCAAACTTATTCCCATCCCTACTTCCCTTGTCCTTGTTATAGCAACCTTGTCGATCGCAAACTTTGTTGAGTTGCTTTCATTATTTTTTTGTTTTCTTACTAGCAATGTTAGCAAAGTTATATTTTTTACCATTCCTTGCAATTAACATGAAGGGAAGAAATTACACCAAAAAAAAAAGTTAAAAAAAAAAAAAAAAACTTCCGGCCCTAGATGTCTTATAAGCATAGAAGATATGGAATGTTAGAGTATCAACCTTTGAGCAACGCCTTAGCAAACTTAGACTAGACTATGAACCGGGTGAATCTCTCTCTAGATAGAGTAGATAAAAAGGCAGGCAAGGGGAAGGTTGATGACGTTGAGGGCGAGATGATAGTCTCCCCCAACAAACAAGGTACTCCTAATAGCTCTTTTTGTGAGTAAGCCAAGTATTCTAGGAACATTTGCCTGGGTAAGTAGGGATTAGGGTGTTTTTAAGGAGAGTGGAGTTCAAGTGGTGCGTCGGCCTGCTGATGCCACACGCAACATTAACTTTGCGGATCTTCCCCTTCACCAAGCAACATGTAGCCTCCTGATAGACCCCAACCTTATCAAAAGCAGTTCTACCAAGAGGATGTTCAAACACGTGCAGTTGATGTCACACACAACCTAAAACTTAGGAAATTGTGACCTAAACCTTCACAATGAAGTTGGAAGACATCAAGGTGCACTTCAAGCTAACTAGGGTTGTTACTACCAACAGGATACATGGATGTCACTCGAAAGTGAAAGTCAATGGTCCTAGTTTTTGCAGTCAACTTGACCCTTCTGTCTTCGTGGAATGGGTAATGGGCATAGAGGATTACTTTGTTTTCTATGATATGGTTGACTAGCATCAACTGTGTTTTCTAAGCTAAAGTTTGAGGGTTCGACAATGCAGTTATAGCAGAGTGTTGAACAAACTTTACAGCGGTTAAGTGAACCACCTATTTCTACTTGGGGTGAAATGAAAACACTTACAAAACAGAAATACCTTCACACTTATCATGCTGGTCAGTTCCATATTACTTTCTCCAATTTTTTCTTGGAGATCAAGGGTATTTTTGCTTTTTTGTTGCTAGGAATGTGTCAAAAAACTAATCAATGAATCTTATTAAAAGACCATCTAGAACTTGAGTCATTTTGACCAAATCTCGATAGGATTTATGTTTTAACTTATAGTTAAGAGTTGGGAATCCAAATCCTATTAGGACTTAGCGCTTACAGGCTATATATATATATATATATATATATATATATATATATATATATATATATATATATATATATATATATATACGGGGAAGGTTTCAATGGTTACTTTCTCTCACTAATCATTAATAGGTACTATTATATTATCCATTGGATCAAAAATCAAAGGTTGAGATTATTTGCATTAAATGACTCACCTACTTGCATTAATTGCATTTTCCAACTAATCAATTAATCTCAACCAATGATTTTTGATCCAATGGATAATAATAATAATAGTAACCATCAATGGTTAGTGAAATAAAGTAACCATTGAAAACTCCTCCATATATATATATATATATAGGTAATCCTTAAACAGAACGATAACAAGAGTTTTCCAGTAGCAATTCGTTTTGCTATCTTAGAATTGTCTAATACATTCCCTCAGGTGTGATGATCAAGAACACCGAGTGTGATATCGAAGGTAGCTTCGTGTGGAGTCAGTTTTCTTCTCTGTTTTGTCTGATACAATTCGTAGGTCATTTGTATTTAACTGGCTGAGCACGAGAGACCCCACAAAATCCTTCAGTGTAGATAGGACTTTGGGCTTCCAAATACAACACATATCTTTTTCTTTTTCTTCCAAAGCGAAGAAAAAGGGTTGCAAGACCAAATAAGACTCTTTGATGTAAACCTACCATTAGGATTGTTGGTCCTTCAGTGATTTACTTAAAACCATTCTAATTTATTTCGAAACACAACACATATTAGCCAACTTAATAACTTAAGCTCATGACATTAAGTATGACTTAAATATTTTAAGTCAATTACTGATAATTGGCATAAGTCAGTCATAGCCTGATAATGTATATGACTTATCTCTTATGTTAAGTCTACTGATTTTTAGAGGAAGCTTCCTTGATAAGCTTTCGTACCTATCTTTTGAATTTGCATTGGTACTTTGCATGCTTTAAATTCAAACATGTTTTATGCTTAATGTTTTCTGACACACTTTTCGTTTTAAGCTTTACTGTGTATTTCAGAATGAAAACACAGCTCATACCTACTTCTAAGATAGCATATAGCTCGAGGAGAGTTGTTCGCCCATTTTGACTCAGACGTCTTCAGAACATTTAATGCAAAGTCAAAAGCTTCCAACAGCCACAAGCTTATCTCTATCTATATAAAGCCACAGAAGCAACGAAGAACTCAACCTCATTATTCGAAGCTCTCAAGCATTCAAAGCATTCATAACACTTCAAGAATTCTAGAGCTTCTGCATTAAAGAGAAAATTACTTAGAGCATTTATTGTTTATTCTCTTCTCTTTGTATTTGCCTTTATTAGTTCAATCATTGTATAGAATCTCTCCTACTACTTAATTTTTTGAGGGATCTTTGATAGTAACTCACGAGATTGATTTGTTCCTGTTGAACATTCAATCTCCATATTCACTGGTATTGTTGTACACTGATCCGTTAGTGATTATCTAGGATTATTAATATTAGAGCACTTCAAAATCTAAGTTTGACAACTTGGTAGTGGACAGTCTTCATACAGTGAACCACTTTATATCTCGTATTCATCTCGCTTTCCTTACTTGTGATATTTTGGCCAACTCATGAAAGCTTTAAGCATTGCCAAATTACTTAAAGCCTAAATCAGTCAAGAAGCAATCATCAATCAAGTTACTTGTTCATCAGCTGATTCTTTATCTCCAACTTTTGATTTTAACAAAAGCTTATTTTCTGCTGCGAAGGTTTTATAAAAGTTTTAAAACTTCACAAAAAAAAAAATTATAAGGCTATTCACACCCCCCCCCTCTAGCCTTCTCAGTTGCCTAAGTGGACGTACAGGATCCAGAAGCCACGCTTCCTTATCACGACTCTCAAGAGCACTATGTGCCGGGAGGTGGTCTAGTAAGACCAGCAACTCCTCATTTTCATGGTCATTCAGATTCTGACAAGAAAACTGGAGATTGGAGCATTACAAAGAGAAAGCCTGAACAGCTGGGGACAAAGACTAGAGCGGTTCCCGTCCCAACCTAGTTGTCTTCCCAAAAAATGCACACGAGTCCCATTCCCAAGAAGCAAATGAAATGGGGCTAGAAGTAATGAAGAAATGAGTGAACAAACTTCCACAAACTTATGTAGGTTGTGAAAGATCCAATGCCAGCATTCCAAGACCACCTTCCTCTTAAGATGACAACTCTATTCCATGCCACAAGATGAATCAGCAATTGGTCATGAGCGTTACACATGACATAGATATTCAACTCCAAATAAGTACCTCAAATGAAGCTAGAATACTTTGTTAAACAACCCCTAGAGGTCCATTCTCACATTCAAGAAGGGTGAGCAAGATAAAAAAGATTGTATGGAAATTCATGCTAATTTATTTCCCCGAAGCAAATTTCCTCATTAAAAACTACCTTGCATGTTAATTTCAGCTTCTTTTTTTTTCTTATTAACAAAGAACCTTACATGTTTTTGTAAATCATTCTGTTTTACTAAGTAGTTTTGAAAAGAAAATTCATTTGTCGTTCCATTGACATAAAAATGAAGTCCACACACTTCAAAATGTGTGTTTCAGCTAGAATCTACATTAGAATATTTACTAACAAACATAATATATTGTATGTATTTGCTAAACATTACACATGACCTACAGATACTCGGTACCTTGTAGGCTCTGCTCTACAGGGCCAAAAGATAGGGTGTGGGCATGTGGACATGGCCTATGGCTGTATATGATATACTCTATTTACCATAGTTATTGAATTGGGATATGTATCGTGTATCATAATTTTATTTTCATGACATGTCAAGATACATTATGCGTATCGTAAGATACACTTTGCATATAAATATACACAAATTTTTAGGTAAACCATCTAGAATTATAAAATATACATATAAGATGTAGGAACCATAAGTTTATCCATAAATTTTTGAATAGCTAATGATTAGAATCTTATTGATTATAAGTTATGACACAAATTTATGTTTTCAACTGATTTAAACTGAAGAATAATTCAATATAAAAGAACCTAAAGAATTTCATGGAATTATTAGTTTTAGAAAGCTCGAACAGTCTTTAATTAAGACTTTGTATGAAAAAAATGATTTTTATAATTATAATAGAGTTTTTTTGGTGCGATTTTATATTATACACCATTGAAACGTAAGATACACTACCATTTTGAGGATATGAATAATTTATCGCAGGATACATTGTCAAATGGGATACACTCCTAACATAGGTATCGATTACCCTCATTCTTGTATCATGTCATAGGATACATATCGCGTATTGTAAGATACTGATAACTATGCTATTTACAATATCTTTATTAAACATGACACAAAATTTATGACCATGAGAACTGGTTAAACATATTAAAAGTTTCAGACTCTTATTACGAATAGTTAACAGATTAATAATAGCTGATTATATCAAAGTATCAAAAACTTGATTGAAAATCATGAGCTGGCATGTCGTATTGTGTCGACACAGGTATGGCGGGCTAAGACAAAGAGTCCATTTGTCACACAGTACAAGACTAAGTAAACACGCACTAATTTATCTTTTTACCACTTGAATTTGCATACCTTGAGACTAATGATAACTCTATTAGTTGGTGTCTTGTTCCAATTCTCCAAGGTCCAAGTCATTGACTTCAGACGAGGTAGAGTTCCCTGAATAAATAAAAGATGGAAATTAAGAGGCAGCCAAAAAAGTAAGTTCCTTATTGTATTTATCAACTTTTTCTGTAAAGAGAAAATTAAAATTAATGAAAACAAAAGAAACTTCATTGTGTCAGCAAGCAAGTATCTGTATGTTGAAACCTTAGCAAGTTTTAGTAACATTTCAATTTCTAAAGGTAGCAGTTTGTATGTTAAACAAGCCCATCAGGTGGCACAGACTGCTTGAAGGGTGTACATTAATTTTTTATGGTCCTTTTAAGTAATTCAAATTCAATATTGTCAATGAATAAATATCACATATAATTGCTGGTTCAAACATATAAATGCATTTCACTGATGAGTGAACATTAGTAGCTAATGATACATGACCATGGGATCAAAGTTCCACAATTTTGCATAAATGTCAAAGAGTAATGCTAGAGCCACTTAATGAGTACTCAATTTTGTGCACTAAATGATGTGGCATCCTATGTGTCATCTTATTTGGTATCTTATGGGCTCCACTATGAGTTAAAAAGTGAAGCCAACTAGATCACACATAGAATGCCACATCATTTATGCACAAAATTGAGTACTCATTAAGTGGCTCTAGCATTACTCCATGTTAATTTGTCAATCATAAGTTTGTTCAAACTATAACTTGGTAATCATTAGATTTTATGAATTGAGCCCCAACCAAGTGAGAAGTGACCATGAAGGCTCTAAATTAGAAAGACAATAAACTAAAAAAATAGAAATAAAAACAATTAAATAGAGAGGAATAAACAAAACAAAAGCAAAAAAGAAAATCAAGCGTAGACAACGGAAGCAATGATATTACATTGTATTATCTCCACCTACCAAATTGTTGGGAGCAGAAGCCTCTTGTTGAAGGAGCACGGGAGCCAATATTGAGACATCCGTTTCAGCTATGATTGGTGTAGAAGGCCCAATATTGTTGCGACTAAAATGAGCAACATGATCATCTTGTCGAGGCCAGAGAGATGCTGGTATTTCTGGAGAGGAGAAAGATGTGAATCCTGGTCCCAAGCTTGCATGCACCGGGTTAGAGAAATTGGTCCTTGGCAATAGATACTGGAAAAGTTGCAAATCAATGACAGAACAATGCAGTGAAAGAAGGCAAAGAAAGGTTTAATTTAGTACTAAGTGAAAAAGTTGGCACACAGAATTAGTGGTGCCCAGATTATTCCAATAGGGATTCAGAATTTTATGGGTCAAATGGGTCTTCGTTGTCTAGGTTTTCGGGGTTACTTTCAGTATTTAGAATTTTATTGTTATAAAATTAATATTATGTGTTTACAAGTTAGACTATAGCAACTGATAAATTCCACAAAGATAATTAGAGTTGAAACTTCCACGAGTATTTTGAGTTTTGTGCTTTTGGCAGCTTCGTGTGATTGGTCTACAAGGCTGATGCCTTTCTTCTCTCTTTACTTCCTTTACTTCTTCCCAACCCTATTCTGCTTGTTAGCTCGGCTGCGAAGTCTGGTGTCACACTAAATCTAATCTTGATTGCCATGAATGCTGGTGAGGATGATGAGGAAGCCAGGACATGCAAAATTGAAAGAAAAAAAATTAATAATAATAATGAATTGTGTGCATCACAAAAGGGGCTTGCACCTGTCGGAGAATGTTAAAGCAAGATATTCATTTAATTTATTGAGGTTTCAAGAGGTTTCAGGTTTCATTATTTCCCATACAATATTTACAACATTATGTAAGTAGCATTTGCAATCTAAGTCTGTGGACAACCTTTGTTTATACGCCTCTCTATGTCTAGGTAGGGCTGCAGGCCTGCAAATGAACTGAGCTCAGACTAAGACCATGCTCAGCTTGGCTCATTTTAATTTTGGGCTTGCTCAAACTTGGCTCGTTTTCATTTAAGATTGCATATGTGATGCTCAAGCCAAGCTTGGACTCATGTCTCAGTAGTTTGCGAGCGGGTTTCGCTCGTCTCGTATGTGCATGAATACGCAGATTATAGATGATAAAATTTGAACTTTTTTTTTTTTTTTTGTGATAAGTAAAAGTATATATAAACTCAAGCGTCAAAATAGGTGACGCATCCTTTGTACACTAGATGTATGCTCCAACACATTACTCAAAGATAATGCTATTTACAAAATCAACAAAAGAATGGCTGGAAATGTCCTCTGTCGCCGAGCACAGTGGTAAAGAGTATGCAACAGGCTATTACTCAATTGCACCAGAGACCTCTCCTCACTATCAAAAGCCCTCCTATTTCTTTCCTTCCAAATGGACCAGCATACGCCCAAAGGAACTGCCTCCCAAATGTGATTCCTCCTCCTTCACTTATAAAGCGAACAACTCAAAAAAAACTCACGAACTGAGCTGGGCATCACCCAAGAAATACCAAAAAGTCCAAAAATCATGTTCCACAATGTCATCGCCACAAGACAATGAAGCAGTAAGTGATTAACACTCTCCCCACTTCCTTTACACATGAAGCACCAGTTAACATAAATTTTCCTCCTCACCCATAAGTTCTCCCCCGTGAGAATGGCTTCATGGCAAGCCTCCCAAGCAAAAAAAGCTACTTGACAAAGAGCCAAGGATTTCCAAACTGTCTTCCAAGGGAAAGTGAAATCATTTCCTCCCAACAAAATAGAATAGTAGGATTTGAATGAAAAAATTTTCCGCCTCAAAGCAGCCCAACACACCATATCCTCCCTACTACGATCAATCTACTGTGAATAAAGTGTGTTAAAAAACTGTAACCCCGACTCCAATTCCCAGTCTTGAAAGTTTCTGCAAAAAATAGGATTCCACACCACTTTGCCATCCTCCCCTTGAAGTATAGCACTTACAAAACAATCCTTGTCAACCGCCAAATCAAACAAACTAGGGAACATTCTCCATAATTCCTCATCTCCGCACCATCTGTCCTTCCAAAAATTAATTTTTTCCCCATTCCCTACCTTAAAAGAAATATGTCTCTCAAGAGCAGTCCAGCCAGGACAGATGCCCTTCCACACTCCCGTCCCGTAGGGATTAGATATGTTGTTCGGGAACCACTTATGCTCACCCTCATATTTACACACCACCACTTTCCTCCACAAACCCTTACTATCATTCATATACCTCCAAAGCCATTTTCCAAGTAAAGCAAAGTTGAAACATTTAAGATTCTTGACACCTAAACCTCCCACTCTAATATTTGAACGAACCTTATCCCACCTCACCAAGTGATATTTGTGATCCTCACCCGAACCTTCCTATAAGAAATCTCTTTCCAGTTTTTCTAACCTCGTGCAAACCAAAGCTGAGAGAACAAACACCGACATAAAATATGTCGACAAATTGGATAAGGTGTTATTGATGAGAGTAACCCTACCAGCCTTGGACAACAATTGTTTTTTTCAACCCGCCAAGCGCCTCTCAAATCTCTCAATCACAGGGTTCCACACAGCTTTGCTCTTATATGTAGCACCAATCAGCAAGCCTAAGTACGTCGAGGGGAGAGAAGCAATCTTACAACCAAAGGCCGAAGCAAGGCACTCAATATTTGCTACTTCTCCGACCGACAAAATCTCACTCTTAGCAATATTTATCTGAAGACCCGACACCATCTGAAAGAACAAAAGCACCAAGCGAAGGTAACCCAACTGGGAAGCCTCTGCATCGCAAAAAATCAAAGTATCATCTCCAAACAAAAGATGTGAGACCGTGACCTCCAGCTCTCTAGTCCTTCCGACCCCAAACCCTCGACCCACCTCTTCCTGCTCTGTCTAAAAGTCTGCTCAATGCCTGTATAACGATGATAAATAGAAAAGGGGAAAGAGGGTCACATTGGTGTAAACCCCTCGAGCTAGCAAAAAATCCAGAAGGCTCGCCATTAATCAACACAAAAAACTGAACTGAGGAAATGTAGAAACGAATCCACTTCCTCCACTTATTCCCAAACCCCAACCTCTCCAACAAGTATAATAAAAAGTCCCAGTTGACATGGATCGTATGCTTTTTCTATGTCCAACTTACACAATAAACCTGGGTCCCACTTTGAACTCTTGCATCTACTATTTCATTGGCAATAAAAGATGCATCCGTGATTTGTCGATCCCCCACAAACACATGTTGAGAATCCGAAATAAGTTTGCCAATAACCTTTCTTAATCTCAAAGACAAAACTTTAGCAAGCAACTTATGTAATCTTTCAATTCACAAGCGCCTTTCTTCTTTGGAATCAACGCAAGGAAAGAGACATTAAGACTCTTCTCGAAGCACATATTCTCATCAAAGAAATGAAAAGTCTTCATAATGTCATCCTTAATCACCTCCCAACAAAAAGAAAAAAAAATGCTATCGAAAACCCATGGCCCTGGTGCTTCATCTCCGGTCAAGTTGCGCAATGCTTCTACCACTTCTTCTTCAGAAAAAGGAAGGTCCAACGCATCTCTATCTTCGGCCTCAAGAATATTAAAATACACACCATCAAGCCTCGGCCGCCAAATTCCCTCATCGGTATATAGCTTCGAGTAGAAATCCACAATACCCTCCCTGATTTGCTCCCTATCTTCAATCAACCTCCCCAATCATAATACTCCTGATAAGATTCGCATTCTTATGCGAGCTTGCCATCCTATGAAAAATTAGTGTTTCTATCTCCTTCTTTGAGCCATTGCACCTGAGATTTTTGTCTCAAGCAAATCTCTTCACTAATCAGTAGTCTCTCTAACTCGCTCCTAAGAAATGTGTGATGCTCCTCTTCCACCTCATTAAGACCTCCAGACCCAGCTTTCTCATCTAGGATTCTCACCTCCTCCATAACACTCTTAATCTTGATATTTATTCGCCCAAAAACCTCTCTATTCCAAACTTTCAAATCCTCTTTAAGAAGCTTCATCTTCTTCGCTAGACTAAAACACGGATTACCAGAAATCACATAAGAGCTCCACTTGGACCGAACCCAATCCAAAAACCTCGGTTCCTTTATCCACATATTCTCAAATCTGAACGGGGATTTGCCTTTCCAAGCCCCTCTACACTCCACCAGAAGTAAAGGAACATGGTCCGATACTACTCTGGGAAGGCATTGCTGAGAAGAGACACTAAAATGGTCGCACCAATCTGTAGAAATAAGAAAACGATCTATTCTGGAAATCAGTTCCTGTCCCCATGTCTAAACCAATCGTGATTGAAGAAGTTATGCCTTTACACCATGGAAATAAACACAAAATTTGTGTATTTATTTTGATATGTTATATGTAATATGTTTAAATAAATAAATAGATACATATATACAATTTATAAAAGGTTTAGCAAATCTAAACTTTAATCTATGAATATATGATAATGTATTATATCAAACACATAATTCATGAAATAGATATATAACGTTAAAAATATAAAAATTAGATGAGCAATTCACAAGCATGTTAACGAGTATTATTGATGTTCAAGCTTCACTCATTTTCTCAACGAACCAAGAATTTGGCTCAAACTAGATTCATTTCTACTTGAACCAATTTGATGCTGAGCCCTCAACAAGCCGAGCCCGAGCTTTTGCATGAACGGCTCGGTTCATTTACAGCCCTATGTGCGAGTTAGTATGGCACATCGAGCAAGACATATATTGTCAGGCTTAAAGATTCCACATTGCATGTTCATAAGTACAATTTCCAAAAATAGGTCTGAGAGTAACAGAAAGCTCAGCAAGTTGATAACTCGAACAAGTCATCCAAAGAGAAATTGATCAGCTCAACCTTCCCATCTTATAGATATGTTTAACATACTTCTTAGTAGTCACAGAATATCACCTGGTCTTTGGAGATTTCCTCCTTCCACTGAGTTTGAAATTTCTGGAACATCACTATAAGAATGCTATACAGATCAAGTGGCAGATCAGTTGGAAATAGCTGAGAAAGATCAGCACCAGAAACATTCTCATGTGCACATTTTCTGATAAGCGAACGAAGGCATGCCAAAACCTGTAATCAAAATTTTGCATGATGCGGTGTGTCAAAATAAAGGCACACACAAATGCACTAGAGAATCGCAAATGGTAGCTTAACCTGCTTACAGAAAAGGGTATACACAACACTGAGCATCCCATGAGATCTTTGATTATATACATGGAAATAAACACAAGTGTTTACTGTAACAGTTTTAAGATATTCTACTATTCAAGAAATTCTCTAAGCTTTGTATGAAAGGAAGCCAACACATCTTAAGTCTGCTTTTGCTCCAACTACTTAGGGCTCTTATGAACTCAGCTACTAAAGCATTCGACATACTTAATAGTAAGTTTCCTTTCAGTTCTTTTATTCCTTTTTCTTTTTTCTTTTTTCTTTCTTCTTTTTATTTTTGTTTTTGGGATACGGGGAGAAAGAATTTCCTTTTATTTATTTTTCTTTTCTTCACCATAATTGACCACAACTGTTGTCATCACAATAAGAGAATACATTATACATCTCGTTGACATGAGTCAAGTTCATAGCTAATGTTTGGTATAATGTGAGATACATGTTACAATTTACAACTACCCATGTCAAACTGCTTTAGGAAAATGTAAAATGACGTGATAGAGGGAACTTTGAAACTGAAAAAAGAATTTAAGATTTCCTTTTCACTTCATTTTGGCTCCCCTAAAATAATCTCACTATAGAATAAAAAACATTAATGAAAAAGCTGCTTCCAAAGAAAAGATGGAAAGTGAGAGAGATAGAGCTGGAACTTCTTACAGGATCGACATCACCAAGTGATGGAAGATTGAGAAGGGACTGAAAACGCGACTTCTCTGCAGTGTTGAGACCTGTTTTACGGGTTCTCCAAAGGGTTGAGAGGATGTGTTCAAGGTCTTCCTCTGACTTTATGGCCGATAACTTGTGTAGTTGCAGGAATAATAGTGTGTTTTCACCCATATGTTCCTCTTTCTGCTCTAACCCGAGTGGTGGAGACTTCCTCTTTTCTAAAGTTATTATTGAGAGTCTTGGGGGAGCCTTGCCCCAAAACTTGTGTATGCTTTTGGGCGGAAAGATTAATTCAGTTCACTGCACGAAAGTCATTGTGCTTGACGTCATAGACCACAAAAGTGCATGCAACTATTGAAAGGGAAAGTCAAATGAAGCTCACTGCAGGTTAATCGCCATGCTTGATATAATGCACAACGAGATAGTTCATAGTCTCCTAACAAAGAAGAGGAAAAAAACCCCAAAAATCATTGAAAAAATACAGCGATTGACACAACAAGTGCAGGTGATGTCCCCCAGGTTACTCATTCCACTAGGAATCCTCTATTAATCGAGTCAAGGTGTAAGCACTTAGCTACACCAGTATATCAATAGTTTCCATAAACAACTATGTATAGGAGTATCAATCCTATTCGAAACTTTGTGGCAGAAATGCACATAATTGCAAATTGCCTACATTGTTTAACATTAACAAGAATCACTTATTGTAGCACTTAATGTAGCATATCTACTTGCTTAGAGAACGTAGAAATTCTGTGGTATAAAGGAGGGAAAATGGTATTTCTTTTGTTTAGGAGACAAAAAAAAATGCTTCAGAAGTGCTGCCCCATGATTAAGTTGTTCTAAAAGTCGCCCTGTGACCATGGAAAGTTACAGTAGCATCAAGGAATACCACTCTCAATGACATTAAAAAATTACGGACAAGCTAAATTAATTACTGAGAGGAAATGAATCAGCTAGAGAAAAGCGCATAATTAATCTGCAGACTCAAAATAGTAAATAAAAGCTAAAGTGCAGCAAGAAATCGTTCTAAAACTCTCTGGTTATAATATACGAAACACCTTTCTCTAGCGTCTTAAAGCAAGGATATAAACTTTTTCTCGCCTAGAGCACATTGTCGTCATCATCATCTCAAGTGCACCCAACCAGTAAGTTATGTTGTTTTAGTGAGGTCCGTTCTGTAACATATCACGAATTTCTTTTATAATGACAGAAAGATATTATCATTAGTTAGCGAAATTCAGCATGAAATCAAATAAAGGTGTCATAGTAGTATATACTTCCTAAGTTCTGCTCAAAGAGTCCACTTTCGACATTTAGTAGGCAATATAGACATTTATCAAATACATATTCAACATATATTTATGCTGTTGTGTAAGTAATAAAATTTCTATTACTAAAGACTACATTAAAAGAAATATGAATTGCAACCTCTATAATTTTGTAAAGACAAGAGAGCTTTCATAAATCTTCAGTCAAAATTAAAAAAGAAAGAAAGTAAAAACTGACATTACATGGAATGCAGATGATTATAACTAATTAGTTGAACACACAAATTTCAAAGTTCAATTTGAGCAAATCCATGAAAACCAGATTAATTTATGCACAAGATAAAAAGAGGGATGCTAAATGACGCACCCCTAAATGTCGCACCCATTAAAGCCACAACTACACTAACTGCATGTCCATGGTCTCTCTTCCACGGTTTAACTGACCTTGTTTTAATAATTAATTATAATTAATCAAAACATAATAAATAATTATTTGTGGATAGAACTACAAAAAATTAAAAAAAATCAAGGCCGGCCCGGCGCTTTTGGATATAGCCAGTCCGGCTCTATTAAATATGGCCGGCCCGGCTATATCACCCCCAAACTTAAATCATGCATCCAAGGCACCGTCAGCACTCTACAAATCCATGCATCCAAGGCACCTTCAGCACTCTACACATCCATGCATCCAAGGCACCTTAGCAATTTGAAAATTGTATTCATAAGATACTAAAAAGCTGACTCTTTTTGAAGGTGATATAGCCGGGCCGGCTCTATTAAATATTGCCGGACCGGCCATATTTAATAGAGCCGGACCGGCTATATCCAAAAGCTTGATATTTAAAAAAAAAAATTGTAGTTTTATCCACAAACAATTATTTATTATGTTTTAATTAATTAGAATTAATTATTAAAAATTATGTTCTAATTAATTAGAATTAATTATTAAATTTAGTTTTAATTAATTGATAGCTAGTTTCTAAAGCTAGTTTGTTAGATTAAGTTTTGAGATTATATTTTGTCTTAATATTGATTTGTCATTAATTTTATAATTAATTCTAATCTAATTACCTCTAATAAAGATCAAGGGCACTATATTTTTTAAAAATTCATTTAAAAGGTGCTGTCGTTTAGCATGTAGGGCAGCGTGCGTGTGTGAATAAAAAAGTTGTAAATCACTACGAAATCAAAGTTCCAAGCAACTCCACAAAACCCAGATAATTAATCCAAGTTGTAAATTACCGGAACACCACAAAGATGGAAGCTCAGTTTGAGTAATATCAAAGAAATCCTTACTATTTCAAATGAAAATTACATTCCTTTGGAGCCCGCCAATTCCTGGTTTGGAATTGACTTCTGAATCTTTGTCTTGAAATCGAATGTGGAGAGATGATGCTTAAGCGTCGGCGTGAAAGCTTACCTCTCTGCTTTTAGTCGATACGTCCTTGACGAGAGACCAGAAAGCGAAACACAATCGTATGACTCCGTCGCCGACTACCACCACATGGAACGAGTGGCGCAGAGGTTCGATTTTTATTTGAATCAGAGAGACGAGGGAGATGGAGAGAGAAATTGAAGAAGACGCAAGACGAGTTTAATTTAATCAAATGTAAGACTTTGCCCCCTCTATTTTGGAAAATGTTAGATATACGGGCCCGTACGTTGATACAGTTGGTTGACATCGGCGATATATCTAACATGAAGAGTTAAGGAGTATCTATATCTATATAAAAAGGATTAATATATAATTTTGTTCTGAACTTGACGTTGACCTTTACTTCTATTTTGGTTATAGATGTTTCAAATTTCTTACATTGGTTCTTGAACTCACCTTTTGCTACTTTATTAGTCCTTCGCGCCGTTATTTCAAACAAAAATCGTTAAAATTTTCTTAAAATACCAAATATACCCTCATTTGAGGTTGAATGGGATGCCTAGGTGAATTTATTATTTATTTATACCTCTCTCCTCTCATCCTCATTTCTCTCTTCCTAACAAAAAAAACAATTTTCTTCTCTCTCTCTCTCTCTCTCTCTCTCTCTTTAAACATTATCAAGAGTATCTCTTCCTCTTTCCATTAACCGATCTGGATGTGGGTGAGAAGTTAGTGATGGGAGATCTCAAAGTTCATCCAACTTTAAAGCTTGTTCAATCCAGTGATGAACCTATTTACAAGATTGCAGGAGCGAGGGTTTCGGACCAACAGAAGAAATCTAACTGAGCACAAACATTACAAAATTTGAGGTCATTTTTTTTGTTCTTCACGCGATAAGAATTGAAGCTGAAATTAATTAGGGTGTTCTTCGATTTGGAGTTCGAGTATAAATGGGTTGTGGGTAAACCAGTTCTAGATCAGAGTTGTTGGTGTATTGATTCTCGAGTTGGAATTGTTGGGATAGAAAATCAAAGCACAAATTGGGGCTTGGTGAGGAGGAAGAAGAGGGCAGCGATGGTCATTTTCAGAGGGAAACTTGTGATGCGTATTCTTCACCGAATTTGACGCTTGCGGAATTATGGATGAAGGTTGTATGTAAATTAATGAAATTGCAGCGGAAAGTAAGATAGATGACGAGTTCACCGGTTAGGCCTCACTCACCTAACGTAAAGATCCCTTTGAATATTACCTTCATAAACCTAAGGAATGCAATAAATAAATTTGAACAAAACTTTGTTCGTTTTCTATTACTTTTTGTAAAAACCAAAATCTGAATTACAAGCACTATATCTAAGCCTTTATATAGGTATTACAAAATAAATCCTAATCTAGAAAGAAAAAGAATTCGGCCCCTATTCCTATTTCTTAGAGAAAAACTTTAAATCACTATTTCTATTTCCTAAAGAAAAACTTTAAATACTCCCCTAATTCAACTAGGAAACTATTACATGAATAATTTAGGAAATCTAATTAAACTAGGACACTTAAATACCTACTCATCTTAGGAAACTAAAGAGACCTAATTAAACTAAACAACTTGGCCAAATTAGGTAACAACATACACGGTTTTGTTAGGACACTAAAGAGACCTACTTAAACTAAACAGCTTGGCCAAATTAGGAAACAACAAACACAGTTTTGACTCTTCCTAGCCTTGCACAAGCCGCCCCTTGCACATGCCATTCACATGCCTTTCCACCGTCTTCCCTTGTAGTGTAGGTGACATCCGTGTACCTTCCAAATTCTTGTTTCCTCCCATTTTGTATCATCAAAGCTTCAAGTGGCAATGTAAACCCAATTTTTATCCACATGCATCGAGTCTATGGTTTTGTTCATGACTTCCCTTGACGCTCCCACATCATTCTCCCCTTCTTCGAAAAGAATTGTCCTCAATTCTTCAAGCATAGTTTTGTTGAGACCAAGCCCATCCCATGTCCTCTAAGCTTGACGAATAATCCTCTCTACTTGTGCAAAACAAATCTTTGGCCTTAGGATCATATCATTCCCCTTCCCTAGAAAAGACTTCGTCCTCGAATCTTTACGACCAACTCGATGATTCACCCTTGAAACGAGGTTCATCCAATCCGCCCATTGTGTTGCAAAAAAGTGATTATCGATAAGTCGTGTAAGGAACCAAGATGCAAACCGTGTAAGAACTTTGAAGTCAAACGGGTCCTCGTATGTATGTAACAACTTTAATTCTTCTCGAACCGTCTTGAGCTTCCTCTCCTCTTCCTCTTTTTCACATTGTTCCCTCTCAACTTTCTCTCTATTAGCTTTCTCCCTTTCAATCATCTCTCTCTCAATTTCCTTTTCTCTCTCCTCTCTCTGAATTTTTTCTTTTTCAATTCTCTCTTGCTTTATCCTTTCTCTCTCAATTATTTCTCTTTCAACCCTCTCCTTTTCAATTCTTTCTTGCTCTATCTTTTCTCTCTCAATTATTTCTCTTTCTTCCCTCTTGTTCTCTCTTTTGTAATAACACTAAATCTTCATGAACAAAACCATAGACTCGATGCATGTGGATAAAAATTGGGTTTACATTACCACTTGAAGCTTTGATGATACAAAATGGGAGGAAACAAGAATTTGGAAGGTACACGGATGTCACCTACACTACAAGGGAAGACGGTGGAATGGCATGTGCAAGGGGCGGCTTGTACAAGGCTAGGAGAAGTCAAAACTGTATTTGTTGTTTCCTAATTTGGCCAAGCTGTTTAGTTTAAGTAGGTCTCTTTAGTGTCCTAACAAAACCGTGTATGTTGTTTCCTAATTTGGCCAAGTTGTTTAGTTTAATTAGGTCTCTTTAGTTTCCTAAGATGAGTAGGTATTTAAGTGTCCTAGTTTAATTAGATTTCCTAAATTATTCATGTAATAGTTTCCTAGTTGAATTAGGGGAGTATTTAAAGTTTTTCTTTAGGAAATAGGAATAGGGATTTAAAGTTTTTCTCTAAGAAATAGGAATAAGGGCCGAATTCTTTTTCTTTCTAGATTAGGATTTATTTTGTAATACCTATATAAAGGCTTAGATTTAGTGCTTGTAATTCAGATTTTGGTTTTTACAAAAAGTAATAAAATACGAACAAAGTTTTGTTCAAATTTGTTTATTGCATTCCTTAGGTTTAGGAAGGTAATATTCAAAGGGATCTTTACGTTAGGTAAGTGAAGCCTAACCAGTGAACCCAAACGGGATCTTTACGTTAGGTGAGTGAAGCCTAACCGATGAACCTGTCATCTATCTTACTTTCCGCTGCAATTTCATTAATTTACATACAACCTTCATCCATAATTCCGCAAGCGTCAAATTCGGTGAAGAATACGTATCAAATTGGTATCAGAGCAAAGGTTTTTAACGAATTCCATCTTCGTGAACGATCATGGCGAATGAAAAAACATGTCCCCGTGGATTAACCTTAGATCAAGTTACAAATCTGCGACGAGATCGTGAAATACAAGAACTTCAAAGATGTATGGATCGAGTATTACAACTATTGGAAGGACGAAGAAAAGATGACGATGGCCGAGGCTTGAAACATGATATTCCCGAATTCGATGGTTCCATGGATCTGGATGGCTATCTTGATTGGGTTCATAGAACGGAGCGAGTATTCAAATATAAGGAATATAGCGATCGAAAAAAGTTCAAAGTTGCCATCATCAAACTTACCAGGTATGCATCTATTTGGTATGAAAATCTGAAATCCCAACGCAGATGCGAGGGAAAGTCCAAAATTGAATCTTGGGAGAAATTAACAAAGTATCTTGACCGTAGGTTCTTACCAAGCACCTATCGACAAGATAATTTTTCCAAACTTAATCAAACAAAAATCGGTCTTGTACCTATATCTCTCAAGGAGGGTTATGAAGATTTTGGTTATAGAAAAGAACCAAGTTTTGTTCAAGTTTGATTATTGCATTCCTTAGGTTAGGAAGGTAATATCAAAAGGGATCTTTACGGTAGGTGAGTGAAGCCTAACCGGTGAACCCAAACGGGATCTTTACGTTAGGTGAGTGAAGCCTAACCGGTGAACCCGTCATCTATCCTATTTTCCGCTGCAATTTCATTAATATTCGTACAACCTTCATCCATATTTCCGCAAGCGTCAAATTCGGTGAAGAACACGCATCAACTTGCAAAGCATTTAAGAAGACAATTTAAGGCCGACATTTGCGAAACGATGATTTGAAGAAGTAGCAAGACAACCACCAGTCTTATTAGAAGATTTAAAGTAAATAAAATCAGATCTCAAAATATCAAAATCACATCACTAAAATTGAAATCAGATTTTTGGCAAGGTTAATGAGATTTTTGCCAGTACAAATAAAAATGGAATTGTAATTAATTAGTGGAAGTGCCTGGGATGAAGGGGAGTTGGTCAGAATGGAGTTGCAGCCGAGGATGACGGGCTCTTTGAGATGGTCGATAAGGAAACGGCTAGTGGTGGGGTCGGCGCTGACGATTAGGAGCTTGAAGGAGTTGGTTCCCTGTCGATGGCGTCGAAGAGGTTGTTTGGGGAAGACATGGAGACGGCCGTCGGCGGCGGTGTTGGTGATTGTGAGTAGTAGATTGGTGGTGGTTATGATGGGAAAAAAGTGATTTTAACTCTGTTCAGAGAGAGACGGTTTTTTTGGTCAGAAAGAGTGCACCAAATAGTTGCAATCAAGTTATTTAAAATAATTAAAAAGAAAAAAGGAGTAGAGAAATTATTGAACTACAAAGTATTTTATGAAAAAATAAATTATTGCAAAACATATGTCCATAGCATTATTTGCATATGAAACATATTTATTTGAATAGGAAATTAAAATTAAAACTTAAATTCAATTCAATTTATGATTTTAAATTAAATCCACCTAGGAATCCCACTCAGCCTCAAATGAGGGTATATTTGACATTTTAAGAAATTTTTAACGATTCTGTTTGAGATAACGACACGAGGGACTAATAAGACAGCACAAGGTGAGTTCAAGGACCAATGTAGGAAATTTGAAACATCTATGACCAAAATAGTAGTAAAGGTAAAGTTTAGACCAAATTATATATTAATTAATCCATATAAAAACAAGAAAGTGTCTATTTGTTAGGTCCCGTAGGTACGCTCAAAATATAGGCTAGAGGGGGGAAAGTGTTTATTTGTTAGGTCTCGTAGGTATGCTCAAAATATAGGCTAGAGGGGGGGTGAATAGCCTATATGATCTTCATTTAAAATTTCATCCTGATTTGAAATATTTTTAAGAACAAAGATGAAATGTTTATTATGCTGGTGCTGGAACAACAGGTTTGCTTCAGCAGGCTTTAACTACTCTGTCAAAGTGGGCTTAAGAAACTGCTTGGAAATTGATGTTATAATATTTGTTGTTACATAAAAGTTGTGCAGCGGAAAGATTTACAGCAAATATATATAACATAGAAGATCAAAATGCTGTAACAAGATAAGTACAAGTACAACACAACAACAAACTTAAATCTTCATCAGATACAACTATCTTTTCCATGAACAGATTGCTTAATATGAAAGACATATAATATAGGAAAGATAAGTAAAGGCTGAATGTAAAAAAGATATATTTTATATTAAAATTCAGCAGAGGTTTAGTCAAAGGTCAACATGTTTAATACATCAACCTAGACTCTCTAACCTAGCAACCTTCCAGGGTTTCATGGAAGGGAAGATAGAGGGAAAGGGAAGACATGTACGGGAACTCTCACCTTGGCAATTCCAAATACCCTAGAAAGAGGGAAATAGTAATTCCAATGTGATAGTGATGTGAGAAGACAATATTATGGGTTGTTCAATTAGCAAGTAATTGAACAATTGAGTAACAAGCACTCGACCAACTATGATGACTCATTATTGCACAACCGACAACTCTTGCAATGAAATACAAGTCTGCCGGTATGAATGCAATATGGATTGTTAGCTCGTGATCTTCATTAGAAATCTTCAAGCAGGTTCCATCTTCAACGTAAGGCTGGAGGCTTAATCTCTTGCGGTAGATCTGGAGTCTAGGAGTAATAGAGACTGAGTTTTTCGAAGGAAGAAAGAACTCAAATCAAGAAGTGAATTCTTGACTAAGTGAAGCTTCTTGCCTTGAGAATTTCTAAGCACTCTCTCTCACACAGAGTGTTTGTTCTTACACTTGTGTTTTTCCCACAACCGCTTTCTTGGAAGAGGGATGAGAAATTTCTTTCATAGGCAGAGAGGTAAAGGATCTGTTGAGACTTGAATAAATTTCTAACCATTGGAGTGTTCATCTTTCAATGCATCAGAGTGCATCTTATTGACTGTTGGTTAAAGAAATCTTCTATAAAGATATTGTCTTGAAATCTGTCTGGTGAAATAGGTTGTTGAAGGATGTGACTTGACGTGCAGGCCTGTTTGTACGAAGTGCACTGTAGCCTCACTTTTGTTGATTTATCTTGAAAGCTGAAATCAAGTGTCACACCCCAATCCGAACCCCAAACGTGGAGCCTCGAATTAGGACATGAACCGAGCATATCCCTTACAAAACCTGTATAACCTGAGTCGAACCAGCTTCTAAAAGTCACAATACCAAAATTCAACCACAACAACAACTATTAAGACCACCTCGACGGCTATAACACATGCTAGAGAACAATAATACAACCACACACCTCCACGAGCTAATGCTCGGAGCTAAATATAACAATCACCACAACATCAAACTACACAGCTCGGTATACATAAGTTAATCATGAAATAACCATAAGTTCCCAATAATATACATACACAACATCGTAAAGTTAATCATCCTTATACACCTCGACATAATGTGTTGGAACATAAACCATAACTATCGATATATTACAACCCAACTTGAAGTTACATAATTATATAATGTCTTTGTCACAAATACAACAACAATCACATATAAAGGAGAACTACACATAGCCTAAGTATACTTTCCAGCCTCACAACGGTTATTACTCAGGTTCCTGCAAGCTAAGGAAATCAAATATGGAAGGGGTGAGTCGAATACTTAGTAAGTTACTACTATGCAACCACATGACATACTGACATGCAACATAATTCATATATCAACAATATCAACATATAACGATTCTCCATGATAGCAACATATTACAAGTAGCATGCTATAACTAGTCAATATAAACACATGCAAAGGATACAGGGGTCGAGGTACACCTCCGACCATTTCCAACCTTATCACTTCATTCAACATTTTATTGCAGTACTGGCTTGAGTCAACTTTATCATGTAGTGCGCACACTAGACCTTCGTGAGCCCAGTCCCTTATGACCTGGGAAGATCACTTGGTCCAGTCACCATCTCAGACCACAAGAGATGTGCTAAGCCCCGCTAGAGCCAGTAGCGGGGGAGTCAGGCCGGACGTATCTCAACAACAACGTTTCACTAGCACTCCGCTCTCATGAAACGTCGGTGATGCTACGACCCCCTACGGTTTCGTTCTTTACTCATTATTCTTTATTCATATTACTAGATCACATAATATCTGATTTCATGTAGAGATTACTCTACCAATGTATTTGTATTTACAGAACCAAACCATATAACCACATATTTCATATCACTATTGGATTCCATATAGTTCATATCACATTTGTAGTCTATTAGTTCAACTAATAGTTCACGTATTTCATTTCTAGAATCCAATTCAGTATAAATCATCCATATCAATTTTGGTCTCCATAGAGTCTGATTTCACAATTTCTCAAGCTAAGTCGCTAACTTAATTACCCACATTTTCCAACATGCTTAGGTACTGTAGACTAAATCACATATCAATGAACACATATCTCATGTCAAATTCGAACTTCGTAGAGTCCCACATCACATTTTACAAATTAGTGGTTTAACTCATATTTCACATGTATAATATGTATCTCAACAATTTCGGCTACTAAACATGTAGAGGAATGTACCAAACCAAAATCCTCTAGCACACTTTCATAGTATCATCTTAATATAATCATCAAATATCACACATAACCACAAATGTCAACATATCGACATGGAACATGAGCTCTACGGCATGAATAGTTTTTAATATAAGAATTAAAAGTAGTAACTTACAAAACACCACGAATCACCAAGGAAACAAAGTTGGCTCGGGTGGAAAATACTCTCCTCAATGATCGTGACGTCACTACAAAGTCCAAAAGTCGAACCCACACCCGATCTAGCCCGATTCAAGCCTTCTCTCTTTCAAACCCTCTTTATCTCTATAAAATTCTTGGGAGAAGAAGATAGATCCATGATACACCAATAGATCGGGGGATTTCTTCAGTTAGAAATGTTCTCCTCATCGCCCTCTATGATACAGTGAAGACGGATTGTCGATCCGATGTCGGGAGCTCCAGATATCTCCATTTTCTTTCTTTCCTCTCTCTCTTCTCTAGTGGAATGCGACTAAAAAATAGGGAGATTTGAGTCTCCACAAGTCTGGCTATGTGGGGGAAATGTCTAGCCAAGAAGCCCTCCTATGTGGCCAATTAATAGTCAAGGAATTGAGTCAAAATTTTAAAAGTTAAACAAGTCAAAATCTAGCCGACAAGGGTGCGGTCAGGCGGCCTTCTCTAGCGCAAGCGCGCCGGTGCGCGCTTAGGCACGATCGATGCTGGGGCACGGAGGTCCCTGAAGTTTGCAACTTCTGATTTTCTAAAACTTTAGAATGTTGCTCGCTAGGGCACGACTCCAGACTTTGAACTTCTCCGAAAGTGTCCGAAAATGCCTCCGAAATGATTTTAAGTGACCCTAAGAGGTAGAGCTGACAATGGACTGGGCTGGGCTGGCCCAGTGCAAGCCCACCGGGCCAACACTTAATATCGGGCCGGGCTGGGCCAGCCCCAAATTTACTAGGGCCGAAGAAAATTCAAGCCCAGACCATCAAAGCCCATCAGGCCATCGGCCCAAAAAGTCCTTGTTGAAAAAATAAATAAACTAAAAGGAACAATGATGATGCCAATTGCCAAATTAAATTCTAAGTTACTTACTAAATAAAAGCAATACTACGATTTATTGTTTGTCCTAACTGCTAACTACTAAAGGTAAAATAATGCAATCACCGTATCAAATATTAATTAAAATGGAAATAAATATGATACTAGAATGGTCCGAGGCTTTAATTATTTAAGAAGTTAACTTTATTGGTCAGTTTAAGCAATAATTGAAGCAATAATTAAACAATAAAGCAATAATCAAATTGGAACATATTGCTTCAATGTCTGAGATTGCATTACAGCATGTATAAATCATAATATCAAACAATAAAGCTAACTGAACCATTCTAGTTAGCTTTAAAATAGAATGGGCTTTAATTATTGCTTTAATTATTTAAGAAGTTAGAATTATTTTTTGAGTGAAAATAAATAAATAATAATAAAATAGTGCGGGTCGGGCCTAGCCCAAAAGCCCCGGGCTTTTTTGATGCAAGCCCAATTGAACCATCGGGCCTACTGGACCGGGCCAAAAAGGCCCGCATTTTTTTGGGCCTCCAAAAATTAAACTTTAGCCCATGCAAACATCGGGCTGACTGGGCCGGCCCATTGGACTGGGCTAATTTTGCCGGCTCTACTAAGAGGATTCTAACTCCTAGGCAATGTCAAAAAGCACCCAAGACTCAACTAAATCATCCTGCATTGATGCACAAATGATGATGAACACAAGTCATGATTGCACACCAAGATAATACGTGAAACGTTACTCGAATCATCTCAACTTACGGGTTAACAACAAGATCGACATGTTCGTCAATCGTGAGTGAGTCTAAACCAAGGCAAGGTCACACTAATGTGAGGGGTATACAATGTATACAAATACGAGTCAAAGTCAATGCATAACTCATCGTGGATTAATCATGAGCCAATTATGGGTTAAGTCTCATCATATTACGCCTAGCAAGCATGACGACTCTCTCAATCTAATCATGGGAGTCCACCATCAAAATACAAGGTCTACTAAGCCAATACGAAGTGACTACGAGCAAATTGAGAAGGAAGTGGGAACGAGGCCTTATACTACAACACAACCCCACTTGTTAGGCTCACGTCTAGGTTTTAAGGACAAGTTATGAGCATACTAAGGGTTCTCAACCTAAGATGAGTATAAGGTGGAAAGGATATGACGATACTAAGAATGATGATTGTCGGAGTCTTACATCCTCCACCCCTTAAAATGAATTCACCCTTGAATTCCTATTAATGTACTCAAGAATACAGAACCTACGCTAATGACTCTCAACCCGATTCCTTAACTCCAAAAGTCAGTTACCATACACTTCCCAAGAGGCTCGTTGGTTCACAAGATTTACTCCTACTGTTCAATACTCCAAACTACAAGTTTGCACAACTTGCTCCTATTGATCTCGAATCCTTACTAACTGATCAACCTACGGATGATTCACATCATCGCGCAAACGCGTGAAAACTTGACACCAAAATACCTCGAACTCATAAGGCAAATTCTTAAGGGTTTATCAACTTCTAAGTCAATCCTAGAGCCGAACAAAGCTTGTTCTATTGTGCTAATCTCTAAGGAAAATGTGTGAGGCCAAATGTCACACAACTCACATTCTTCCATTCTGCGACTAACGTTCAACCAGGATTCAACATATCACGACACGACGTAAGAACATACAATTGCAAGTCAACAGTCTAGAGGTTATGTTAATATACTTAACCATATAAGAACACTCTATAGTACACTCGGGATTATACAGAGATGTTCAATGGAGATGTCAACTGAAGTAAGACGAGATGAATATTGAATCCTCTACTAGTCTCGTGAGATGAAATCATGATTTTCGGTGATTACAACCCTAAACACGTCATAATATTCTTAAGGTTCCTCAATTGACTCGGTGCATCGCTTCCCTAGTACCTCACACTCCGATTACTAGGGATGTTACCGCTATAACCTTAAAAGTTTCCCTTATTCACACAAGATAAAGTAGTGACTTCCTCACCACGTTTAGAATCAATTATCATGTTGAACTCACAAAAGAAAATTATTCACTTAGGTAACGTAAGTAGTATCCACAACGACTAAATCACATTCAATCGTTGTCAAAGATTAATCCTCAAGAAGACATTTACTAACTTATCACCCAAATAAAAGTGACGGTGCCCCATGAGTTAGCCTATGGTTCGAATAAATCACCCAAGGAATCAACTTATTCGGAACTCGATTGCTACCATAATACTTGTTTCAACCTTTTAAACCAAAGTTCTATCACAATATTAGCTATTACTCACCACGATGACTTCCCTATTTGGACATTCTAGGTTGTCATTCACCAACACACGGGTTCACCATGCTTTCGCTGTGCTACTCTAATTTCTACTTCTGTAGTACATCTCTCAACTAATAGTCACAGAAATCTCACGATCAACTAGGTTCTTCGACGACGTCCCTATTGTCCAAGGAACAAGCTCGAACACATAATACTACACCAAGGTCACGAGAGTCATACGGACTCTACAGTGAATAACAACATTTCCGGCTATAGAATGAGCTGACAAACTAAAAGGTTAAGAAAACCACGAGCTAGCATGCCCGATTTACAAATGCTTACGCTACAAAGTCACAAGGTTTCAACGGACCACATTAAAAGTTTTAAAACCCTAATTACATTTGAGGGATAAGTCGGCATCTTGGAATGCTAATGTCAGTAATGACACAATATTGTCTGAAATAAAGAATGTACTATACTCTAGATGATTATCCTATCACGTTACTCTCACACAATAGCATTTAAACAAACAAGTTCCTAATTAGAGTGCACAACATTGTCTAATAACATGAAAATGATGAAATAATGGGATAAGTCATGATAGACGCGACTCTCACGGAATTCTTTCACACGAATCTCACCTTCTAATTTTGACTCACTCCATTAGAGTTTTAAGTCGGTGCAGGTGGTTTCGTTAGGGTCACTTGTTCCTCTCGAAGTGGCGGCTCCGCCTCTACGGGCAGCCCTTTCATCCTTCGCTATGGCAACAGAGGGTACCTATCAGAACACTCCACGGGTGACTCCACCTCTATGGGTAGCCCTTTCCTCATGAAGCCTTTGGCTTAAATCACCCAATCAACAACAAGCCATGACTCACATACATAACACTCGTAACAACGCTTCACTCACCCAGGGTGGTTCTTCCGAGTTTAGGTCCACAAGTTTACACATATAACTTGTGAATGTACCAAAATGCATTATACAAGTAATATTCCCAAGCTATGTGTATGTGAAACTATATGCACGTGATGATGTTCATGCATGTGGTGTTATGCCAAATCAGTTTTACAACCGCATGTCATGTTTAGAAAACACAGTTTTAGTTTAAAGATCGTGATTCCATTTTACTGTTCCATTCCATTTGGTAATAGGGTTAGTCAATTTCTAATTACATACTAGCCAACTTAGTTCTTCGACGAATACCTCTTGACAACCAATTCAGGGGCCCTTTTGTAGTGGCTTAAAAAGCTTCCGTCGTAAGGGCACTAGGGACATGTGACAAAATTATGCCATTAATATCGGTCTCATACTTGCACATTGTGCAAGTGGATGAAAATACAACATGAATGCCATAAATGCGACTCAATCCTACTATGGATGGTATGCTCACACTAACGTTCACATCACCGACTTAAAACTCTAATGGAGTGAGTCAAAATTAGAAGGTGAGATTCGTGTGAAAGAATTCCGTGAGAGTCGCGTCTATCATGACTTATCCCATTATTTCATCATTTTCATGTTATTAGACAATGTTGTGCACTCTAATTAGGAACTTGTTTGTTTAAATGCTATTGTGTGAGAGTAACGTGATAGGATAATCATCTAGAGTGTAGTACATTCTTTATTTCAGACAATATTGTGTCATTACTGACATTAGCATTCCAAGATGCCGACTTATCCCTCAAATGTAATTAGGGTTTTAAAACTTTTAATGTGGTCCGTTGAAACCTTGTGACTTTGTAGCGTAAGCATTTATAAATCAGGCATGCTAGCTCGTGGTTTTCTTAACCTTTTAGTTTGTCAGCTCATTCTATAGCCAGAAATGTTGTTATTCACTGTAGAGTCCGTATGACTCTCGTGACCTTGGTGTAGTATTATGTGTTCGAGCTTGTTCCTTGGACAATAGGGACGTCGTCGAAGAGCCTAGTTGATCGTGAGATTTCTGTGACTATTAGTTGAGAGATGTACTACAGAAGTAGAAATTAGAGTAGCGCAGCGAAAGCATGGTGAACCCATGTGTTGGTGAATGACAACCTAGAATGTCCAAATAGGGAAGTCATCGTGGTGAGTACTAGCGACTTACACACATTCACATCTACTCACATTGCCATCTACGGACAAGGCCTTATTTTCTCGGATCAACTTCTATTCCTCAATAATAACTCAACTTCGACCAATCATTACTACGTATAAACCAATTACCTCTAATGTCACTTGTTCATTAACACAAATCACATACCGGGGTCTCCACCCCATAAAAATAAACCTGAATCTCATATACTAATCGTGGTTACCATAACGAGAAGTCAAATCATGTTTCCTACCATCTACCATCCTTTCATCAAACGATTCCCCAAAATACCATCATGATCATTTCAAGTAATCCATTACCTAATACCTCATGCTATAATGTAAAGTTCCCTCAACATTCAAATCCGAAGGACCCTATCTTTCGAAATCATGCTATCATCGACACCACCTTGGTACTTTATTACAATAATCGTCCCTGAGACAATCATACACACCATAATCATCAATCACCCTAATCATTAACATCATATCAAAACTGCTACTCTCCGTTCTATAATACTCATCACGACTTGACTTGGATCTTCTTCACATTTATACCTGCGGTATGGTAGTCTACCCACTACCACTTAACATTAATACCTTAATAATCGAACAAGATACTACTGTACCAAAAAATTCTTAATCCCTAACTTTAATTCCTATTTGAGGAAGTGCTGCTTTGATACCAACTATCAGCCCCAACCCGGACCCTAAACGTGGAGCCCCAAATTAGGACATGAACCCGAGCCGAACCAGCTTCTAAAAGCCATAATAACAAAATTCAACCACAACCACAACTATTAAGACCATCTCGACAGCTATAACACATGCCAGAAAACAACAATACAACCACACACCTCCACGAGCTAATGCTTAGAGCTAATTATAAGAATCATCACAACATCAAACTACACAGCTTGGTATCCATAACTTAATCATGAAATAACCATAAGTTCCCAATAATATACATATACAACATTGTAAAGTTAACCATCCTTATACACCTCGACATCACGTGTCAGAACGTAAACCACAACTATCGATATATTATAACCCAACTTGAAGTTACATAATTACATAATGTCTTCATTCCCAAATACAACAACAACCACAAGTAAAGGAGAACTACACATAGCCTAACTATACCTTCCAGCCTCACAACGGTTATTACTCGGGTTTTTACAATCTGAGGAAATCAAATATGGAAGGAGTGAGTCGTAGACTCAGTAAGTTACTACTATGCACCTACATGGCATACTGACATGCAACACAATTCATATATTAACAATATCAACATATAACGATTCTCCATGATAGCAACATATTACAAGTAGCATGTTATAGCCAGTCAATATAAACACATATAAAGGATACGGGGGTCGAGGTACACCTCTGACCACTTCCAACCATATCACCTCATTCTACATTTTATCACGGTACTGAATTGAGTCAACTTTATCATGTAGTGTGCACACTGGACCTTTGTGAGCCTAGTCCCTTACGACCTGGAAAGATCACTCGATCCGGTTACCATCTCAAACCACAAGAGATGTGCCAAGCCCCGTTAGAGCTAGTAGCGGGGGAGTCAGGCCGGACCGTAGCTCAACAACAACGTTTCACTAGCACTTTGCCCTCATGAAATGCCGGTGATGCTACGACCCCCTGCAGTTTGGTTTTTTACTCATTATTCATTATTCTTATTACTGGATCACATAATATCTGATTTCATATAGAGATTACTCTACCAACATATTTATATTCACAGAACCAAACCATACAACCACATATTTCATATCACTATCGGATTCCATGTAGTTTATATCACATTTGTAGTCTATTAGTTAAACTAATAGTTCGCGCATTTCATTTTCGGAATCCAATTCAGTATAAATCATCCATATCAATTTTGGTCTCCGTAGAGTCCGATTTCACAATTGCTCAAGTTAAGTCGCTAACTTAATTACCCACATTTTCCAACATGTTTAGGTGTCGTAGACTAAATCATATATCAATGAACACATATCTCATGTCAAATTGGGACTTCGTAGAGTCCCACATCACATTTTACAAATTAGTGGTTTAACACATATTTTACATGTATAGCATGTATCTCAACAATTTCAGCTACTAAACATGTAGAGGAATATACCAAAATCATCTAGCACACTTTCATAGTATCATCTTAATATAATCATCAAATATCATATATAACCACAAATGTTAACATATCGACATGGAACATGAGCTCTACGGCATGAATACTTTCTAATACAAGAATGAAAAGTAGTAACTTACAAAACACCGCAAATCACCAAGGAAACGGAGTTGGCTTGGGTGGAAAATACTCTCCTCGACGATCTGGATATCACTACGAAGTCCAAAAGCCGAACCCACACTAGATATAGCCCAATTCAAGTCTTCTCTTTCTCAAATCCTTTTTTTTTCTCTAGAATTCTTAGGAGAAGAAGATGGATCCGTGATACACCAATAGATCGGGGGATTTCTTCGGTTAGAAACCTTTTCCTCATTTCTCTCTCTGCTACGGCGAAGATGAATCGTTGATCCAATGTTGGGATCTCAAGATATCTATATTTTCTCTCTCTACTCTCTCTTGTCTCCTCTTTCTCTTCTTCGATGGAATGTGGCTAAAAAATGGGGAGATTTAAGTCTTCACAAGTCTGGTTATGTTGGGGAAATGTCTGGCCAAGAAGCCTTCCCACGTGGCCAATTAATAGGCAAGGAATTGAGTCAAAATGTCAAAAGTTGAACAAGTTAAAATTTGGCCAACAAGCGTTGTGGCTGCACGGCCTTCTCTGGTGCGAGGCCACTGGTGCACGCTAAGGCATGGCACTGGAGCGCGGAGGTCCCTAAAGTTTGCAAATTTTGATTTTTTAAAACTTCAGAATGTTGCGCGCTAGGGCACGACTCCAGACTTTGAACTTCTTCGAAAGTGTTCGAAAATGCCTCTGAAATGATTCTAAAAGACCCTAAGATGATTCTAACTCCTAGGAAAAATTAAAATGCACCCAAGACACTATAAAATCATCCTACATTGATGCCTGAATGATGACAAACATAAGTCACGATTGCACACCGAGATAACAGGTGAAATGACACTCGAATCATCTCAACTTACGGGTGTCCCGCTGTTTAAAGGTCGACCGAAACGTATTTATTTTGAAGATCTTCTGCTTCGTATCACTCAGCGTATTGAGGGGTGGAAATCTTGACTCCTTTCTTTTGGGGGCAAAATTGTTTTGCTTAAGTCAGTTTTGAGCAGTATTTCCATCCATTCTCTTACGGTGGTCAAAATCCCGAGTTCGATTATCAAAGCAATTGAAAGCAGAATGGCTAATTTTCTTTGGAGCTCCGCTGGGGAAAGACGAGTTCATTGGGTGGCCTGGGACAAAGTTTGTCATCCCTTTATGGAAGGCGGCTTAGGTCTTCGGTCTTTGAATCAAGTTATGGAATCCCTTCATGCCAAATTGGCTTGGAATGCTCTTCAACATCAAAGCTTATGGTCTCAATTTGTCAATGCCAAATATGGGGCTGTCTATGGTTTCATAAGTCCGGTCTCTTCCACTCATATTTGGAAGTCTATTGTTGTGCAGCTGCCCAAGGTGATTCATCACAGTCAATGGGTGATTGGTGCGGGCTCTCGATCATTTTGGAATGATAATTGGTGTGGTGTTCGTCTAATCGGCCCCCTTCCTATGGATTTAAAGCTTACTGTTACTGATGGTTTAGCTATGCTGGATCAATTGCTGCCAATGATCCCGTCCCAGCTTCACAATAATCTTCGAGCAGTGTGCATAGATTCTCTCTTTCCCGACAGGCTGGTGTGCAAGTTATCTAGATCTGGTGACTTCTCTACCAAGGATTTCTGGAATGTAGTGCGCTCTCCTGCTCCGAATCCTCCCTGGGCTGCTAAAATCTGGTAGAAGTGGCTTCCAATGAAGGTGAGTGGTTTTGCTTGGAAGCTTTTCCTTCAAGCTGTTCCGGTTGATTTACTTCTGCACAGACGCCGAATCCCAGTTGTTTCCAAGTGTGTGTGCTGCAGTGTTTCTCCTCAACAAGAAACTTCGCTTCATCTATTTGTTCATTCCGAGGTTGCGCGAGCTGTTTGGGCTTATTTTGCTCGTCCTTTTAATAAAATCTCCCAGTATTCGTCTATCTTGCATGCATGGGTTATTTGGACAGATGGCCATTCTCTTCGGAGTCAAGTTGGGGCGGTTTGCCTTGGTGTTTTTGTTTTCACTATGTGGGAAATCTGGAAGGCCATGTGCAAAGCCACTTATGAAGGGCCTCGTATGCAAGTTGGAAGGATTATTAACAATATTCGTAAGGATATTAGTGACATGTTGTCGATATTCATTCCAAAGTCTTCTCTTGATCTTGTGGGAAAAAGGAGTTTACAAATGCTTCGGTTGCCTTATATCTCTATTTCGTGGAGGAGGGGTCAATGGTTGAGATGGAAACCCCCGGATGTTGGCCAATTTAAATTAAACACAAATGGGTCGGCTAGGAATGGTCTTTGCACAGGGGGTGGTATAATTATTAATTAGAGACTCTGATGGGTTTTTGATTCGTGCTTTTTCAAATTTCTATGGTCAAGGCACTAACATGGCTGCGGAGATTTATGCCCTTCGTGATGGTTTGGCTCTCTGTCGGGCCTTAGGTTTATCTTATGTGATCGTTGAATCTGACTCTTCTGTTGCAGTTTCGGTTCTGAAAGGTTTTCATAGAGCTCCATGGCGTTACGAATATGATCTTCGCAACTGCAAGAAGAACTTGGGTACCTTTGGGTTGGTTCATGTTTTCAGAGAATTAAACAAGGTGGCTGACAGGCTAGCTTTAGAAGCTTATGCGCATCAACAGAAAGTTTTCTATGAGAAGCGGGAGCATCTCCATCGTGACATCCGTCAGGTGCTTGATCATGATTTTATTAGTTTATATAGTTTTAGGAAATAGTTGTCTCCTTTGTAATTTTTCTGAGGTTAGGCTCCTCTATCCTCCTGGTTCTATAAGGGCAAGGCTGGTTGTCCCCCTCTTGTATTATCTTTTTTATATTTAATAAAATCCTGCAGGGTGCCGTCCCTGTTTCCTAAAAAAAAAAAAAAAAAGATCGACATGTTCGTCATGTTAGTGAGTCTAAACCAATGCAAGGTCACACTAATGTGAGGGGTATACAATGTATACAAATACGAGTCAAATTAAGTCAAGAATAGTCTCGCACAACTACGGGGCTACCGTACAACTCATCGTGGATCAATCATGAGCCAATTATAGGTTGAGTCTCATCACATTACACCTAGCAAGCATGACGACTCTCTCGATCAAATCATGGGAGTCCACCATCACTGTAACACCCATGGATTTCAAGTGTGTAGCACTCTTATATTTAATGAGTTAAATATGTATTTAATATATACATTAGTAATTGAGTTAAAGTTGTCAAACATTGAAGTGTTCAGTTTGGGTTTCATTAACTCTCGGGTTGATTACGTGATATGTTTTATAATTGAATTTGACTTTGTTTGACCTTGGTTTTATCCTAGAATATTGTACGCATGATGGTTATTATTTTGGATAAGTTTAGAAGTGTTTCGGGTTGAATTAGGGTACGTGTACATTAAGGTCTCGGAGCAGCTATCCCATAATTTTATCTATTTATATTTTAACAATAAAGAAATTTAATTTAATTTTTGCCACATTTGACTAAGAAATATTGAGTTGACTTTTCTTTACTCATATTAGTCAAGATAACAATATTTTAATATTTTACTTAAGTGGTTTTGAGTAATAACGTGATTAATCGGGTCAAACCTTGTTTAGTGCATTGTGACTTGGTGGTTTGCACCACACCTTAACATATCTTGTTTGCTATTTGTTGCTACAACATTTAGAAGATAAACTCTCCATTTCCTTTTCCTTGGTTCAACTGTGAGTAAGAGAGAGAGTGAAAGAGTTTGAGAGAGAAGGCTTCTTAAAGAGTGAATTGAAGATCCAAGCTTGAAGACTTCATCTTCTTCCATGGTTTGCTTTCATTAAAGTTGTAGAGCTCATCAAGAGGAACAAGATGAGCTAAAGATATCAAGGTTCCATTGGTCAAAAATTATCTTCACTAGGTAAGGGGATTACTTCTTATATGTGTTTAATTTCATGATTGAATTTGGGGATTTTGATGGTGTTGATGCCTTCATAGTATGAGTTGAGTTCAAACTTTAGCTGATGTTATACTTTATGGGTTTTGAACTTTAAATTCTGAGAAGAACATGTTAGGATAATCAATGGCTGTGTGTAGAGGTTGTCACGAGACTTGAAAATAATATAATGTTAGTAAATGACTCAACAGAGTTGAATAGAAGCTTAATAAAATATAATAAGCTAAATTTTATGATCCTACGGTGTTAGGATGTTATTTGGATATATTTAATAATCCTTGGAATTTATGATAAGTATACAAATCGACACTGTTAATTGTAGACTAAAAGATGTAGTCGAACGGTTGTGTTAATTATAGGCTAAATATGTAATCGAATGGTTGTGTTTTAATACCCACAATTCTGTGCTCGGTATGTGATTAATAGTAGGAAAAATGACTCCTTCACCATGTGTTAAGTCCCGCTACTTTCGGGATTTGACGGTTATTTGAGTTAGCGAGTAAACAACTACTTAAGCATTTGTATTAAGTCCATCTGGCATTCTTGGTAAAGTTGTGGTCGGACGACGTATAGTCTTTACGAATTTATTTTGTAATCGTTATTGGTCGTTGTACCGTATTTCACACACCCTCATCTGTTGGCCGCAGTTGATATGTAGCCCCACTGTTCTAGCAATACGCGCGACTTTGGTTAGCTAGCAGAACCCGATGGGATCGGGGATATCGATACTACTTACATGAGTATCGAGGATACTTGTTTTCTCGTGTATTGTAGGAGCAACATGAAGATCGTGATTGGAGAATATATCCTTTACAATGTGATTTATTTACGTTGGGTCAAGGTGCATTATGACATGCCTTACATGAATATGTGCAAGTATATCTTTAGAGTGCTTGAGTGATATGGGACATAATCTTCGTGGATATGTGTTAGCATATCTTTGATAAATGCTTGATTTACATGAGTTGTGGAACTATTAAATGTTATATTATAACATGACAACGTGGTGAAACTGATGGTATATCTATTGTGAACACTGTGTGGTGTTTTGTGAGTTTCAGGTATATCTTTCGGGAATACGGTATTGAACTACTACATAAGTGCAAGTCTTGTAGTTGCATTTAGTAATTTATTGAGTCTTCGACTCACCCCTTGTATTGTTGTTTATTTTTCCATGATTCTAGCCGGTTAGGAGGTTCATTGTGAGACCGACGATTTGCAGATGCTACAAGCTTGTGTCTTGGGTTTAGTAGTTTTGTAAAGTTATGGTATAGATTTATTTATTTGTTGAGTCTGGTGAGGCCGTGGTTCATGGAGTTACTTAGACTCCATCTTGGGTAGCTTGTATTATATTTGATTATTCCTATAGTTGTATTATTCTTTTGGTGCCGACACGAGTTATCGAGCCATTGGTAGGAGTCTGATGCTGCCGTTGTAGGTCTTGGTTTGTAAGGCCGTAGAGCCTTTTATGTTTCTTTTAGAGCCGAGCTATAGCTCGTGTGTTTTTATCATTGTGATACTGGCTAGTGTTGTTGAGCCGAGGTATTTTTAGTAGTATTCTTGTACTACTGTTTTGTTGTAAGCTCTTATAGCTCTAGTGTTTTAACAGGTGCTTCGGTGCTTATAGTTCTTCCGACGTTTCGACCGTGATTCCGTATAGGGATTTTGGGTTGGGCCGTCACAGTTGGTATTGTTAGGTCCGAGGGTTGCTCAGTGTATAGGCTAGAGGGGGGGGGTGAATAGCCTATACTTGATGTATTAAAAAATTTCATCCAATTTTAACATTTAAGTTGAAGAGTAGATGAAATGATTAATACAGATAGGTCATCTTCCTCATTCTGACTGCTTAGCCGAAGATAGAGACATCGGACGTCCTTGATCAGCAGACGTAGAATGTGCAGACGGAAGACTTTTGTTAGACTTAGCTGATGAAAATGAGTTTGAGCAGCGCAAGAATAAACATCATAAGTTTAACAATTTAGATTAAAGTAACTGTAAAGATTCGATATGAAAGAGAGCTTAACAGTTGACTAAAATCTGTATTAGATGCATCATTTGCTTTCCTTAAACAGATTGCACAAGATAAGACAAATTATACAAGAAAGAGAAATCAAGGCTGAATGTAACAAACATATATATTATATTAAAATTCAGCAGAGGTTTGCTCAAAGGCAAACATGCTTAGTACATCAACCTAGACCCTCTAACCTAGCAATCTCCTTAGGAAAAAGAAGGAGAAATGAAGAAAGCGAAATCAAATATATCGAAAATACATTAGAAGATGTACTTAATATTTATTAAGTTGTCTTCCTGTAGTTTCAACTCGATATATTTGTTGTGAGAAGAGAATATTAGGAGTTGTTCAAATAGCAAGAATTTGAACAACTGAGTGCTAAGCACTCGACCAAATATGATGACAACTTATTGCACAATCGGCACAGCTTATAATGTAGTATAAGTCTGCCGATATGAATGTAATCTGGACATGTAAGTTCTGACTCTTCATCGGACATCTTCAAGCTTGATCTGGCTTCAACGATCTAAAAGATACTTGGTCTCTTTACTGGATAATGGAGTTGAGGCCACTGAAGAGACTGAGTTCTTCGAAGGAAGAAGGACTCAAATCAACAACAAGGTTGTTGATCAAGCAGAGCTTCTCAGTCTTTGGATTTTCTTTTCTCTCTCTCACAAAGTGTTTGTTCTTACACTTGTGATTGCTCACTCTGAAGGAGTGGTTCTGGATTGAAGAAATGAAGATCAATACCACAACCTTTTTCAAGCATAAGCATACACTTGTTGCTTTCTCTCCCTTATGCTATCTGGAAATGAGGATGAGAGTCTTCTTATATAGCTGGAGAAGAAGAGATGACCGTTGGTGTATTGAATAGGTTTATGCCCGTTGGTGATCTGAATCTCATAATGCAGCAGAGTACATTTTTAGATTTGTTGGGCAAAGACCTTCAGTTAGGTTTGAGTCTTGAAGATGGTCCGTGACACAGGCTGGACAGAGTTGGACGTGTCGAGCTTAGCCTGGATGCAGTCTGACTGATTTGGACGTATCATTGCTTTGACTGGAGTGCAGCGTCCGTGCTTGGCCTTTTCGGAAATGAAGCTTTGAAGACCGCGAACACGTTCGAAGAGGAAATGTCTATTGGATAAACGTGAAGGTGCACATCGATGCGTATCTTGGATTTGTCGACAGATCTTATAACGGATCTATTTTGACTTGTAGTGTGTTTGAGTAACGACCGATGTTTCTCGTGATCTTATAGTTTCTCGGCTTGTTCGATGAGGATTTGGCCGATTCGAGATCTGCTATTATAGAACCGCCGATGTAGAAACCGCGATGGTCACGATGTTCCTCTTGAATAAATAGCTTCTCTGCAGTTGTTCTGATGAAGTGCTTTGGCGGATACGGGAATCTGCCGATATAGAACTGCTGATGTAGAGATGGCTATTAGGCAGTCATAGCTAAAGGGAAATGTCTGCTAGTGAGACATTTGCCGATGGTCACGTCAGCTGGCAATTTGAAGAGCTTAATTCATATGAAAGTTTGTCATCATTCTGGTAGGACAAAGACTCGGATATGTACAAAGACTTCCTAGTCTAATGACCTATGCATTGTTTCAACAAGCTGCCACACTAACCGGTACGCAGCCCTTTTAGCCACTTGTGAAACATGCGTTGTAATGGGAACAAGCAAATCACTGTGTTGGAATATGCATACATTCATATCAGCTGATTCACAGGCATATTCCTAACAATCTCCTCCTATTTGCTTGGGACCATTACTACAATTGACTTATACATACATCTCTTAAAGCATTTGTTCAATCCTTAGTAATAACATGCCACTATTGAATATTCATTTTATATCAAGGCATGTCCTAGGCTGAACTTACAAGCGATAGCGTATGTATAGTCATCTAGTGCTAAGTATTTACAGACTCAATAAATGAAAGAACAAATACGAAGCAATCTCCGAAACAGTTTTTAGGCAATTGATAGTATTGCCTTAAGAATGTGATTCTTGCATTGGATGATCTGAAGAATGTTGCTTAAGCAAGAAGTAGAAAGTATAAGTATACTGTTCATATTGTTCTTAATCGAATTGATTAAGCATCTTTATCTGATGATTTTAAAAGTTTGTGAAGGATAGGTAGAGTTTTATAATAGTCAGCGTACTATAATAGTCATATAGTATTTCGCTGTATGGGTAGTTACACAGTCTCTCCTCCTTAAAAGTTTGTCTCCTCCTTACTAGTTACACAATCTCTCCTCCTTACTAGTTGTCTCCTCCTTACTAGTTGTCCTTTAATTTTTAATCTCTCTTTCTTACTACTTGGGGTCATAACTACTTCAGAATCTGTAGTGTGATTCTGAATAGTGTCAATCTTACTACACTTACTTGGGGCCATTACTTCTTCTTACTTCTTCTTCACAATCTCTCCTCCTTAATGGCCACAAGTTTGGATGAAGGGTATTGGTAATATTGACAGTTGCGAGGAAGTACTGTCACTTGTCATATTGGCAGTTTCTTTGAGACATGATATGTGAATCAAAAAGCTTGAGATGTAGCAAGTCATTAATCAGGTTTAATTTCTTTCTCAGTGTGTAGATAACTTATAATGCACAATTTTCATGTATAAGACATACATAAAAATAATAGGATATCGAGGTGAGGAATTGTGCTCCATTGCTTGTAAGGAGATCGTACAAGAATGTAGTGAGACAAGTTATATTTTGTAATAGGAGGGGCAAATAGGATGAGCTGTTAAGTAGTAAAGCATTCAAAATAGTCTCCTCCTTAATGTATATCTAGTTAAAACAGGAAAGTATAGTTGAGCTTTATGCTGACTTTAATTGGATGCATGAGATATACATCTAAAGATGACATATAAGATCTGCCTAAGAGGTATGTTGAATTTCATCAAGAAAATGAACTGTAGGCATGAACAAGTATGCACCAGGACAAATTTTGAAGACTTATCTCAAAAGAGAGTGGCAAATGTAGATAAACAGACGTACACAAAACTAAACACATTACATATTTTTCATTAATATAGCAAAAGAAAATTAGTTTGATAAAACAGAGACCTAGCTAGTCATCCTAATGAAGTAGAGTTAGAGGATGAAGGTCTGCTGATTTTAATCGGAGGGAACATTGACCGCTGGATTTGACGCAGAATGGGCGTTTGCTGGCTGAAGCTCCTCCTGAGATGAGGGTTGCTCGAGGTGAGCATTTGAGGCGATGGGAGCAGGTGCAGTAGTAGCGGTAATGTCTCTTGTGGGAATCCAAGGGATGAAATTGGATACACTGTTCCTGGGGTCTCGAAGACGATTCCTTACACGACGAGTGATTTGACGAGGTCGTTGAATTACTGGTGGAGGAGTGGCAAGAAGAATCATCATACGTTGACGCCATTCAGTGTGGGAAATGGGTCGATGAGGAGGACTAGGCAGATTTGGAGAACACATGATGCAGATGACTGTAATGGTGGAGAAATTTTGAGGTACTCAGAAGTCAGGTGCTGTAGTTGGAGACTGATACCAATTTTATACACCTTTTTGAATTTTTGAGAAGATGAAGAGGTTTCTTGATTAGAGGAATGGGAAAGGACGTTTTGGGGGCTTAAAGAAGTGAGTGCATTTAATGACATAGTAATGATGTTCTGATTTGGGATTATGTCATCATGCTTAGTGTAATTATGGCTAATACATAGGCAGTCTAGAAGATATGTATACTCATATTATTTTCAAACAAGAAGTTTAAAATTAATATTATAATCAGATTAATTTGATTGCCTTTATTGTGGTATTAATGGGTACAACAGCTGAGTGTTTAAGACAATGACATAGGCTCTTTTAAAGATAATATGAGCTGTTATTTTACTTCAAACGAATTGTTTGAGTAAATTAATCTGAAATAGAACAGCATTGGTTGTTTAAGGACGAGTTGGGGACAAAAATTACTTGTCCAAGCCATATGACACAGTTGTACATGACACATATGTAGGAGATTTTAGAGAAGTGTGTCTTAAGAGATTGTTTCCCAAAGAGATTTTGAGGGTTTTGATGAGCTTTCAATGAATGTGGATACTATCAGCAGGGTGTATTTGGTATTTGCTAAAGTAGAAACTGCTGATACCAATTGTTGTATCCATTATTGGCAGTGTGTTTAATATCAGCTAAGGTGAGAACAGCTGATACCAATTGATAGACTCTATTTATAATGGACATCAATCTATTTAAGATTAATAAGGCTTAGTAAGAATATTAAATAGATCAAGTAAGTGAGATATTGAATGTGTACCTGAAGTGATGTCCGTTCTTCTTTCTGTCCAACAGATCTAGGCATTCTACACCAAGGGAAGAGATCTGCAGACCAGACTTGTTCTGAAGAGAGTGAGACGTAGCCTATATACAGCAGGGGTCATATCGGCTGTTCACTCCTGAGGAAAAACTTAATATTTGAAAATATTAGTCTTCCTAAGAATTCTTGAATGTCTAACTATCTTGAGGATAGGTCGAGTTACTAGAGATATTTAACAACATCCTTTTAGACTAAGAACCACATGATAAGGTGTAGCAGAGTGTTTTGAATTCAATCTGTATACCAATTTGCTGTTGAGCCATTATAATGGGAACAACTTAATCATGCCTTTATAACTACAATCTCGTAGGTTACATAAGATTTAGTAGTTGTCATAACTAAGAACACAAAGTGCTGTTGAACTGTCTTGAAGGATTTGATTCAGCAGACACCTTCGTTCAAAGCAGATTTACTAGTAATCTTGATCTTTTAAGTATGAAGGATAGAGATTGAGTAATAGCAGATTCCTTGATAGGTTGACATGAAGGTCATGAAACTGCAGTCTGCCTTTTGTTGAGAGGCTTGAGGTTTTGGCAGACCTTGAATTTAATCATTGTGAAATGATCTAATTCAGAAAGGCAATTATCAGGGAGTCTAAGGATGAGAGTTATGCAGTAGTAAGAAACCATAACTCGATATAGCAGTTGTTCAAGAATGGTTTGCTGATGGTGTGTCAGCAGAGTTTGTGTCTCGGCAGAGTGACCATTTCATTAAGGACAATTCTTTTAATCACCAGAAGAGAATGGAGATCATAAAGAATAATAAGTTTGATCAACACACTTAAGACACATCAATTCATGCTATCAAAGGGAATGCAGACAAGTAGATAAGCATGAGGAAAAGTTGCAGAACTTGTATTCAATAATCCAAGTAGTTTTACACAGTATGTTGCAAGGATCAGCTGATTACAAGAACAATACAACTGGAATTTTGATGAACAGATTACATGAGAAAGATACATAATGATTCAATTTACAGAAAGAAATACATGTTACAAGTTTGTGTCCTAGAAGTCCTAATCCTAGACATTAGATGAGGAGTCATCAGTCAAGGATTTAGAAGGAGTTGGATGATAAGATGGCCGTGTTCTTTTTGATCTCCTCCAACTCTCGGGAGGCGAACAAATTCACTTCTTCGGGTCATTAAAGAAGCACCGAAGAGTGATGGCCATGAGGATGAGCTGCTTTGACCATGAATCCCCTTTGATAAACTCGGGGATGGATGGTGGCGGTTAATAGTTCGTCATCCTCATCAATTCCATATTAGCTACTTAATTCGCTGAATTATCTGCATCGGCCATCTTTGAGGTGATGGTCGGCATACCTACATATAACCGAAGACTTGTTGCACATGGCAATATATCAAATGTTTTCCAAACATTTGACATTTCTTTTCGGGATCTTTTCGTGAAGTTCACGTATGCAAGCGACTTCCAAAAGTGGAATGAGTATGTGCTAATTGATTTTCCCAGTGATTCATCTGTAGACATTTTAGAGTATCAATGAGATTGATAGCTAAAAGTTAGAAGAGAGAATGAAATCACTCTTCGGCATTAATCGATGGCTTTCTATCTTACCTTTTAAACTAATTGACTAAGAATGTTCTTAAGTGTTCGACAATCATGGTTTGCAACATATAAATCATGCTTGACAAAAACTTTATGATTATCGGACGAGACAAAAGAAGATTTCTTTATCAATTGTTTTCTCAACAAGATTGTGGAACCATAATTAATGATTTACGGTACACAAGACTTGATGCAATTTCTCTCATGTTTGGAAGCGTATTGAAAAGGATTTTGGAAATGATTTTCACGTTTATGAATGGTTTTGGAAATACATTATTGAGAGAAATTTAGATCAGCTCTTGTGAAGTAACAAATAAAATCGAAACAACATTGAATGAATATGAAGAAATCATACCCCGTTGTTGAGGAATTGACTTGATCCAATCTTAGGACTTGGATTTAGTAACATTTGTGAGATTTTGAATCATCGATTTGTGTCTAGTGTAATCTATAGGCGGTTTGTGAGTTTTGTCATAGTAGAGATTGGATGAAGAAGGAGCTCTACTTATACTCACGGAGGTTAGGCGAAGGATACTCAATAATGGAGCATTACTTGAGTTGTCCTTCGATCACGCCTTGGGGATAGGCTGTGAAGTCTAGATATTCTCAAGATTCTTGGTAAGGATTGATGTTGACTGTCTTGTCGTTTTCCAAGATTTTGAAAATAGTCTTAACTTTAATCGAAGCAGTCAAACTTCGAAAAGTGTGCCTCCACCTTTAATTGACTTGAGAGAGTAGGTCATTAAAGGATTTTTACTCCTATAAGTCAGCACATAAAACTGAGCTTATGAAGTGTTGGTTGGCAGATATGGAAATTCAGCCAACTGCAGGGTTTTTAGAAAAACATTTGAAATCAGCTGATAAGAAAAATGCTGATTAGTTTTTGAAAAACCATTTGCATAAAACAAGTCATACAATCAATACATATATATCAATAAAAGTGCGATGACAGGTTATTATGCATTATGTCTGATAATATGTATGAGCATATCAATTCAGCAGACATGAGCACAGGTCATTAGAAAGCAAATAGCTAACCTGTTTTGTGTATGCATGAGAGAAGGTCTTTATCAACTCCTTTGGACTTATCAGCAGATTTTTCACCTCATAGTTATAAAGTCCAGCAGGTGAGGATTTTGACCTTGAGTGAGTGAAGGACATGAGTGAATTCTCATGAGTGATCAGCAGTCCTTCATGAATCAGCAGCCATGTTACTATCTGCCGATGGAGAGTGATGTTGCATGTTTGACCTTTTGTCATATGAGTTCTGCCCAAAGTACTCATAGAGAAAATTAGCAACATTTATGAGCTAAAAATAGCTCTAGAAATCCAATAATACAAATGAGACTTAATAAGCATGACAAATGAATAATTATTCAAAATACAGCTTATAAGTGTAACCCAAAGTGTTAAGAGATTAGGAGCTGGGGTTACTTCCTCATTAAACTCTTTGAACGCGTCTGCTCATAGTTGTTGAAGCACCAGTTCTAATTTTGACCATAGGTTCTTTGAGTGTATTCTTGCCCGACTGAGGCTTTTCATTGAAGGAAGACAAATTCATCATTGATGTCCTTAGGCCACGAACTTATCATTTCAGTGATTTTGGAGATGACATAACTTTGATTTCCTTTGAATTTCCTTTGAAACTCTTCATATTCTAATTGCTCTAAGCTTTTATAAAAAGTTTTCTCGAGAAGGTGTTGGATTGAAGTAATCGTTAGCCTTGTGTCAAGAGAGCAAATTTTTAGAAGTGAATCTAAGTAATTCATCCATCATAGATGAGTTTAACACATCTGCTATAGGATATACTAAGGTTAAAAAAAAATTATGGGGCATGCATAATCCTTAGCAAGTCAATCTCCACTATAGTACTTCTCTTCATGATATCAATGTAATTCTGATATATGATAGATTTTCTTATAGTGATCACATAGTCATCACAATACTCTTTCTCACACGTTTTTGAAAACAAAATTTATTTTTGATTTGGAGAAGGTTTTCAAAAGGCTTCCAGTTTCTCATCAAAAGGTTTTTGTGAATAAAAGATTTTGAAAAAGACTCCTTTTGACTATGCATCTAATCGAGCGGCAGGATCTAAACTCTCGGTTGTTAAGCACGGAATAAAGTTTACGAGTACCGCTCGATACCAATTGTTAGGTCCGAGGGTTGCTCGGTGTATAGGCTAGAGGGGGTGAATAGCCTATACTTGATGTATTAAAAATTTCATCCAATTTTAACATTTAAGTTGAAGAGTAGATGAAATGATTAATACGAATAGGTCATCTTCCTCATTCGGCTTAGCCGAAGATAGAGACATCGGACGTCCTTGATCGCCACGTAGAATGTGCGGACGGAAGACTTTTGTTAGACTTAGGCGATGAAAATGAGTTTGAGCGGGGAAGAATAAACAACATAAGTTTAACAATTTAGATTAAAGTAACTGTAAAGATTCGATATGAAAGAGAGCTTAACAGTTGACTAAAATCTGTATTAGATGCATCATTTGCTTTCCTTAAACAGATTGCACAAGATAAGACAAATTATACAAGAAAGAGAAATCAAGGCTGAATGTAACAAACATATATATTATATTAAAATTCAGCGAGGTTTGCTCAAAGGCAAACATGCTTAGTACATCAACCTAGACTCTCTAACCTAGCAATCTCCTTAGGAAAAAGAAGGAGAAATGAAGAAAGCGAAATCAAATATATCGAAAATACATTAGAAGATGTACTTAATATTTATTAAGTTGTCTTCCTGTAGTTTCAACTCGATATATTTGTTGTGAGAAGAGAATATTAGGAGTTGTTCAAATAGCAAGAATTTGAACAACTGAGTGCTAAGCACTCGACCAAATATGATGACAACTTATTGCACAATTGGCACAGCTTTTAATGTAGTATAAGTCTGCCGATATGAATGCAATCTGGACATGTAAGTTCTGACTCTTCATCGGACATCTTCAAGCTTGATCTGGCTTCAACGATCTAAAAGATACTTGGTCTCTTTACTGGATAATGGAGTTGAGGCCAGAAGAGACCGAGTTCTTCGAAGGAAGAAGGACTCAAATCAACAACAAGGTTGTTGATCAAGCGAGCTTCTCGCTTTGGATTTTCTTTTCTCTCTCTCACAAAGTGTTTGTTCTTACACTTGTGATTGCTCACTCTGAAGGAGTGGTTCTGGATTGAAGAAATGAAGATCAATACCACAACCTTTTTCAAGCATAAGCATACACTTGTTGCTTTCTCTCCCTTATGCTATCTGGAAATGAGGATGAGAGTCTTCTTATATAGCTGGAGAAGAAGAGATGACCGTTGGTGTATTGAATAGGTTTATGCCCGTTGGTGATCTGAATCTCATAATGCAGCAGAGTACATTTTTGGATTTGTTGGACAAAGACCTTCAGTTAGGTTTGAGTCTTGAAGATGGTCCGTGACATAGGCTGGACAGAGTTGGACGTGTCGAGCTTAGCCTGGATGCAGTCTGACTGATTTGGACGTATCATTGCTTTGACTGGAGTGCGGCGTCCGTGCTTGGCCTTTTAAATGAAGCTTTGAAGACCGCAAACATTCGAGAGGAAATGTCTATTGGATAAACGTGAAGGTGCAGACATCGATGCGTATCTTGGATTTGTCAGACAGATCTTATAACGGATCTATTTTGACTTGTAGTGTGTTTGAGTAACGACCGATGTTTCTCGTGATCTTATAGTTTCTCGCGTTGTTCGATGAGGATTTGGCCGATTCGAGATCTGCTATTATAGAACTGCGATGTAGAAACCGCGATGGTCACGATGTTCCTCTTGAATAAATAGCTTCTCTGCTTGCTCGATGAAGTGCTTTGGCGGATACGGAATCCGATATAGAACGCGATGTAGAGATGGCTATTAGGCAGTCATAGCTAAAGGGAAATGTCTGCTAGTGAGACATTTGCCGATGGTCACGTCAGCTGGCAATTTGAAGAGCTTAATTCATATGAAAGTTTATCATCATTCTGGTAGGACAAAGACTCGGATATGTACAAAGACTTCCTAGTCTAATGACCTATGCATTGTTTCAACAAGCTGCCACACTAACCGGTACGCAGCCCTTTTAGCCACTTGTGAAACATGCGTTGTAATGGGAACAAGCAAATCACTGTGTTGGAATATGCATACATTCATATCAGCTGATTCACAGGCTTATTCCTAACAGGTATCAAAGCTTTGTGTTAGCTATTGGCCAGGATAGGTTCCTCGGCCTAGGTGGTTAGTTTGTTGGTGTTAGTTTTGGTGTTGATATTGAGTAATTCACGCCGAGTAATTGTGTGTAAGTTTAAGAATGGTAGAGTATTGGCTAAGTACTAATGCTTGCAAAGCTAGTGGTGTCGTGAGAGTAGAGAATGTTAACCTGAACGTAGCATCCCTTATGAACAAGTGCAGGATCGTCGGTATATAGATGTGATGAATACTTATCTGAGGTTCACTCATACTGTAATTGAAGTTAGGATATGACAAGGATAGATGTTTTTGGAAATGGAAAATGTGTTATGGTGGTGGAGAGGATGGTTACCTTAAGAGGAATTGTCCTATATTGAGGAAGAATCAGTCTATGGTTACTATTCAGCGACAGTCGGTGTTAAGAGAGATAATGAAGGTAGGCCTAAGAACCAAGATTCAGTGGTGGCCTTGTTGAGTGCGGAGTGCCCGAGTTTATGTTTACGATAGGAGGTACTGTTTTCATTCTAGTATGAGGTTCGGTCTTTTATAAACATAGAACCATCATTTCCTTATGTTGCATTATAATGGACGAGAAATTTTGTATTATTCCCCAGTTTTCATCACATGTGTTTTTGGTATCTACTTCAATGAGAGAGTGCCTAACGGTTGACAGTGTGCATAAAGTTTGTGATATGCTAGTAAGTAATCACACATTGCATGTTGGCTTGGTCGTGTAGCCTATATGTGGTTTTAATGTCAAAATTGACATGAATTAGTTTTACATTTTTTAATTGTCATAATAAGATGATTACTCGCTCTATGTTGAGCATACTTGATTTTGTATTCGTGGGTAATAAACAATGGGTGCACGTATGTTGTTTTGTTAAGAGATATAGTAAAGTGTTATCTTAGAATTGTGTTGGTTAGTCAGTTTGTTATGGATATGAGTAAAACTACATCAAAGTGAGAAGATGTCCTTGTTGTAATTAAATATTTATATATGTTGTTTCTGTTGATTACCCTATATCACTTGATTGGGTACTTGAGTTCGTGTTGAATTATTGTTAAGGATAGCGTCTATATTTGTAATAACCTGAACTTGTTATGCTTTAGATGCTTACCTTGTTTGTGTTATTTATGCTCAACATGTGTATTTGATTGCTTGTATAAACATGTTCAATATGCTTTTGCCTTAATTCAATTACATTTGATGATGCTAGAATGATATACATGTTAATACCTTAGCTTAGTACAAGCCCTTGTGATTATTCAAAAGTGTGAGGTGATTGTTGTTGGCATTGTTACATGTTGTTTAGAATGAATTTTGGCTGCATTTCAAACTTGAATTGAAGTTGGTATCACCTTAGGGTGACTTGGGTACATTGTAGGATCACTTTGATGTGTTTAGAAGTCATTTTGACCTGAACCAGACCTTATGCAGCCGCATGATGCGAGCTTGCCCAAAACCTAAACATTCTGGATTTTATGCGGCCGCATGAAGCGCCCGCATAGAAACCCAAGCGACCGCATAAAGCGCCCGCATGACAGCCTAGGCGCCCGCATGATGCCACCCTTTCTCCTCGCATAAACTCTCTGGATTGTAAGCGGCCGCGCAAGGCGACCGCATGGAGCCTATGTGACCGCATGGTGCGGCCGCATAGAGACGGATTCTGCTATACTTGTTGACTAAATTTTTAAGTTGTTTGACCCTCCAAAGTTGATCCTATGGCTGAGATTCAAACCTGGATTTGACTTGTTGACTAGTATATATACTCTCCACCCTTGTGAGAGACAAGAAGAACACTTTATTTCTCACTAAACTCTTCCATGGTAGCTTAGAGAATTGTGTGGGAGACAAAGGTGTGTTTAGTGTGTGTGCATCATATCTCCCTATTCAACCATCCAAATTGTGATCCAAAACCATCAAAGTGTAGAGGCTGACTTGGAGACCAACTTAGAAGACTTGAATTTACATTTCCTTGGTTTGATTTCCATCTTACATGTAAGTTGTTAGGTCCAAGGTTGCTCTATATAGGCTAGAAGGGGGGGGGGTTGAATAGCCTATGTCCAATTTTTGAAATTGATTCAAAAATCTTACTTCACTAGGGTTTTAAAAATTTTGCAGGCGGAAGTCTTGTGAAGCACAGGACAAGTTGAGAATGGCCGATCTTGGCGACAAGATCGCAGTTCTTAAGATTGAAATCGGAAATTTAAAGCAACACAATCAAATCACAATCACACACAAATAGACAGAATATTTAATATGGTTCACACTTATAAATAAGTGCTACGTCCACAACCAAAGTGGTCAACTTTGGATTTGAAAATCGTGTACTAAGTTTTTCCACTAGATATTTTTACAAACTAAATCACTAATGGATAGTGTACAAAAATTTTGTTGACCAAGTGTTTGTGTGGGAGAATTGATATCAATAAGATACAATTCTCGTGAGCTATGAAAAGCTAGGTGTTGCAATCAATGAAGAGCTTTAATGGACTGATCGTCTTAGTATGAAGCTCTTCAAAGAAGGATGTACAGATAGGACGTTTAAGCTTTAATGCACTTGAAGAAGATGAAGAAGATTCAGAGTTGTAGTTATTGAAGAGTGATGAATGCTGCCATGAAGTCTCCTTTTATATGCAGGGAGGACCTTGGAGCCGTTGGAGATCTTCATGAGGTGCTCAATTTGAATTTAAGAGCATTCAATGCTCTAATGGTGTTGTTAAGCTCTGATAGGCGGTTCTGCAAGTTACAGTCTGTCTCCTACCGTCTCGACACTTTGCCAAAAATAGGTAGACTGTGTTTGCGGCGAATGTCCTTTTCGAGTTGTATGCCAAGAATGGAAAGCTTCATTGAATGCGTTTTGCAGGTTAACGTTGCATCGAAGTCAATGAAAGCTTCAAATCAGGACATGTCTTCGGCAGTTCTATATCGGACGATCTTGGGGTCTTCAACTTAGCTGATGAGGCTAGGCTTAGATGAACTTGTCCGATATCTTGAAGGACTCTGCTGATGCACACTTCGGCAGATGTAAGAGGATGGCCGATATCCTTACAGGCTATCTTCTTCAAGGCAATTTACAATAAGCAATCCTAGGCTATTCAAGCTATGTCTAAGTACAAGTTGCCACTCTAACAGACACGCAGGCCCATTAGTCACCTTGACTTAGACTTAGGTTATGGATTCAAGCAAATCTAGGCTAAGATACAACATAAGTTACTAACCCCCCTTTGTATGCTTAGAAACTATTGCATACTTGTTCTTAATTTTACATGCATGACTTGAATACATGGTGTTTTCATGTTTAAATGATATGTTGAAATATATAACATGTCTATGTGTTAAGTTGTGGAGTTGGATGATGTTGCATGTTAATTTTAAGAGCTCAACTATGGAATTGTACTAATGAACATGTTAGAGACCTTCAAATGGTAAAAATTGCATATAGCAATTATACCCAAAATTTTATGAACTTAATGAATTGACACCAAAAGTGGATTTTTGGGAAGATTATGATTCTCCGAATCGCTAGTAAAATTACTACGAAAATTAGGGTTCATTTGGTATGGAATGTGGTCCTCCGCGTAATTGATACTGGTATGTTGGAGACTTATAAAGTAGCTCTAAAGTTGTGTTTTGTGATTTTGAACAATATGTTTGATGACTATGTGTTGTAGAAAAATATAATCTACATGATGTTTGTCAAGTTCACTACTTTTGAACTTGACGGTTATTTGCATAAGTTGAGTAAGATTACCTACTTGTGTGTTGTGTAAGTCCAGCTGGCGTCGTCGTTGTTAATGTCATAGTGGGACGACCTATAGTCTTTACGATTGAGATTCGTGATCGCTATAAGTCGCCGTACCGGAGTGCACACACCCCTCTTCTGTTGGCCACAGTTGAGAAGTAGCCCCACTGTTATAGCAATATGCATGACTTTGGCTTGCTAGGTTGAACTCGACGGGATTGTGTCGGGGACGTCGATACTATGCACACGAGTATCGAGGCACTATTGGTTGTTTGTGTATTGCAGGAGCTACACAAAGTCGAAGAAAGAGATATGATATCCTTCTATGACGTGGGTTATTTATAAGCACTTATGTGTTAACCAAAGTGCGTGAGTTGAATGAATTGTATATCAAGTACGATGATACATGTTGTGTTGTGGTATAAAAATGTTAATGACATGTTATGTCTATTGCTTGAGCATCATGCCATGCCATGTAGTTGCATTAGTAACTTACTGTGTCATTATGACTCACCCCGTTATGTGTTTATTTATTTTTCTTAGATCCAAGCCAACCCGGAAGTTCTTGGTGAGGTTGAGAAGGGTTCGTTAGCTTGCGTGTCGTCTACATTTGGGAGTTTGAGGATCTCCATCTTAGTTAATTGTTTTCTTTTGGTAAGGACGATGGTGGTGAAGTTATGTAAACTTTACTAAGGATAATACTTTAATGTTGATTGTATATTCTTTTGGTAGGCGACATATGTATGTCGTGCTCTTGTATAGTTTCATTTTTAAACAGTTTCTCTACCGAGCATGTTGTAGCCCGTGGTTGTGTTTTGTTCCGGCATGTTGTGGCCGTTGTTGTTGTAGTAGTTTTCTTTCCCGAGTTGTAAAATCGTGGTCATTAATCGTTACTTCCGGCTTGTTAATGCCGAAGATGGTTCATACTTGTGTTAATCAGGTTATCAATTGTGTTTTGTCTTAAGTACGGGTGGTTATGCCACATACTTTTCTTATTGTTTGTGTCGTGTTGTTGCATTGGCGACCCGACCTTGGAATTTCGTATGGAGATCCGGGTCGGGGCGTCACAGTTGGTATCAAAGCTTATGTTAGCTATTCGCCAGGATAGGTTCCATGGCCTAGGTGGGTATGGTGTGTATTATTTAGATTTTAACGTCGAGTGTCATGTGTAGGTTAAAATGGTGCGGACTAGGTTCGGAGCGAGTACCAGTCGGGTCGGTACGAGTGCCGGCGGGAATGATGGGAGAGATGAGGATGTGAATCGGCCACCTAATGTCCCTCCTGAATTGAACCAGGAAAACCAGAATGCAAATATGGCAGTTATGATGGGAAGGATAATGGAACTAATGAACCATATGACCGAACGTCTGAATGGGGGAGCAACGACTACACCGGAGGTAGAAGCTCCACAACCGGAAGTTGAACTGCCACAACCTGAGGTGAGACTTTGACATCATACTACTATACTGGAGCGTTTTTTGAAGATGAAACCACGTACCTTTCTGGGGGAGCCGGATGCCACAAAGGCTGAATTGTGGATTGAGCATATAATCAAAATATTTACAGCCTTGGGTTGTAACGATGATGAAAAGGTTACCCTAGCTATGTTTAAACATGAAGGAGCGGCTGAGCATTGGTGGCAGGTATTACAGGGGAGCTGGGACTTGCGGGGAGAACCTCACAGTTGGCCCAATTTCTTGAGGGAATTCAAGGCACAATACATTCCGGAGGTAGTTCGGGAAAGAAGAGAAAGGGAGTTCTATGACTTAGAACAAGGCAGCATGACAGTGGCACAATATTCGGCCAAGTTCACAGAATTGGCTCGATATTGTAGTCGCTTGGTCCCTATGGAGGCAAAGAAGGCTCAGAAGTTCATCAAAGGCCTGAAAATAGAATACAAGAAACAATTGTTATCCTTGAAACTTGCTGATTATAGGAGTGCTGTGGATCGAGCTTATGGGATTGAAAGTGACATAGAGGAGCACCGAGGAAGAAATTTGAACAACCTTTCACAAGCATCACAGAACCAGGGATGAGGACAGGGTTTTGGTAGCCAATATAGCGGTGGAAACAACAGCCACAGGGGGAATCAGAGGAGAGGACAATCTGATGGACAGCAGGGACAACAATTTGGTGGAAGGAGTAATAGTACCGCATCTATTCAGAGTCCGCGGGGTACACCACAAATTTGTAGTATCTGTTCGAGACCGGGACACTCGGAAGATAAGTGTTGGAATAGAGTAGCTGGACAATGTTATAAGAAATGGGTCACATAAAGAGGAATTGTCCTGAGTTGAAGGATAATTAGGCTGGGAGCGCTAGTGTACAATCGAGCAGGACGAAGAGGGATAGCGACGGTAGACCTAAGGTCCAGGGTCGTGTGTTTGCGCTTGATCAGCGCAGTGTGCCGGAGTCGACGTCGGTTATAGGAGGTAGCCTTTCTGTCTTCGGTAGTAGAGCTCGAGTTCTTATAGATCCTGGCTCATCCCATTCATATGTTGCATCCCATTTGGTGAACAACTTGTGTGTGTTACCCCAGCCCTTGTCGTTTGTGCTTGAGGTGTCTACCCCGTTGGGGGAGCATATGTTGGCTTTGGATGTGTACCGAGCCTGTGATATACTTATAGGTGATCACACTTTGCATGCTGATTTGGTAGTGTTACCCATAGTGATTTTGATGTGATACTTGGCATGGATTGGTTATGTGCAAAAAAAAAAAAAGAAGAAGATTGGTTATGTGCATATCATGCTTTAGTAGATTGTCATAGAAAGAAAGTTACTTTTTCTATGCCGGGTGTGCCTGAATTTGTGTTTGTGGGTGATGCTGTTAAGAGTGGTGTGCATGTTATATCTGCTTTAAAAGCTAGGAAATTGTTATCACATGGTTGTACGGGGTATTTGGCATGTGTGGTTGATAGAAGTATTGCTACCCCAAAATTGGAAGAAGTCCCTGTGGTTTGTGAATTTTTTGATGTATTCTCTACTGATTATGCATTGCCTCTTGATAGAGAAATTGAATTTTGTATTGAATTGTTACCGGGGACTACCCCAATTTCTAAAGCTCCGTATAGAATGGCACAGGCAGAATTGAAAGAATTGAAAGAACAATTGTAAGAATTGCTTGACAAGGAGTTTATTAAACCGAGTGTATCACCGTGGGGTGCGCCATTGTTGTTTGTTAGAAAGAAAGATGGTACTTTGAGATTGTGTATCGATTATAGGCAATTGAATCAAGTAACAATCAAGAACAAGTATCCTCTACTGCACATTGATAATTTGTTCGATCAGTTACAGGGATCAGTGGTATATTCCAAGCTAGACTTGAGAAGTGGTTATCACCAGTTGAAGGTGCGAGCTGAAGATGTTCTTAAGACAGCTTTTCGCACAAGGTATGGCCATTATGAGTTTGTTGTTATGCCATTCGGGTTGACAAATGCACCGGCAGTATTCATGGACTTGATGAATCGGGTGTTCCATGAGTATTTGGATTGTTTTGTGGTAGTGTTCATCGACGACATTCTTGTGTACTCTAAATCTCGGGAAGAACATGCGCAACATTTCAGGTTGATACTATCGGTTCTTCGGGAGAAGAAATTGTTTTCCAAGTTTAACAAATGTGCTTTCTGGCTCGAAGAGGTTTCCTTTCTAGGGCATGTTGTCTCGAAAGATGGGATAGCGGTGGATCCGTCAAAGGTAGAAGCAGTAATGAATTGGTAGAGACCAACTTCAGTGACTGAAATCCAAAGTTTCTTGGGTTTGGCGGGTTACTATCGGAGGTTCATTGAGGGGTTTTCAAAGATTGCTACTCCTATGACAAACTTAACCAAGAAGACAACACCGTTTGATTGGGATGATAAGTGCGAGAACAGTTTTCAAGAGTTGAAGCGACGATTGACAACGGCTCCTGTATTGACATTACTGAACGGCGGGGATAACTTCATGATTTACAGCTATGTATCCAAGGAAGGGTTGGGATGTGTACTTATGCAAAATGGGATGGTTATAGCGTATGCTTCGAGGAAATTAAAGGATGCGGAACGGAACTACCCTACCCATGATCTAGAATTGGCGGCAATTATGTTTGCGTTGAACAAATGGAAACATTACCTTTACGGGGCAAAATTTGAGGTCTTCATGGATCATAAGAGCTTAAAGTACCTTTTCTCACAAAAGGAGTTGAACATGAGACAGCGCCGATAGATGGAAAAGTTAAAGGACCACAATTGAACGATTCTTTACCACCCGAGAAAGGCGAACGTAGTCACGGATGCTTTGAGTAGAAAAGTGTACATGTCATGTATGATAGTTCGTGAGTGGAAGACATTGGAGGACTTGAGGGATTGGAGCCCTAGGGAGACGGAGCATGGTGTGATCTTTGCGAATGTCTGGGCTACTCCAGTTTTGTTACAACGAATTAAGGAAGCTCAGGTTAGTGATCCGAAATTTGAGAAGTTGATGGGACAGCTGAATGAAGGTAAGATACTTGACTTTGTGATTAACAGGGATGGTATCTTGACCTTTAGAGGGAGAGTTTGTGTTCCGTCGGATGAAACGGTAAAACGGCAAGTACTTGATGAAGCTCACAAGGCTAAATATACAATACATCCGGGAAGTACAAAAATGTATAGAGATTTGAAGAAACAGTTTTGGTGGAATGGTATGAAGCGAGAAATAGCAGAGTATGTGTCCAGATGCCTAACATGTCAACAAGTGAAAGCTGAACATCAAAGACCCGCAGGGTTGTTGCAACCACTTAAGATTTCGGAATGGAAATGGGAACACATAACGATGGATTTTGTCATCGGATTACCACGTACTCGTTGGGGTTTCGACGCTGTTTGGGTTCTTGTGGATAGGTTAACAAAATCAGCTCACTTTATACCTATTGCGATGACCTATTCTTTAATCAGTTGGCAGCGCTGTATATTCAAGAAATAGTTAGACTACATGGAGTACCGGTTAGTGTTGTATCAGATCAGGACCCAAGGTTTACATCGAGATTTTGGGGAGCATTGCAAGAGGCTATGGGAACAAAGTTGAACTTTAGCACGGCTTTTCACCCTCAATCGGATGGGCAATCAAAAAGACTAATTCAAGTACTCGAAGATATGCTACGTGCGTGTGCAGTAGATTTTAAGGGAAGTTGGGATTCACACTTACCTTTAGCAGAGTTTTCTTACAATAACAGCTTCCAGGCGAGCATCGAGATGGCACCGTACGAAGCACTATATGGGTGGAAACGTAGATCGCCGATTTGTTGGAATGAAGTCGGTGAGGCTAAAATTTGGGGTTCAGAATTGGTACAACAGTCGGTGGAAAGTGTGAGGATAATTCAAGATAGATTACTTACTGCCCAAAGCCGACAGAAAAGTTATGCGGATAATCGAAGATGGGATCTCGAGTTCCAAGTGGGTGATTATGTATTCCTTAAGGTATCGCCGCGTAGGGGTACCAAGAGGTTTGGGAAGAAAGGTAAACTCTCGCCTAGATACATAGGGCCTTTTGAGATACTTGAGAGGGTTGGCACATTGGCTTATCGACTTACATTGCCACCATCTTTGTCTGAGATTCATAATGTATTCCATGTGTCGATGCTTTGGAAGTATATGAAAGATGAATCACACGTGTTGGAATATGAGGAGATCACGTTTGAGCCTGATTTATCGTATGTAGAACAACCGGTGAGGATTCTCGACATTAAGGAGCAAATATTGAGGACCAAACGGATCCCACTTATAAAGGTGTTGTGGAGGAACCATGAGATCGAGGAAGCTACATGGGAAACCGAGGTTAAGATGCGTGAGAAATACCCTCACTTATTCAATGGACTTCGTAAGGAATTTAGGGGCTAAATCTTTTAAGGGGGATAGGATGTAATAACCTGAACTTGTTATGCTTTAGATGCTTACCTTGTTTGTGTTATTTATGCTCAACATGTGTATTTGATTGCTTGTATAAACATGTTCAATATGGTTTTGTCTTAATTCATTTACATTTGATGATACTAGGATGGTATGCATGTTAATACCTTAGCTTAGTACAAACCCTTGTGATTATTCATAAGTTTGAGATGATTGTGGTTGGCATTGTTACATGTTGTTTAGAATGAGTTTTGGGTGCATTTCAAACTTGATTTGAAGTTGGTATCACCTTAGGGTGACTTAGGTACATTGTAGGATCACTATGATGTGTTTAGAAGTCATTTTGACCTGAACCAGACCTTATGCAGCCGCATGATGCGAGCTTGCCCAAAACCTAAACATTCTGGATTCTATGCGGCCGCATGAAGCGCCCGCATAGAAACCCAAGCGGCTGCATAAAGCGCTCGCATGACAGCCTAGGCGCCCGCATGATGCCACCCCTTCTCCTTGCATAAACTCTCTGGATTGTAAGCGGCCGCGCAAGGCGACCGCATGGAGCCTATGCGACCGCATGATGCGGCCGCATAGAGACGGATTCTGCTATACTTGTTGACTAAATTTTTAAGTTGTTTGACCCTCCAAAGTTGATCCTATGGCTGATATTCAAACCTAGATTTGACTTGTTGACTAGTATATATACTCTCCACCCTTGTGAGAGACAAGAAGAACACTTTATTTTTCACTAAACTCTTCCATGGTAGCTTAGAGAATTGTGTGGGAGACAAAGGTGTGTTTAGTGTGTGTGCATCATATCTCCCTATTCAACCATCCAAATTGTGATCCAAAACCATCAAAGTGTAGAGGCTGACTTAGAGACCAACGTAGAAGACTTGAATTTACATTTCCTTGGTTTGATTTCCATCTTACATGTAAGTTACTAACCCCCCTTTGTATGCTTAGAAACTATTGCATACTTGTTCTTAATTTTACATGCATGACTTGAATACATGGTGTTTTCATGTTTAAATGATATGTTGAAATATATAACATGTCTATGTGTTAAGTTGTGGAGTTGGATGATGTTGCATGTTAATTTTAAGAGCTCAACTATGGAATTGTACTAATGAACATGTTAGAGACCTTTAAATGGTGAAAATTGCATATAGCAATTATACCCAAAATTTTATGAACTTAATGAATTGACACCAAAAGTGGATTTTTGGGAAGATTATGATTCTCCGAATCGCTAGTAAAATTACTACGAAAATTAGGGTTCATTTGGTATGGAATGTGGTCCTCCACGTAATTGATACTGGTATGTTGGAGACTTGTAAAGTAGCTCTAAAGTTGTGTTTTGTGATTTTGAACAATATGTTTGATGACTATGTGTTGTAGAAAAATATAATCTACATGATGTTTGTCAAGTTCACTACTTTTGAACTTGACGGTTATTTGCATAAGTTGAGTAAGATTACTTACTTGTGTGTTGTTTAAGTCCAGCTGGCGTCGTCGTTGTTAATGTCATGGTGGGAAATTTGATCACGACCTTTGACCGCTTCTCCAGCCTTACTAAGTCTCTTAAACACACATAGAGTCTCATTTTTACACACATTTGAACTTTCAACCTTGGAAAAGTTGAGAGAGAGAGAGAAGAGTTTGTGCTAGAAAAATCCTTGCAACTTGATCATTTGAAGACCAAATTGCAATCCAACACTACCATTGTGAAACTCTTGGTTAGGAGAAGCCATTCTTAGTCTTGCATGTGGCTTTGCTTGGGTTAAATCTTCAAGTAGTAAGCTACTACCCCTTTTTCTCCTTCAATTATGAATTGTTCTTCATCTTAGACTTGTTATTTGATGAAACATGTTAGAAATCATCATTTTTGAGTATGTTTGACCATGTTGACTTGTTAAATTTGTGGTTGACTTTTTGGATGTGTTTGGAAACTCATGTTTACATGTTAGAAATGTAAAATATGATTAGTAATTGTAAAGTTTACGATATAATTAATTTGCGTAAACTCGAACTCATTAGAAACCAAAAATGACCCTAACGGAGTTCGTTATGATTTCATAATTTATGAGACCACGTGTGAGATTTGGGAATTCTTGGACGATTCGAGTGATTCGTTTGCAAATTTGGTTACACCGGTTATGTGTATTGATATTACGTTAATTGTCGTAATTTACATGAGATGGTTATTTATGGTGTGGGATTATTATAACTCACTTGAGACATTCGTATCATTGTTGAATGTTATTGTTGTGGTATACTCCCTACTTTGGAGTATGACCGTTTATTTTAAATGTCGAGTAAACATCTACTTGTGTATTTAGTTAAGTCCATGGCATTTGTGTTGGCGGTGTATTGACGCTTGATTATTGCGGAAGCTGAGGCTACGTAATAGTCAAAGGCCAATACATCGGGCCTCGCCCTACCGTTGGCCACGGTAGGGGTATAGCGCCATTTGTTGTACGGAATAAACGCAACCATTGTAAGCTATATCCGTGGTTGATTCTTGGGTTGTAGGGACCGAGATCACCCGTCGACGTGAATACAGAAGATGGTTCACACCGTGTTATGTTATTTGGTATTCTTGTTCGAGCACGTCAACAACGGCTCTACATTTGGTATTATATTGGTTGGTTGGTTAGAAGTATTGGTTTGGTCGGAGGTGTACCTCGATGTCGTATCCTTTGTAACTTGCTTATTTATAGCTCTTATGTGCTTCCTGTATAAGCGAATGTTGGTCACGGTGTCCTACCGGTATGGGACGGTTGGCGATCGTTGAGCCTCTCGTGTAATATGGGGTTGTTTGGCTATGTGTAACACTTGTTACTTTCGTCTTGTATTGGGATTGTTTTGTGATGACATGAATACTTGTTATAATTACTGTCTTGCATTTAGCATGCCATATTGTTGCATTAGTAGCTTATTGAGTTTCGACTTACCCCGTTTCGTGTTTATTTGTTTTCCTTAGATCAAGGGCCGGCGAGGAATCCTTAGTTTGCTCGGGTTCAGTTCCAGCCGATTGTCTTCTTTCGGTAGTGCACCTTGTTCCTAGTATTTTTTTTTTGTGAGGCCGAGGGTGTACTTGTTATATCGACAATGTATTTGTTGGGTAGTAGTCTCGTCTGTTAATTATTATATTCTTTTGTTATGCCGGCATGGTTGCCATGCTGTTGTATATATTATTACCTTTCATTTTCGCGCACTCTGAATTGCTTTATGCATGTACCGAGCCTGTTAGCTCGTGTTAGTTGTTGTTAGCTAACGTTTTGTTTCTCCGGCTTGTTGTTTCACCGTTAAGGTTTAGTATTGTTTTAAAGATCTTGTTGTTTTTAAAGAAAACTTGCACGTGCATTACAGGGTTTTCACATGACTTTGCATTCTTTTAAAAAGGAATTTTTGAGATGCTACTTTCGTGTTCCCATCATTCGCGGACCGAACGAGATTCCACATAAGATCTCGGGTCGGGTTGCGACAGTTGGTATCAGAGCATAAGTTAGCTAGCCGGGAGAGAATCTTTGGCTTAGGAGGTTGGTTGTGTGTTTAAGTCGTTAACGTTGAGTGTTTATTGCAGGTGTCTAATCATGGTTGAGACGCGACATGGTACTAGTACTGAGGAGGGTGGCTCAAGTGGAGCCGGGATTACTTTGAATGAATAGGGTAATGCTCCACCACCTACCCAGCCTAGAGTTCAACCTACAGGACAGCCGGATGTTCAGCTTGAAATACCGGTAAATCAAAATGAGGGGATTGTGAACATGATGCAAGGGTTCATGAAATCAATGATGGAAATGAATAGGCAAAACATCGAGTTGCAACGACAAGCCATGGCAGGTTTGGGACAGGCAGGAGGTCACAGGATAGCTCAACCAGCTGGGGGCAATGGGGATTATGATCGGAGGTTAGGAAGATTCTTGAATATGAAGCCTCGAAGCTATGACGGCGAACCTGACCCAATGAAGGAGGAAAGGTGGATAGAGTCAATAGAGAAAATATTTGCAGCAATTGATTGTACTAATGGTGATAAGGTCAAGTTTGTAGCATTTAGAGGACGCGGCTGAACATTAGTGGCGGGTGCTCGAAGCAAGTTGGGTTCAAGAGGGTGTGAATCGAACATGGGAACTTTTCTTACGACAGTTCAGAAACCATTTTGTTCCTGATGTGGTGCAAGCTAAAAAAAGGAGGTAGAATTTCTTAGCCTTGAACAGGGAACGTTATCAGTAGGTCAATATTCTGCTAGGTTCACAGCATTGGCAAGGTATTGCTCGCACTTGATTCCAACGGAGGAAAAGAAGGTTTATCGTTTTGTGAAGGGTTTGAGGACGGAGTATCGTAAGCAACTTTTACCGCTCGATCTGCCAAGTTACCAAAGCGCAGTTGATAAAGCTTACAAGATTGAGCATGACATCGAAAAGCATCATAGAAAGCCGAGTAACACAGTTGGGAATCAGCAGGCATCATAGCAAAACAGGAAGAGACAGAATGTAGGTGGGACTTCTAGCAAGGGAAAGAACGTGAGTCGTCAAGCAGGCCAAGCATGGCAGCAACAGGGAGGTCAAGGACAACGAGAATCAAGGTTTGTTTATAATTTTTGCAAGAAGTTGGGACACACTGAAGAGAGGTGTTGGCTGAAACAGGGGAAATGCTTATTGTGTGGTGAAGACAAGCATTACCAAAAAGACTGTCCGAGGAACAAAGGGTTACCTCAAGGTGGTGCACAATAGAATGCGGGAGTAAAGAGGAACAATGACGGTCGACCGAGGGTTCAGGGCCGAGTGTTCGCGTTAGATCAGAGGGGTGTTCCTGATGCTCCCAACGTTATAGGAGGTACTTTGTTTGTCTCGAGAGAGCGAGTCCAAGTACTTATAGATCTAGGGTCATCGCATTCTTATATTGCATCTCACTTTGCATGCCATTTGGATTCTATGCCTGAATCATTGTCTTATGTGTTAGAGGTGTCTACTCCGATGGGAGAGTGCCTAGTTGCTTCTGATGTTCATCGTGCATGTGAAGTTGTTATTGATGGCCATGTTTTACTTGTGAATTTAGTAGTTCTGCCCATCCATGATTTTGATGTCATATTAGGTATGGATTGGTTGCACACTCATCATGCAATGGTTGATTGTCGTAAGAAAGTTGTTACTTTTGAATTACCTGATGTGCCTTCATTTATGTTTGAGGGTGATAAATGCATGAGTGGTATTCATATGATATCGGCCTTGAAAGCTAAAAAATTATTATCACATGGGTGTACAGGGTATTTGGCTTGTGTAGTTCATAAATCGAAGAAAGTAGTTGTGTTGGAGGATGTTCCAATTGTGCGTGAATTTCTGGATGTATTTTCAACTGAATATGATTTGCCTTCGGATAGGGAGTTGGAGTTTTGTGTTGAATTATTGCCAGGTACCGCTCCATCGTCGAAGGCACCGTATCGCATGGCACCGGCAGAATTGAAAGAATTAAAGGTACTATAACGCCCGCACTATTTGCATCATTCGCATTCATTCTATGTTTATGTCTCTTACATTGACATCGTCATTTCATGTGCATATATCATTCAAATGTACTTGCAATTGAATGTGTTGTATACTTTTCAAGTGTACAGATATGTGTTAGAAGTTTCATAGTCATTTGCATTCGTTTTGATGTGCATCTAAAGCTTAATTTTATGTGGTTTGGATTGTGTTGTAGTTGTATTTTAAACTTGGTTTGAGTTTGGTATCACCTTAGGATGACTTGGGAGAGTTTTAGAATCACTTTGGTTTGATTTTGGAACTTTTTGACCTGAACCAAACACTATGCAACCGCATAATGCCAAGGCCTAACAATCTGGATTTCATGCAGCCGCACAAGGCGTCCGCATGAAGCCCATGCGCGCGCATAAGGCCAGCCGCGCAGAAACCCTAAACTTACTGGATTCTATGCTGCCGTATGGCGCGCTCGCATAGAAGCTATGCGGACGCATAAGGCGGCCGCATAGCGACGGACTCTGTTATTTTATTTGACTTTTTGACTATCATCCAATGGCTAAAAATTGGTCACGACCATTGACCACTTCTCCAGCCTTACTAAGTCTCCAAAAAACACAAAGAGACTCATTTTTACACACACATTCTTACTTTCATCCTTGCCAAAGTTGAGAGAGAGAAGAGTTTTTGTGTTAGAAATCCTTGTTTCTTGACCATTTGGAGACCAAATTGCAATCCAACACTACCATTTTGAAGCTCTTGGCTAAGAGAAGCCATTCTTTACCTTGCATGTAGCTTTGCTTGGGTTAAATCTTCAAGTAGTAAGCTACTATCCCTTTTTCTTCCTCAATTATGAATTATTATTCATCTTGGACTTGTTATTTGATGAAACATGTTAGAAATCATCAATTTTGAGTATGTTTGACCATGTTGACTTGTTAAATTTGTGGTTGACTTTTTGAATGTGTTTGGAGACTCATGTTTACATGTTAGAAATGTGAAATATGATTATTAATTGTTAAATTTACGGTATGATTAATTCGCGTAAACCCGAACTCATTAGAAACCAAAAATGACTCTAACGGAGTTTGTTAGGATTCCATAATTTATGAGACCACGTGTGTGATTTGAGAATTTTTGGAAATTTGGTTACACCGGTTGTGTGTATTGATATTACGTTAATTGTCGTAATTTTTATAAGTTGGTTATTTGTGGTGTGGGATTATTATAACTAACTTGTGACATTCGTATCATTGTTGAATGTTATTGTTGTGGTATACTCCCTACTTTGGAGTATGACCTTTTATTTTAAATGTCGAGTAAACATCTACTTATGCATTTAGTTAAGTCCATGGCATTTGTGTTGCCGGTGTATTGACGCTCAATTATTGCGGGAGCTGGGGCTACGTAATAGTCGAAGGCCAATACATCGGGCCTCGCCCTACCGTTGGCCACGGTAGGGGTATAGCGCCATTTGTTGTACGGAATAAACGCAACCATGGTAAGCTATATCCGTGGTTAATTCTTGGGTTGTAGGGACCGAGATCACCCGTCGACGTGAATACAGAAGATGGTTCACACTGTGTTATGTTATTTGGTTTTCTTGATCGAGCACGTCAACAACGGCTCCACATTTGGTATTATATTGGTTGGTTGGTTGGAAGTATTGGTTTGGTCGGAGGTGTACCTCGACGTCGTATCCTTTGTAACTTGTTTACTTATAGCTCCTACGTGCTTCCTGTACAAGCGAATGTTGTTCACGGTTTCAAAACGGTATGGGACGGTTGGCAATTGTTGAGCCTCTCGTATAGTACGGGGTTGTTTGGCTATGTGCAATACTTGATGCCTCGTCTTATATTGGGATTGTTTCGTGATGGCATGAATGCTTGTTGTATTTACTGTCTTTCATCTAGCATGCCATATTGTTGCATTAGTAGCTTATTGAGTTTCGACTCACCCTGTTTCGTGTTTATTTGTTTTCCTTAGATCAAGGGCCGGCGAGGAATTCCTAGTTCGTTCGCGTTCAGTTCCAGTTGGACGTCTTCCTTTTGGTAGTGCACCTTGTGCCTAGTATTTTCTTTTGGTGAGGCCGAGGGTGTACTTGTTATATCGACAATGTATTTGTTGGGTAGTAGTCTCGACTGTTAATTGTTATATTCTTTTGTTATGCCGGCATGGTTTCCGTGCTGTTGTATATACTATTAACTTTCATTCCGCGCACTTTGATATGGTTTATGTATATACCGAGCCTGTTGGCTAGTGGTAGTTGTTGCTAGTTGACGTGTTGTTTTCTCCGGCTTGTTGTTTCGCCGTTGAGGTTTAGTCTTGTTTAAAAGATCTTGTTGTTTTTAAAGAAAACTTGCACGTGCATTACAGGGTTTTCACATGACTTTGCATTATTTTTAAAAGGAATTTTTGAGATGCTATTTTCGTGTTCCCGTTTACTCGTGGACCGAACGGGATTCCACATCGGATCTCGGGTTGGGTCGCGACAGGTACAATTGGAAGAATTACTGAATCGGGGTTTTATTAGACGGAGTGCATCACCGTGGGGTGCACCGGTGTTGTTTGTAAGGAAGAAAGACGGTTCTTTGAGATTGTGCATTGATTATAGGGAGTTGAACCAAGTGACTATTAAGAACAAGTATCCTCTTTCACACATTGATGATCTATTTGACCAACTTCAGGGCTCCGTTGTGTATTCCAAATTTGATCTTAGAAGTGGTTACCATCAACTGAAGGTTAGGGCGGAAGATATACCGAAGACGGCTTTTCGGACTCGATACGGGCACTTTGAGTTTGTTGTAATGCCATTTAGGTTGACTAATGCACCAGCTGTATTTATGGATTTAATGAATAGGATATTCTTGCCTTATCTGGATTGTTTTGTGGTGGTATTTATCGATGATATTCTTGTGTACTCAAGATCTTGGGAGGAGCACGAGAAACATTTGAGGTTGGTATTGACAGTATTAAGGGAAAAGAACTTGTTTGCGAAATTTAGTAAGTGTGCATTTTAGCTTGAGGAAATCTCTTTTCTAGGCCATGTTGTTTCAGGTAGTGGTATCTCGGTAGACCCAATCAAGATCAAAGCAGTAGTGAATTGGAAAAGACCCGAGTCGGTAACGGAGATTCGAAGCTTCTTGGGTTTGGCGGGTTATTATCAGAGGTTCATCGAGGGGTTTTCTAAGATTGCAACTCCGATGACGAACTTAACATAAAAGAATAAACCCTTTGTATGTGATGATAAATGCGAAGCGAGTTTCCAGGAGCTGAAGAGGAGATTGACCACGGCTCCGATCTTGGCACTACCGAATGGACAGGATGGGTTAGTTATATACAGTGATGCTTCGAAAGAGGGTTTGGGTTGTGTCTTGATGCAGAATGGGAGAGTTATAGCGTATGCTTCCCGAAAGTTGACTCCATTTGAATAGAATTATCCAACCCACGACCTTGAGTTAGCTGCGATCATCTTTGCTCTACACAGGTGGAAACATTACCTTTATGGCTAAGTTCGAAGTGTTCACCGATCACAAGAGTCTCAAGTACATATTTTCTCAAAAGGAGTTGAACAATAGACAACGGAGATGGATGGAACGGCTTAAGGATCACGATTGTACTATCTTGTATCATCCAGGGAAAGCCAACGTAGTAGCGGATGCACTTAGTCGAAAAGCGTACATGTCTTGCTTGATGACTCGTGAATGGAAAATTCTTGAGGATGTTCGAGATTAGGGTCCTTGTAGGTCGAGACAGGGGGTAATCTTTGCTAACCTTCGGGCTACGCCAGTATTGATCCAAAGAATTAAAGAAACACAAGAGGACGACCCAGAATTGAAGACATTGATTGATGAGTTGAATGAAGGAAAAACAACAGATTTTGCAAAGAACAGTGAAGGTGTCCTTATGTTTCGAAATAGAGTTTGCGTACCGGCAATTGACGAAGTTAAAAGGCAAGTATTAGAGGAAGCTCATATGTCTAGATACACGATTCATTCGGGGAGTACTAAGATGTATCAAGACTTGAAGAAGAACTTTTGGTGGAGTGGTATGAAGAGGGAGGTAGCCGAATTTGTATCAAGGTGCTTGACTTGTCAAAGAATTAAAGCAGAACATCAGCGACCGGCAGGATTATTACAACCATTTGAGATTCTGGAATGGAAATGGGAGAATATAGCGATACATTTTATGACAGGGTTGCCACGGACTCGTCAAGGTCATGATGCAGTTTGGGTTATTATTGATAGGTTGACCAAGTCGGCATATGTCCTTCCTATTGCGATGACATATTCGATGGAGAAACTTGCTACCTTGTATATACAGAAGATTGTTAGGTTGCATGGGGTGCCAGTTAGCATAGTGTCGGATCGAGATCCACGGTTCACTTCACGATTTTGGCAATCACTTCAGAATGCTTTGGGTACGAAGTTAACTCTTAGCACGACATTTCATCCTCAGACAGACGGGCAATCCAAGAGGACCATACAGATACTTGAGGACATGTTGCGAGCTTGTTCGATGGATTTTAAGGGGATTTGGGATTCACACATATCATTGATAGAGTTTGCGTACAACAACAACTATCAATCGACTGTTGAGATGGCTCCTTATGAAGCTCTTTATGGAAGAAAGTGTCGTTCTCCAATTTGTTGGGATGAAGTCGGCGAAGCAAAGTTATGGGGTCCTGACATGGTTCATGAATCAGTTGAGAGTGTAAAGCTTATTCGGGAAAGGTTGAAAACGACTCAAAGTCGACAAAAGAGTTATGCGGATCATCGACGAAGGGATCTTGAATTCGAGGTAGGTGATCATGTGTTTTTGAAGGTTTCGCTACGAATTGGAGTCAAGAGGTTTGGTAAGAAAGGGAAATTGACTCCAAGGTTCATTGGTCCGTTTGAGATTTTGGAAAGGATTGGGAAGTTGGCCTATAGACTTGCCCTACCACCGTCAATGTCGGGCGTTCATCCGGTGTTTCATGTGTCTATGTTGAGGAAGTACTTGTCGGATGCATCGTACATATTGGAGTATGAACCGGTAGACTTGACACCCGATCTTTCATATGTTGAGAAACCCGTGAGAATACTCGATACAAAAGAACAAGTGTTGAGGTCAAAATCCATTCCCCTTGTGAAAGTATTGTGGAGGAGTCATAACATCGAGGAGGCCACTTGAGAATTAGAACAAGAGATGCGTGAAAAGTACCCTTCCATATTCGTTGAGTTTGGTGAGTGAATTCGTGAACGAATTTATTCTAAGGGGGTGAGGATGTAATACCCGCACTATTTGCATCATTCGCATTCATTCAATTTTTATGTCCCTTACATTGACAACGTCATTTTATGTGCATATATCATTCAAATGTACCTGCAATTGTGTTTGTTGTACACTTTTCAAGTGTATGGATATGTGTTAGAAGTTTCATAGTCATTTGCATTTGATTTGATGTGCATCTAGAGCTTCATTATATGTGGTTTTGGATTTTGTTGTAGTTGTATTTTAAACTTAGTTTGAGTTTAGTATCATCTTAGGATGACTTGGGAGTGTTTTAGAATCACTTTGGTTTGGTTTTGGAACCTTTTGACCTGAGACAGTCACTATGCAGCCGCATAGTGCTTAGGCCCAACAATCTGGATTTCATGCGGCCGCACAAGGCGTCCGCATGAGGCTCATGCGCACGCACAAGGCTAGCCGCACAAAAACCCTAAAGCTACTGGATTCTATGCGGCCGCATAGCGCACTCGCATAGAAGCTATGAGGACGCATAAAGCGGCCGCATAGCGACGGGCTCTGTTATTTTGTTTGACCATTTGACCTCCATCCAATGGCTGAAATTTGATCACGACCTTTGACCACTTCTCCAGCCTTACTAAGTCTCTTAAACACACATAGAGTCTCATTTTTACACATACATTTGAACATTCAACCTTGGCAAAGTTGAGAGAGAGAGAGAGAAGAGTTTGTGCTAGAAAAATCCTTGCAACTTGATCATTTGAAGACCAAATTGCAATCCAACACTACCATTGTGAAGCTCTTGGTTAGGAGAAGCCATTCTTAGTCTTGCATGTGGCTTTGCTTGGGTTAAATCTTCAAGTAGTAAGCTACTACCCCTTTTTCTCCCTCAATTATGAATTGTTCTTAATCTTAGACTTACTTGTATAGGTAGACTTATCGAGAATGTCCACAACACATTCTACGAGAGCTATAAGTCTATTAAGGATTTTAAATCTATCCTACTCTTGTTGTGGTAAGAAAAAGTGAATAGGTCAGATATGAAACTTTCAAATAGTGACACCCCCACTATTTTTAAGTTATGCACTCGAAATGTATCAAAGTTTTCATTTCACCAATGTCTTCTATTGAATTGTCTTTTAACTTTAAAACATAAGGTGAAAAATTCATGACTTGTACCTTAAGATAGAGTTGGTTTCAATTAAGACATTGTTTCGACCGGTAACAGTCCCATATCTCTCATGACCTTTGTAATCTTATCCCCTGATAAGGCTTTTGTTAATGGATCAGCTAACATTTGATTTGTAGGAAGATACTCAAGTGCTATCTTTTCCCTTTTTAACCATATCTCTAATATGATTATATCTCATAGCAATATATTTGCTATGATTTGATATTCTCTTATTCTTTGTATTGAATATGGCAGTTTGATTATCACAATACAAAGTTGTAGCTCCTTTTTTAGGATCTATAAAAGGTATTGTCCTTAGGAATCTTCTAAACCATATTAAATCTTTACTAGTCATTGACATGGCTATGTTCTCAGATTTCATTCATGAAAAAGTAACACATGTTTGTCTTTTTGAAGACCAAGCGACTATGGCTCCTCCAAAGGTAAATAACCAACCACTCGTAGATTTGGAATTGGTTACATCTGATGCCCAATTTGCATCACTATAGCATTCAAGTATAGGTGAATTACACTTGTAATGCAAGCCATAGTTTATTGTAAATTTGAAGTACCTAAGTACTCTTTTTAGTTCCGTCCAACGTTCTTCACTAGGATTGCTTGTAAATCTACTTAATATGCCAATTGAACATGCAAGATCGAGTCTTGTATGATTTACCACATACATCATGCTACCAATTATTTTGGCATATTCTTCTTGATTTACGGCCTTGCCTTTATTTGGAACTAACTGCATTTGCGGGTTAATAGGACTTTTACTTATTTTACAATCAAAATAATTGAACTTCTTCAATATTTCCTCAATGTAATGAGATTGCGTTAATATGTAAGTTTCGTCCTTTTTAATTACTTTAACCCCTAGAATGACATCTACCGGACCTAAGTCCTTCATGTCAAAAGCTTGCTTCAAATAGTTCTTAGCTAGTCTCATTGATACAATTTATATAAGAACCAAATATAAGCAAGTCATCAACATATAAAGTTATAAGCACTTTATAATTAAAAGTAACTTTAGTAAAAACACAATTTTCTACTTTACTACTTTTAAAACTAAAATTCCTAATTTCTTGCTTAAACTTCTTATATCATTGTATCGGTGCTTGTTTAAGTCCATATAGAGATTTCTTCAATTTACATACTTTATGTTCTTCTCCTTTAGCAACATAACCATCAGGTTGATGTATGTAAATTTCTTCCTCTAAATCTTCATTTAAGAATGTTGTTTTAGCATCCATTTGATGAACTTCTAATCCATAAACGGATGCTATACCAAAAATAGTTCTAATTGATGTGAATTTAGTGACCGAAGAAAATGTCTCAAAATAGTCAATTTCTTCCTTTTGACTATAACCTTTGGCTACTAATCTCGCCTTGTACTTATCAATAGTACCATCAGTTTTAAGTTTCTTTTTCAAAACCCACTTACAGCCAATAGGTTTAGTATAAGGTAAAGTGTGACGACCCAAAGTCATCCCCTGCTTCAAATCCATATACTAACATATCAGAGTATCTCAAACTTGCAGTGGAAAATCAATAACACCCAAATTCTAAAAAACGTCAATCTTATAAATATCAACCTTGATACAACAACTCAATCAAAACCCAAATTTTACAAAAATCACATCTATCAACTAATCATTAGGCTCGCTCTCTACCCCACCTCGCAGCTAGTCACGCTTTCACTGTGCACTCTGATCAAATTAAACCTGCAAAACACAAATAACTGGTGGGGGGGTGAGCTTGTGGGCCTAGCAGGGGAGGGGATATACAATACCATATAATAGAATAAAGACATATGATTCAAATACCACTCTGCCCATGAAATGAAACTATGGACAATAACTCATAAATCAATAAAATCATACTCTTGGCAAATCAATGCTCAAAGAAAGAAACACAGTATATGTAAGGCCCCGACCCTACTCCCTTTCCTTTTCGCGCGCAGTCACTTCTTACCGACTTAGGAACCTTTGGAATACAAGTTAGAACCTTTAACCTTTGACATATAAGAAATATATCATGCTTGCTAAAGTGTGACGTGTTAAGTTGGGACCCTTGGGGGTTGATTCACGAGAGCGTAGTCATGTTTGATAAGCATGACATGTTAGTCTTCCTTGCGGTTGTTCCAGATTGGATCAACGTTTAATCACGCCGTAATTTCATACTCGTTTGAGACCATCCTTGATACCATATCGTGTGTGAACACATATGTACATCATTTATTGTGTCGAGCCTTGCCTTGGTTTAGACTCACTCTCGAATGGCAAGCATGTTAGTCTTGTCGTTAATCCGTAAGTTGAGTTGTTCGAGCGATGTTTCGCGTGTTTATCTTCGTGCACCAATGCGGGGCAATTTGGTTGAGTTTTGAGAGTGTTTTGAACTTGATTGGGGGTTAGGATTATTTGGGAATACTTAGTATATATTTTGTTTTGACCATAAGATAGAAAGTGATTCACTCAAAAGCATGGATGCATGCTTAAACTCGGAATTCTGTTCTTCCGAACAATCTGTAGTATTTTGGTCATAGATTTGTGTAGGAAACTCAGATTGGCAAACCGTTTGATTCTGTGTAAACTAGATTCCAAGATCTTTTCAACGATACCTTATTCGCAGTTTTTGGACTTGTAGATCATCCTGGGCGTGTATTTGAAGTTGACCAAAAAAGTCAGAAACCCGGGCGGGCGCCTAGGCGGCCGCCCCATCTCCAGATTGTGCTGTTCTGTTCTGTAGTTGCCCCAAAAGTTGACCATTTCACCCCTTGACCCAACTTAAACGAACCAAGGACCTCTTGACCAGATTAATACTCTCCCTAAACCTCTAGGAGACTTAAAAACATGGGACTTCTTCAATTAGTTCATCCATGGTGTTTTGAGAGTTAGTGTGAGAGATACAAGGTGAGATTAGTGTGTGTTTAACTTGTCCTCTCAATCTAGCCATTGGATCTCACATGCAAGACCACCAAGGTGTTGCTAAAGACTAGGAGACTTCATTACAAAGCCTTGATTGTGAATATGTTAGCTTGATTGTCTTCTTTGAGGTAAGTAAGTATAATGTTTTGAATGTTTATGAGTTGAATTGGAATAATAAAGCATATAGGATGTGTAATTGTTCATCTTTGTGTAATTTCTTGAAAGAAATAAGTAATTGACTATTCCAAATGATATTATGTTAGTTCTTAATCAATGGCCATGTGTAGAGGTTGTCATGAGACTTGGTGAAGTGTTAGTAACATGTTAGAAAGTGAAACACATGAATTTCAAGTTAGTTGCAGTCCCTGTTTTGGGCTATTTTCGTGAAAATTCTGGTACTAATATACTATTGGGAATTTGCTGAATTTTGGATATGTTCTTCACATGTATGTTAGTTAGTTCTCTGTAAATTTTAATGAATTTTAGAGGTCGGGAAGTACCTCGTTTAAGTTGTGTTTTATCGCTGCGCCGAGTAATCTGTTGCTGAAAATTCTGGATGTTAGTTCCAACTTTAAGTGACTGATTCTTGATGATTATAAGTCCAAATGAGGTAATTCAAAGTGTTAAATTATAGTTCCAGATGTCTAGTTTCCAAATATGGAATAATTGTAATATTTGGATTTTTGTGGAATATTTCGTGAATTTAACGGTATTGTTGCGCGATGCTGGAGAAATCATATTGTGTTAATAAACTTTGTATAATAGCAACTCATTGATATTTTGTCGTTAGTTTACTCGCTATAAATTTGTGAAGTTGTTTTGGGTACTTTATATTACCGAATAATAGTGTTGAGAATAGAATGGTTAATTAGGGATGATACTACGGTTTATCCCGATGTCTCGAATATTAGTAACGACTCAAATGGAGTCAGTAAGGCATAACGTTATAAACCAAACTTTTATGCGAATTGAACACTAGTTATGACTGACTCTGGCGGAGTCGAATAGGATGTGATTTGTAATGAGTCGTGATACACATAGTACACGACGATAATGTTATGTGATGGTTTATGTTATACATGAGACAGAGTGTCTTGAGTGATTATAGGATACTGTAGAGATCCTAAGTTGAGTTGCACAATAGGCCTACTTTGCCTATTGTCATGTTTTGGTTATATGTCTGGTGATTACGGACATTGTGTGATTGTTCTAGTATGTGATAGGACAATCATCTTACTTTGATGATTGATTGTGTGTTTAATGTTTACTAGCACACTTTGTTGATTTGTTGTTGTAGGCTTATTGTGACCTACTTGAAACATTCGTATTGTTATTGAATGTGATTGTTGTGGTATGCTCCCTACTTTGGAGTATGACCGTTTATTTTTAAATGTCGAGTAAACATCTACTTGTGCATTTAGTTAAGTCCATGGCATATTTGTTGGCGGTGTATTGACGCTCGATTATTGCGTGAGCTGGGGCTACGTAATAGTCGAAGGCCAATACATCGGGCCTCGCCCTACCGTTGGCCACGGTAGGGGTATAGCGCCATTTGTTGTATGGAGTAAACGCAACCATGGAAAGCTATATCCGTGGTAGATTCTTGGGTTGTAGGGACCGAGATCACCCGTCGACGTGAATACAGAAGATGGTTCACATGTGTTTTGGTTATTGGTTTTCTTGTTCGAGCACGTCAATAACGGCTCTACACTTGGTATATTATTGGTTGGTTGGTTGGAAGTATTGGTTTGGTCGGAGGTGTACCTCGACGCCGTATCCCTTTAAATGTGTTTACTTACCGCTCTTATGTGCTTCCTATATAAGCGAATGTTGGTCATGATTTCCAACTGGTATGGGACGGTTGGCGATCATTGAGCCTCTCGTCAGTATAGGGTTGGTTGCCTTTATATGCTCCTACATGTTTACTTTCCTGCTATATTGTTGTGCATAATGCCATGCCATATAGTCACACGTAGTAACTTGTCGATTATTGATTAAGTTAAAATTATTACCAAGATTAATGCATATAGAGTCTTGGTTTACTATTACATTCATACTTATAGCACCCAATACATTATAGTATCTTACGGAGTCTTTTAGACTCACCCAACAACCTCCTCAGTTTGTAGGTTAAGTTCCAGCGCAGCGAGTCTTGGAGCTTGGAGTTAGCAAGATGTATTTTTATTGCCATTTCCTTCTTATTTCTTGTATTGTGAGATTGTGAGGTTCACTAAGTTCTGTAAACTTAGTCTATGGGTAGAAATAGTTGTATTCGTTAGATTTGTATTTTGGTGCCGACTAGTGTAGTCGCGCCAGTTGTCGTACTATATTATTTTGGATTCCTGACTCGTGGTATTTAAGTATTATTGTTTCTCCGGCTCGTGTATTTAGCCGTCGAGGTTTTAATTATTGGGTTTATCTTTAGTGTTGTTCTCCGGCGTATTGTTTAGCCGTGGAGGTTATTTTTATGTTGTTGGAATTTTGTTAATCGAGCTTTGAGGCTCAAGTTCATTTGTTATTCCGCTGCATTGTTTTTAGTATTCCGCTGCTTTGGTTTTGGTTTCGAGCTTTTGTAATTCGCTCTCTTCGATTGTTCTTGTTAGTTTGGCGCACCGAGTTGCGGTTCAACATCGAACCCCGGACTCGGGTCGTCACAGTTGGTATCAGAGCTTAAGTTAGTTGTTCGCCAGGACAGGATCCTCGGCTTAGGTGATTTGGGTTTTGGGTTGAGCGATTAACGTCGAGTGTTTGTGTTTAGATATATCTTGGATGTCTGTAAGTTGTGAAGATAGTCCATGTAGGACTGGAATTATTGAGTTCTTTCGCCCGTGGGAGCGGAGACTAATGATATGTAGTTTGTTATTTCTCTTGTGGAGAATAGTGAGTGCGCTTCAAGATTTCCCTAGAATGTTGACGACTAGTGTGAGTCATTTGGAAGTTTTAGTATTGAGATTTGGCCAACTTAGGTGATCTTGTTAGTCGTAGAAAGGTATGGCCCGGATGCTTTAAGTAACGTCTTAGGCTTGAGATTGGTGATTGTTTAAGGAAATAGAAGTGGAAGACCCGAGATTCTCGGTCACGAGTTCTTTAGTGATTAATGTGAGTGTCGAATTACGTTAGTGCGAGATCTTGAGTCCGTATTAATTTAGATGCTTCATTCTAACATATCACAGCATGGAATGCGAAACTTGTATATACTAGAGACATATGTTACACTTAGGTACATTTTGCTTGTATTTGCTACATATGTGCATGAGACCGATTTTAAAAGGGCATATTTGAAATCACTTGTCCCTAACGCCCTACGACGGAAGCTTTTGAAGCCACTTGAAGGGCCCCGATTTGGTTGTCAAGAGATATTCGTCGATGACTAAGTTGATAGCATATTAGATAGAAATTGCCTAATCCTTTTACCAAACGAAATGGACAAGTAAATGAGATAATGTACTCGAATATGTTTGTACATCTTGTTTGGATTGTGTATCATTCCTTGTGTAGTGGTTCGATATGTATGGATGTTTGTGTAAGCCGTCGTACTCGATTGAACATGAATTGTTGAAGACTTGTGACTAGCCATTAGTAACCTATAACTTTTCACGTGCGTAGTACATTAGCCTGACCGTAGAGATTTTAGATTTGAGTTAGTCAACCCAGTGGTGAGCATGAGATACTTACTTTGTATGATGTATAGTAGACTGGACTTAGTAAGCTAATTCAGTCAAATGTTATAGAGTGTACGATACCAACAGATCGTTTAGCTTTGTGCATATGCCAATTGACATAGTGAGATGATTATCTTTAGGACCCTATGTTCATGCTAGACGTGGTTAGAGTTTTAAACCCTTATTATTTTTTAGGTTGACGTTGTAGTATATTGAAGTTTGTATTGATAACATGAGCATGTTAGCTTGTGGTTTCTTTGACCTTTTATTTCGTCGGCTTGAGCCTAAAGTCGGTGGCGTCGTTATCTATGGTAGAGTCTGTACGACTCGCGTGATCTTTAGTATAGTACCATTTGTCCGAACTTGTTTCTTTGATGACAAGTATGTCGTCGAGTAACCCGAAGAACCTAAGGGTTGTATAAACCCGAACCTTGTTGATCGCGGGATTTTCCATGACTATTGTTGAGCGTTAAATCTCAGAAATTGGAAATGTAATTTGCGTTGCGGAAGTGTGACGTTGGGTTGCATATGAAATGAGTTAGCATGACTCTATGTGAAGTACTTTTTTTTTTGGACTTGAATAGCAGCAGTAGTTAGCCTCGCAATGAAACCTCGAGATTGTTCACGTCTCGAAACTCTAGCTATTTGTTAAAATCCTTTCGTCTGAATGTCACTTGAGGTTGATGACCTCTAACTTTGCATGACTCACCTTATTCGTTAGACTTCAGCTCAATATCAATAGCAGTTAAATTGTGTAGGCTATGGTTACACATTGCCCTGATGTATGTATGCACCCGTAGATGGTCAATCCTTGAATTCGTGGTCGAATTCTTTTAAGGGTGAGAGGATGTAAGGCCCCGACCCTACTCCCTTTCCTTTTCGCGCTCAGTCACTTCTTACCGACTTAGGAACCTTTGGAATACAAGTTAGAACCTTTAACCTTTGACATATAAGAAATATATCATGCTTGCTAAAGTGTGACGTGTTAAGTTGGGACCCTTGGGGGTTGATTCACGAGAGCGTAGTCATGTTTGATAAGCATGACATGTTAGTCTTCCTTGCGGTTGTTCCAGATTGGATCAACGTTTAATCACGCCGTAATTTCATACTCGTTTGAGACCATCCTTGATACCATATCGTGTGTGAACACATATGTACATCATTTATTGTGTCGAGCCTTGCCTTGGTTTAGACTCACTCTCGAATGGCAAGCATGTTAGTCTTGTCGTTAATCCGTAAGTTGAGTTGTTCGAGCGATGTTTCGCGTGTTTATCTTCGTGCACCAATGCGGGGCAATTTGGTTGAGTTTTGAGAGTGTTTTGAACTTGATTGGGGGTTAGGATTATTTGGGAATACTTAGTATATATTTTGTTTTGACCATAAGATAGAAAGTGATTCACTCAAAAGCATGGATGCATGCTTAAACTCGGAATTCTGTTCTTCCGAACAGTCTGTAGTATTTTGGTCATAGATTTGTGTAGAAAACTCGGATTGCCAAACCGTTTGATTTTTTGTAAACTAGACTCAAAGAGCTTTCCAACGATACCTTATTCGCAATTTTTGGACTTGTAGATCATCCTGGACATGTATTTGAAGTTGACCAAAAAAGTCAGAAACCCGGGCGGGCGTCTAGGCGGCCGCCCCGTCTCCAGATTGTGCTGTTCTGTTCTGTAGTTGCCCCAAAAGTTGACTATTTCACCCCTTGACCCAACTTAAACGAACCAAGGACCCCTTGACCAGATTAATACTCTCCCTAAACCTCTAGGAGACTTAAAAACATGGGACTTCTTCAATTAGTTCATCCATGGTGTTTTGAGAGTTAGTGTGAGAGATACAAGGTGAGATTAGTGTGTGTTTGACTTGTCCTCTCAATCTAGCCATTGGATCTCACATGCAAGACCACCAAGGTGTTGCTAAAGACTAGGAGACTTCATTACAAAGCCTTGATTGTGAATATGTTAGCTTGATTGTCTTCTTTGAGGTAAGTAACTATAATGTTTTGAATATTTATGAGTTGAATTGGAATAATAAAGCATATAGGATGTGTAATTGTTCATCTTTGTGTAATTTCTTGAAAGAAATAAGTAATTGACTATTCCAAATGATATTATGTTAGTTCTTAATCAATGGCCATGTGTAGAGGTTGTCATGAGACTTGGTGAAGTGTTAGTAACATGTTAGAAAGTGAAACACATGAATTTCAAGTTAGTTGCAGTCCCTGTTTTAGGCTATTTTCGTGAAAATTTTGGTACTAATATACTATTGGGAATTTGCTGAATTTTGGATATGTTCTTCATATGTGTGTTAGTTAGTTCTCTGTAAATTTTCATGAATTTTAGAGGTCGGGAAGTACCTCGTTTAAGCTGTGTTTTATCGCTGCGCCGAGTAATCTGTTGCTGAAAATTCTGGGTGTTAGTTCCAACTTTAAGTGACTGATTCTTGATGATTATAAGCCCAAATGAGGTAATTCAAAGTGGTAAATTATAGTTCCAGATGTTTAGTTTCTAAATATGGAATAATTGTAATATTTGGATTTTTGTGGAATATTTTGTGAATTTAACGGTATTGTTGCGCGATGCTGGAGAAATCATATTGTGTTAATAAACTTTGTATAATAGCAACTCATTGATATTTTGTCGTTAGTTTACTCGCTATAAATTTGTGAAGTTGTTTTGGGTACTTTATATTACCGAATAATAGTGTTGAGAATAGAATGGTTAATTAGGGATGATACTACGGTTCATCCCGATGTCTCGAATATTAGTAACGACTCAAATGGAGTCAGTAAAGCATAACGTTATAAACCAAACTTTTATGCGAATTGAACACTAGTTATGACTGACTCTGGCGGAGTCGAATAGGATGTGATTTGCAATGAGTCGTGATACACATAGTACACGATGATAATGTTATGTGATGGTTTATGTTATACATGAGACAGAGTGTCTTGAGTGATTATAGGATACTGTAGAGATCCTAAGTTGAGTTGCACAATAGGCCTACTTTGCCTATTGTCATGTTTTGGTTATATGTCTGGTGATTACGGACATTGTGTGATTGTTCTAGTATGTGATAGGACAATCATCCTACTTTGATGATTGATTGTGTGTTTAATGTTTACTAGCACACTTTGTTGATTTGTTGTTGTAGGCTTATTGTGACCTACTTGAAACATTCGTATTGTTATTGAATGTGATTGTTGTGGTATGCTCCCTACTTTGGAGTATGACCGTTTATTTTTAAATGTCGAGTAAACATCTACTTGTGCATTTAGTTAAGTCCATGGCATATTTGTTGGCGGTGTATTGACGCTCGATTATTGCGTGAGCTGGGGCTACGTAATAGTCGAAGGCCAATACATCGGGCCTCGCCCTACCGTTGGCCACGGTAGGGGTATAGCGCCATTTGTTGTATGGAATAAACGCAACCATGGTAAGCTATATTCGTGGTAGATTCTTGGGTTGTAGGGACCGAGATCACCCGTCGACGTGAATACAGAAGATGGTTCACATGTGTTTTGGTTATTGGTTTTCTTGTTCGAGCACGTCAACAACACTTGTTATATTATTGGTTGGTTGGTTGGAAGTATTGGTTTGGTCGGAGGTCTACCTCGACGCCGTATCCCTTTAAATGTGTTTACTTACCGCTCTTATGTGCTTCCTACATAAGCGAATGTTGGTCATGATTTCCAACTGGTATGGGACGGTTGGCGATCATTGAGCCTCTCGCCAGTATAGGGTTGGTTGCCTTTATATGCTCCTACATGTTTACTTTCCTGCTATATTGTTGTGCATAATGCCATGCCATATAGTCACACGTAGTAACTTGTCGATTATTGATTAAGTTAAAATTATTACCAAGATTAGTGCATATAGAGTCTTGGTTTACTATTACATTCATACTTATAACACCCAATACATTATAGTATCTTACGGAGTCTTTTAGACTCACCCAACAACATCCTCAGTTTGCAGGTTAAGTTCCAGCGCAGCGAGTCTTGGAGCTTGGAGTTAGCAAGATGTATTTTTATTGTCATTTCCTTCTTATTTCTTGTATTGTGAGATTGTGAGGTTCACTAAGTTATGTAAACTTAGTCTATGGGTAGAAATAGTTGTATTCGTTAGATTTGTATTTTGGTGCCGACTAGTGTAGTCGCGCCAGTTGTCGTACTATATTATTTTGGATTCCTGATTCGTGGTATTTAAGTATTATTGTTTCTCCGGCTCGTGTATTTAGCCGTCGAGGTTTTAATTATTGGGTTTATCTTTAGTGTTGTTCTCCGGCGTATTGTTTAGCCGTGGAGGTTATTTTTATGTTGTTGGAATTTTGTTAATCAAGCTTTGAGGCTCAAGTTCATTTGTTATTCCGCTGCTTTGGTTTTGGTTTCGAGCTTTTGTAATTCGCTCTCTTCGATTGTTCTTGTTAGTTTGGCGCACCGAGTTGGGGTTCAACATCGAACCCCGGACTCGGGTCGTCACAGTATACATGCTCGAAGCATCAAAATATACTGCACAATCATATATCACAGTTTGGTATACTATCGGGTTCGGGTTCAGTGGCAAAACAATAACCAAATCAACTATTGACGTCCAATCATTTGAGCCCACCAACTCATAAACAACAACAATAACGGGCTCACTAAGACCGACATATTGACTAGTATCACTAAACTATTCCACATAATCATGCTTTTAATCAAATCACGATAAACACAATAAACACATTCTTTTTAAAATTCATTTGATAAACAAGATCAAACTATATCAATAACTCATATTTCAAGAAGCAGAATATTTTAGAAACGATCATGTGATAAAAATGACACGAAATCAGTACTGCGTAGTCTCTCTTATCTCAAAACGAGATAAAACTCAATACCGAAATCCATCGGTGCAACATCATGTTTTCTGATAGAATCGATTTACACCTCAAGCATGTGAACCCTACGAAGTCGATTCGTCAAAACTCTAAAGCATCAGGAACCAAATCGATCGCATTCGGAAAAAAACTAGTCACACGGCTTAAACAAGAGAAAGAGAGATGACGGACGGCTTTGGAGTAGTTTGTGGGTTTTAAAATGAAGCAAAGTATTCAAACCCATCCTAATATAAAGTCCCACGCTCAACAAGTTAAAGAAATGAGGCTGTAACAATTCTATTGGCTAAGGAGGGCGGTGAGTTTATGTATTTTGTGAGAGATATAGTCTCTCACACCTTAATATATATATTTCTCCAGCAAACCTTGGTCAAGGAGTCAAATAAAAAATAAACTACACTATGCCTAATAAACTGCCATGGAAGGAGGTGATTAATTTGTTCTCTACGGTTTCCACTAGTTAACTTGGTGAAATAAAAACCATCATGTGGAACCACTTTAAATCTTACTCCATCCGTTCCTAAATTATTGTCTTGTTTGAAAATTTTCTTTTTTAGGACGTTAATTTTACCATTTTACCCTTACTTTTTTCCCTACTTTAATTATGAATCACATACACATGGACATTAAAGGAAATTACACATTATACCAATATTAATAATCAAGTCAATTGTTTTTCCTTAATCCGTGTGCCGGGTCAAACAAGACAATAATTAAGGGACAAAGGGAGTAATACTTAAGCTTTCTTCCTTTCATTTTTTGTTTAATAATAATAATAATAAAACATCAACTTTGACTTGGTCAAATAAATTAAAACTAATATTATTTTATTATTTAAAACAATGCAAATAAACAAAAATTCAACAAAATATTTCAAGTCAATTGCATCAAAAATAGTATCAAATTCGTTAATACTTTAAAAAATCATAATAGGTAAATTTTCGGGATTTCACACGGAGGATTGACTAGATTCATGTTTGATTATCAAGTATAGACTTAATTTCATCATTCATGGATTTTTTCCATAAATCTGAATCAGACATAGACATGGCTTCTTGAAAAGTCTTAGGATCCTCTTCTAACATGTATATCAACACGTTAGGACCAAAGCTCTTTTCATGGTTCTATCAACACGTTTGGACCAGGGGCCGATTCTCCGGGTCTGGCTCTTCAGTGGCCCCGTGCTTTCTGCTCGCGAAGTATTCATGCTTGCAGTAGGAAGCATTGCTCATGATCTCCCCTCGTCATGCTAAGCTTTCCTCGACCACTTAGCTCGGGCTCATGATCTTGTATCACTTCCCTAGGAGGTACTGGGGAGAGAAGTGTATGAGCCAAAAAAGGAGAAGTGTCCACGTTGCCTGGTCGGGTGTGGTGTCTGTCAGAGGGAGCCGCGCCTTTTCGAGGCGTGATGTTGGCTAGGTAAGTAGGCACGTGGTTTAGGGAGTAGGACGGCGGCTGTCAGTGGCCCACGTAACAACGGCTGGGGAGCGTTCCCCTTGGCCTATAAATACTTCTCCTTCTCTCCAATTCTTACTTTTACCCACGCCAAAACTTTTAAAAATTCTCTGATTCCAACACCCCTTAAATCCTTCGCTGTGCCTAGAATCATCATCGCTGCACCATCTGGTTGTCCCGACGTCCTCCTTGGTGTTTGCATAGTGATCCGAGGTCGCCCCTGTCCTCCGTAACGTTCTTCTGCAATCAGACTCGCACTTTTTACTCGCAACCATGTCTCGCAGTAAGTTCTCTTTGCCTAATTTTAATTCTGTCTATGTCATGTGCCCTTTCGCTTTTCTTTTGCATGAAAACCGTTAATAAAACCCTCCATTGTAATCTGGATCGAGGAATCTTGAAATCTCTCTGCCCAGATGATTTCCTTCTTTTTGCGAATGTCGGCCTAGGGTTTTTGTCCGGTATGTCATGTATCCCGTGTACTGACCTTTGCATCTTCCCGATCCTTATAGGTTCTGACTCACCCCTTAGGCTGCACGATGAGGCCACCGACTCTGAGGCAACTAACTCTATTGAGGCTTATGAGTACGACCGTGGCCAGGCGGTCAGCAGTGGTTCTAGCCCGGAGGCCTCCTCCTCGTCTGATGTGGGTTCCTCGGACGACGAGCTCATCATCACCAAGGTCGTCCCCCATACCCAAGCTTTGAAAACCAAGTGAGACACTGACACGAGCTCTTCTATCCCTGCTCGTCACAGACCAACTGCTCGTCCCACCCGCGGTGGCCGCCTGGCTTCACGCTACGAGGCTTCTCCTGATTACTGGAAGACTTTTAACTCTTCCCGGGAGGTCCAGGTCTAGTTCACAACCTTATGGATTAGCTCAGAGAACTACCGCGCGTCTGTGATAGACCCTGAGGTGGACTTCACAGAGTACCAAAATCTGGGAGAGAGAATGGTTTTCTTTTACGACTTTTTCAAGGTCGGTCTACGCCTCCCCCTGGACCCATTCATTGTTGAGTTCCTGACCCTGGCTCAGGTCGTCCCCTGCGACTTAATGCTTAATACGGTCAAGATTTTGGTGGCCTTTACCGTTGCCTGCCGTCTGCTCGGCCATGAGCACTGCCTTCTGTTGTTGAGGAAGTTCTTCCAGTTTTCTACTGATAAGAATTCAGGGTGAATCAGCGGCCGCAGCAAACCAGGTGCTCTGAAGCTATTTAGCCTGTTTCCTAACAAGACTGACAAATGGGACAGCAAGCCCTTACTCGTTGAATCTAGGCTAGACTGGTCATTCCCCCCTCCCACGGACAAGGTCAAAGTCCCAACCTACAATACGGATGGCTTTACCTCTGGTGAGAGCCGCTTAATGAACGCTCTGAAGGAGACTCTAGGAGCCAGTGACCGCGAGCAAGAGTTCCTCCTCGACTAGAGGGCTATAACAGGCTTGGATGAACTGCTGAGGTTGGCCGGGGTCCTACGAGCAGAGGTAGAGGGACTCATCCCTCGTGTGATCATGACTGAGGAGCGCATCCACCCTGCCAGGGGCCATCACCAGGATACCAGCTTCCCCGGCGACTGCTTAGCGTGCAAGGAACTAGGCACGAGCTGCATTATCCCTTATGACGATTTCAACCTCCTTCCAACCACTCTTGTCAATTTCCTGGACTACTGTTTCTGACTGCACCTTTTTTTGCAGGGTTGATAGACATTGATGCCGCCGAGGTCCACCAAAACCAACGGAAGGCTGACACTTCTGCCGGCCAACGCGACCTGAGCAAACTTGCCCCAGTAGCATTGCCTAAGGTTACCACCTTCGAGCCACAGGGGAGGGGCTCCTCGTTGGCCCAAGACAAAGGCAAACAAGTCTCCCAACCCAAGGGTCTTGTTACACAGCCGGAGAAGAGCTCCCGAGCTGAGAGGGCAGCTCGAACTAAAAAGACTCCCTCATCACCTGACTTGGAGGTAGTATCAAGCCGCAAAAGGGCCCCTGCCGAAGACACCCTGGCAAGCCGCTCAATACGCTCCCAGGGGACCAAAGCTGAGAGCAAGCCTAGCTCTGCCCCTTCTATTCCCCACCTTCCCTCCTAGAGGCAGGAAGGTTTCTCCATGCCCACCAATTGCAAGGGATGTGAATCCCTGATGACTGAGCTGGCCAACATGCCCCGGATTGCCGGTATTGATGTTCGAGTAAGGGGCCATCCTTCGGCCATGGTAGGCCAGGGCATTTTGAAGAGAATCCTGCATTCCGATCTGTACAAGGATTGCGGCGATTCGACCAGCGTCCTGCTCGAAGATGCGGGCATGGCCTTCTATGAGGTACTTATGTTTTCCTCTTTCCTTTTGTAATCACCTCCTTCCTTTTACTCATACGCTCCTCTTCTTGCCAGCTTGCCTCCAAGTTCTTCACTATGGCCACCCGGGCTAGTGATGGGGCCAAGATTGCTGCCAGCCTCAGCGATGATCTCAAGATCACTAATGAGATCATCAAGGAGAAGAATGCGGAGCTCCTGGCCAAGGATAAGGTGGTGCTTGATAAAACTGGCAACCTGCCCAAGTTGGAGTGCGAGAAGAATATACTTGCAGGTCAGCTTGAGACTTCTAAGGTCAACGAGCAATCCCTCCACTCTCGAGTTGCCCAACTGGAGAAACAACTAGCGAAGGTGGAGAAAGAGAAGTCCGGGCTGGCAGTGGAGAACGAGCAGTTAAGATCTCAGATTGCCCAAGCTAGCGAGTTGGAGTGAGAAGAGATTATACAAAACTACTTAGCCTCTGAGGATTATGCGCGCGAGCTGGGCCAGTAGATGCGTCCGTACTATGTGCAGGGGTTAGAGCACACATACCGTATAGCGGGGAGCGGCCACCCAGGCCTCACTGTGGAACTACTGGCTGAGTGGGGGGCGGCCAAACATTATGGCCTCGAAGCTCGTCGTGGCTACTCCTGGGTGCCATACACTGCGGATGAGCTCGAATTGATCAAAGAGGGCGACCAGGAGAAGGGCCGAGAAGAGTGGATCCCCCCCCTGCGGCACTAGAGGTGAATGTGAAGAGTACTCTTGTGGCCATCAAGGAGCAGCAGCTTGCTGAGGCCACCACGAGGCTAGAGGAGGAAACCGTTGAGGCTAGCTCTGACGAGGCCCCCCCTGCCTAGAGATTTTTATCTCAGCTCGCTGCATCGAGTAATTTCCTTTTGGCCTGCGCGCCACCTTTTGCTTATGTTTGTACTTGTCTGATTTGCTAATGTACAGAGTAATTTTCCCATGATGCATGCTTTCCTTGTCTGTCGAGATCATAAATGCCAAGCCCTGAAATTGACAAAGCCATGAGCTCGACTCGCGAGCAATCAACCAACCTCTAATCGTTAATTAAAAGATTTGTTCGTTCTGAGATCAAACTCCTTAAATCCCGAAATCAACTAAGTCGCGAGCTAATTATGCGAGCTACCAAAGGATCCACTAGACCTGGGAGCATTATTTCAAAACCCTAAAATTAACTAAGTCATGAGCTCGTTTTGCGAGCCATCAAACGGCCTCAAGCATTAATTAAAGGATTTTCTCAACCTGGGAGCTTGACACCAGTCCTTAGGTTTAAACTAATTCTCAAGCTCGGCTTGCGAGCAGTCGATGAATTAGACTTTTGACCAAGGCATCAGCCCATCAAACGAACATTCAGACAATCAAAGATTTTACTCAGGATTCATCTTTAGCTTGTGATCCGCACATACACTTGGAGCTTGTACCATCAATCCTTCCTTTCACTTTTATTAACTCCAAATCTGCTTCTTTACATATGAAAAAACCAAAAACCAGTCCTACCAACTAATGGTAATACTTTTTGAGGTGGTCTACATGCCTTGGATGCTTCAATGTTGCTCCATCTCCTGCTCGCAGCCTGTACGTTCCCTTTTTGACCACCTGAGTCACTTGATAAGGCCCCTCCTAATTCGGTGACAACTTTCCTTTGTCTGTCCGCTGGCCAGCTGCCTCAACCTTCCTTAGGACCCAATCACCGACTTGGAATGACCACCTATGAACCCACTATTTGTAATTTACCATCCTCATCCTTGATTCCACCCGCTTTTCTCTGAGCAAGTCCAGATCCATTTGTCGAGCTGAGATGTTCTCCTGCTCGTCATAGTGTGCTACTCGCAAACTGGGCAGAGCCATTTCCACTGGAGCCATAGCCTCCGATCCTTAGGTCAAAGCAAATGGAGTCTTGCAAGTCGGCCCCCTGACCGTCGTTCTGACTGCCCATAACGTGGCATGTAGCTCATCTAATCATCTTCTTGCTCGTCCCTCTAAATTTCTCTTGAGAGCGTGCAACACCCGCTTGTTCGTAGCCTCTGCCTGCCCATTTCCCTGAGGGTACGCTATTGAAGACTTCCAATGTTTAATGTATAAATTCATGCAGGCCTCCGTAAATCGATCAGAAAACTGGGTACTGTGATCCGAGACAATTGCCAGGGGGATTCCAAAACGACACCATATATAGTCGTGGACAAAATTAATGGCATTCTCCTCGGTAATGTTTGCCAAAGGTTTTGCTTCCACCCACTTAGTGAAATAGTCAATAGCCACAATCGCGTATTTGCAGTTTCCTCTCGTTGTCGGGAATGGCCCGATCAAGTCTATTCCCCACATGTCAAATGGCGATGATGCGACCACAGGGGTCTACTCAGTCGAGGGAAACCGTGGGATGTCCGCAAACCGCTGACACTTATCACACTTCTTCACATAGGTGTTCGCATCCTTTCTTAACGTCATCCAGTAGTAACCAAGAGTCAGAACCTTGTCAGCCAGTGTCCTTGCCCCTGGGTGGCCACCACACACCCCTTCATGAACCTCTGCCAGCAACCGCTCAGTAATTTTCGGCTTTACACACCGCAACAGAGGCTTCGAGAAGGACCTCCGATATAAAACTCCACCAACTACTGTGTATCGAGCTGAGCACTTCTGGATGATTCTAGCACTGTCCTTGTCCTCAGGAAGTAACCCCTGCTCGATGTACTCCTAAATTTCATCGATCCAACACTGTTCTGCCATCTCGATGTCCATAACCTACTCCCTTTTTATGGCCGGACTAGCTAGGTATTTAACCATTACTGCCGGGCTTAACACATGTATGTCCTCCATGGCCATTTTAGACAAATAATCTGCCCGCATATTATCTGCTCGGCTTATCTGAACCAACTCCCAAAATGACAAATGGTCCAGCAATCCTTTAACCAGCTCGCAGTATTTGCTCAGAGTGGGGTTATTTACCCCGTACTCCCCCCGAACCTGGTTGACAACAAGTTGTGGATCACTATGCACCACCAAAGTCGAAACTCCAAAATTCAACGCCAACTCCAACCCAGCGACCAAAGCCTCATATTCGGCTTAATTGTTGGAAGCCTGAAATTTAAATCGTAGCGCGATTTTGACCTCCTCCTCGGTGAATGGTGAAACGAGCAAGATCCCTACGCCACTGTCCTCTTTACTCGTGGCACCGTCAGTAAACAACTGCCAACAATCATCTGGACGCTTGGTGGGAGGAGGAGCACTAGTGGTGGGTATATCCTCAGTTGGTGCTTTATCTTGGCCAGCAAAACTCGCCTCGACCAAGAAATCCGCCAATGCCTGAGCCTTGATTGCCCTTCGCGACTGATAGTCAAAGTATACAATGATTTCATGAGCAGAAAAATAAGCTCGTAATTTTTGAGCTGACACAACAAGCGAGTAAGCTAACTTTTCTGCATTAAAGTAACGTGCCTCAACCGGAGTTAAGGCTTTAGATACATAATACACAGACTTTTGGCTACTAGCCTCCTCTTTAACAAGTACCGCGGTCACAGCCTGGTCGGTAGCCACCAGATACACATACAAACTTTCTCCCATCACTGGACTGCTCAAGAGGGGGGGCTGCCCAAGGTAGTCCTTGAGTTGACTGAAGGCCCTGGAACACTCTGCTAGAGCTGTCAAAATGGGCCAGCGGGTTGGGCTGACCCACAACCCGCTACACCCCGCCACTAGGCAGGTTGGGTTGGGCTGACCTGCCAAATGAGCAGGCTGAAATATCTCAACCCAACCCAACCCGCCATGGGCTACGGGTTGGGGTGGGCTAGCCCGCCAAATTTTTTTTTTAAATAAACTCAATGTCTAACAAATTAAAGTAAAAAAAATAATAATATCACAACTATTTTTAATTTTTAATTAATGAAATAAAAATTCAAACAAAAGGCCAAGAAACAATCTAACAAATTAAAGCCAAAAAAGTTAAGGGAATATAACTACACTTCTTAAAAATTAAAGAGTCAAACTAAATTTATATAGTCAAGCAATTTAGCGGGTTAGCCCAACCCAACCCAACCCAACCCAACCCGCTGGCCCGGCGGGTTCAACCCGTTTGACCCGCCTCCTAGGCAAAATCAAAATGTATCAACCCAACCCAACCCATTTTGGTGACGGGTTGGGCTAGCCAGGCGGGTTCAACCCATATTGACAGTTCTACACTCTGTTGTCCACTCGAAGCCCTTATTACCGCGCAGCACTTTAAAGAACGGAAGACATTTCTCTACTGAGCGGGATATGAAGCGACCAAGGGCAATTATTCTACCGTTCAGCCTTTGCACCTCCTTGACACACGTTGGCTCCTTCATCTCGAGCAGAGCCTTGATCTTCTCGGGGTTGGCCTCTATACCCCTTTCGTTTACCATGAAGCCAAGGAACTTACCAGCCTGTACTCCGAACACACACTTGCTAGGGTTTAGCTTCATATCATGTTTGCGAAGATTGCCAAAAGTTTCTGCCAGGTCAGCTATGTGGTCGCGACCCTTGGTTTTAACCACCATATCATCCACGTAAGCCTCCACATTCCTGCCCAGCTGGGGTGCGAACACCCTGTTAACCATCCGCTGATAAGTGGCCCCAGCATTCTTTAGCCCGAAGGGCATCATCTTATAATAGTATAACCCCCCAACAGCTCAGAACGCGATCAGCGGCTTATCCATCTCATCCATCTTCACCTGATGGTAGCATGAATATGCATCCATGAAACTCAACATTTCAAATCCAGCTATAGCGTCCACCAGCCTGTCAATCCTGAGCAACGGATAGCAATCCTTCGGGCAGGCCTTGTTCAAGTCGGTGAAATCCACGCACATCCTCCACTTGCCATTTATTTTCTTGACCATGACCACATTGGCCTGCCAAGTTGGATAGTGGATTTCTTCAATTATGTCTGCCGCGAGCAACTTCTCTACCTCAGCCTTAATCGCCTGCTCATTTTCGGGTGAAAACTGTCTTGGCCACTGCTGTACCGGCCTGAATTCCCCGCTAACATTCAACTTATGCAATGCTATCTCCTCGCTCACCCCTCACATGTCTTCCACCGTCCATGCGAACATGTCCAAGCTTTGTATGTGGTAAGCTTTTCGCCTTTCCCTTTCCCCGGGAGTTGTGCCCCTGCCTACTTTAATTTTCTGCTCGGGATAGGAAGGGTTGATGACCACCTCATCCAGCTCGCCATGAGGCTGGATATTCGGCATCTCCCTGACTTGCAAGGATTCAACTTCCACCAATCCAGGCATTGGTGAAGCCTGGACCAACTACTGCACCTGCTCAATGAGTGGCTCCTCCAAATCGCCTGCGACCTCAAAGATAACATCCATGCTCATGGGGGTTGTGATGGTAAATTTCTCCTTTTCCTTCACGGTGATCTCACGGTCAGGGGTACTGATCGTTAATTTACCCGTCGACTTGTGAATTTCTTCCAAAAATTTCAAGACCTCCTGTAGTCGACTCCTCAACTTGCCACCATTTAAAACTTCACCATAGCGGCCACCCCCATGATAGCATTGAAGTGAGACTTCAAGTCGATTACAAAGAAAGTGACCATCTCCAGCCGTGACCTATCCCCTTCGCCGAGTATTACCTCCAGCTCGATAGTCCCTTGGACCGTGACCTCATGGTTGGTGAATCCCTCAAGATGGCCCATGTATGGCTTTAGGTCGGCATCATCATACCCCAGCCTTTTAAGGCACTTGTAATACAGCACATCCCGCGAGGCTCCAGTGTCGACCAACACCCTGCCTACATCCCAGTAATCAGTACAAGCTTCGACAACCAAAGACTACTCAACTGCTAACTTGGTCGTAGCCAACTTGCTCTTGGTGAACTGAATTGTCTCCTCCGTAGCACCGATCACTGTGGGTATTGTGGGCAACTTATTGAGCGTATAGATTTCTGTCTTTAGCTGGTGCAGGCTGGGCTGTTCTTCCAAAATCACGTTTACTCTTCCCCTACGATCAGGATGACCCCTCTTGGGGGGCTCTTCTCTGGCCTTCATGTCCTCCCTGCGATCCCTGTCATCTCCCCGCAGGCAAAAATGGTCAAGCTTTCCCAGGTTAAGCAGCCTTTGAATTTCTCTCTTCAACTGCACACATTCCTCTGTGCCATGCCCCAGATCATTGTGGTATGTACAGTGCTTACTCATATCCCTGGTTTTATGGAACAAGGGATCCAGAGGTTGTGCGGGTGGCAGCTCTGCTCGAATCTTATTCATTATAGCCTTCCTGGTCGTATTGAGAGGATCGAAGTCTATACGATCGGTTGCCCGGGAGCGGTTTCTTCTCCAAACCCTGCTCGAGGACTGTCCAGCCTTGCTCGATGAGTCATCCTTCATTTCCTCTTTCGAGTCCTTCCTCTTGTCCTTCTTCTTGGACTTCTCTGCATCTTCCTCCCAAGTAACACTCTAGCTCTGGGCACGGGAAAACATTTTTGCTTGATTCAAAGGTTCCCGCCTACCGAACTCAACCTTCAGCCCATTCTTGCTCATGCCCCCCATGAAGCACATTGTGACTTCATAATCGGTCAGGCCATCCACCTTCTTGAGCATTTTTCGGAACCTGTCCATGTACTTTCCCATTGTTTCACCATCTTTCTGCCTGATGTTGCACAAGTCCATCCTAGCCTTGGGCATCACCCGGGCCATGGTAAACTCCACCAGAAATTTACTCCGCAAGTCTGACCAACCGGTGATCGATGCCCTAGGGAGCTTTCTGTACCAGGTCACAGCCTTACCTTAAAAAGTATTAGAAGGCCTTGCACTTGGCCGCAGGATCTTTGGTCACCATATTGACCTGATTCTCGAAACCTTCCAGATGATCCCGAGCATTAGTCTTCCCTGGATACTTTTCGAACTACAAGAGCGGCACATCTGGGTTGGTAGGGGAGGCAACGATCCATTCAGCCAGCGGATCCATCTCTTCACCTGGTACAACATATCCTGGTCTTGCTCGACCAGCCTCTAATGTTTTGAGCCTCATCTGCATCTCCTTCATAGCCTCGTCCGGTCCAGGCATAGATTAGCATGGTCGATGGCTGGGTGCTTGCATGGCAGAATGACGTTCCTACCTCCTACCAGGCGACCTGCGCCGTGGCAAGGGTGTGCGTCGGGCACGGTGCAACTTATCTCGAGCTTCCCTGCGAGCATGCCTAGGACTTGATTTCGCCTCCTCACTCCTCGCTCTGTCTCTTCGCTGCGAGCCCTCTGGTCGCCCGCGTCCAGCAGAATAGACCAGGCGACTGTGAACACTCTGGGCTCGTGAGGGCTCTTGACCCACTAGCTCTTTTCCCCGGGCATCCCTCTCTGCGTCTCTTCGAGCTATCACAGTCCCCGTACTTCCCAGGTTAATGACCTCTTCTGGCCTCATACCGCGATTACCCTGGGAGCGCGCGGGAACCTCGCCCTGAGCTCCAGTCAACTGTACCCCGGGGATGAGCCGAGTCTCCACCGGCATCGGGGTATGCCCTAGAGTGAGTAGCTGCTGATTAAGGGCATACATCTGGCTAAGATATAGAGCTTGGCTAGCCAGAGCAGCTGTACGGGCTGCTTCAGTGAGCTGAGTAATGTCCGGGGTGCTCGTCTGCGCCTTCTTAGCGTTGAGCTTATCACGAAGCTCCACCTCGCCGGCCTGCTTGATTATTATTTTGGGGAGATTCATCCCCCTGTGTCGATGTTGAGGAGATTACCCGTACTGACCTAGACTATGTTACTTGGGCGTTGCCACCCAGAGTTAGAGGTGGCACAGATGATCCCCCAACAACACCCACAGTGGGGCTCTCCGTCGCTGTCTCCTTTCCATTTTCAGCCATTTGATCGACGAAGTGTGACCCTGGTCGAATATGAACAATATTTATTGATTCTCTGCAACGGAACCAATCTGATGCTACACAGAAAGTAACGGGTTGTACCGGGATCACGTACGGATATCTGGACTTTGCTATAACCTGCCAAGACAAGTGAAAGGCTAGGCTGAATGCAGGAGGCTAGCCCTGCAAAGGCACTCAGGCGTGAGAGTAAGTATCTAACTCGAATCACAAGTTAGCAGGGTGTACTTGCTTGTGATAATGTGCGTACCTTGGCTTGGGATTGACCCAAGGCTTTTATAGGGTCAGTGTTAACTACTCATTATCGAGGGAATGGCAACAGGCGTAACGGCCAGGTAGTGGGCATGAACACTGGTATAGTGAGCATAAATGCTGGCATGGTGGGCGTAACCGTCGGGCACGTCCAGCCAATGTCGTTTTGCCATGTGGCTGTGCAGCATAACCTCCCAGGGAGCGGATGGGGAGGCCTAGCCTGCTCGCAGCATCTCGGCCCCCGTGGGCGAGCTGTGCTCGCATGTCTTTTGATGAGTTACCAAAGTTGCTAGGTGATGTGCCACTGCTCGCATTATGATGGACCTTGACCCATGTTATGACTTGGGCTTGGACCCGGGGCCGATTCTCCGAGCCTGGCTCTTCAATAGCCCCATACCTTTAAATGTGAAATGTTAGGCTTACGCCCAACAAACAATTCATATGGAGTTTTCATATTTTTATTCACAATTCTGTTACTAAGGTAGACAGAACTTAATAGTGTCTCTCCCTAATAACTCATTAGTAATTTTGAATTTATTAACATGGCACTAACCATTTCCATTAAGGATCAATTTTTCCTCTCAGCTACCCCATTTTGGGGTGGATTTTTTGGTGCAGAAGACTCTCTAACAATTCCATTTTGTAAATAAAATGAAATAAAATCATTTGGAAAATATTCACCACCTCTATCCGATCTTAATCGTTTTATCCTTAAGTTGGTTTTATTTTCAACTTCTGCTTTGAAAATTTTAAACTTGTTAAAAGCTTCATCTTTTGTTCAAAGTAAATACACATAAGTAAACTTAGAATAATCATCAATAAACGTAATAAAATAACGTTTTCCACCTCTAGTCAAATCCTCTTTGTTGTTACATATATCGGTATGAATTAACACAAGTAAACTAGTTGATCATCTCACTACACTTTTAAAAGATGTTTTAGTCAACTTAGATTGAGCAAAACTGTTGAATATTACATAGATTTGCTTGTATCAATAACCTAAGTCTAAGTCAATGTGACTAATGGGCCTGCGTGTCTGTTAGTGTGACAACTTGTATTTAGACAAAGTACTTGTAATAGCTTAGGATTGCCTTTCTTTTTTATCTTAGCCTAGTCTTCAGAAGATAGCCTATCATTGATCAGAGATGTATAGATTAGCTGTCTTCTTAAAAGCCAAATTTCTCGAAGTCATCGGACAAGTCCATTCCAGCCAAGCTTCAGCAGCAGTGTTGAAAATCTAAAGATCGTCCGATCAAGACTTTACTGGTGACATGCCTCAAGACCATCTGTAGCATTTATTGTCAACGATGATACAACGATAACCTGCTAAGAGCATTGAATGATCCATGCCATATTAGGCATGCATATCAGAAAAGGACATTCTGACTGCACTTATTGTCTACCTATTTTTGGCAATATTGCAGAATTCAGTCTGAATATTACAGAGTCACCTATTAGAGTTCAACAGCAAGATTAGAGCATTAATTGCATACAAATGTAAATCCTCCAAAGCTGAAGATCTCCAACGGCTACCTAAATCTCCCTGGGTATAAATAGAAGACTTCATGGCAGCATTGAAGATAACTAGCGATCAATCAAACAAGTCTCAACTAACATTCTGATTGTCTTCATCTTCAACTGCTAGTTCATAAAAGCTTCAAAGAAACATCTGTACAAAATTCTTTGAAGAGCACAATCCTTAGACGATCAAGTCTTTATTGCTCTTCATTGATTGCAATCTTTGCATTCATAGCACACGAGAATTATATCTCTGTAGATATTAATTCTCCCACAAACACTTGGTCAACTATTTTATGTACACGATCCATTAGTGATCTACTTTGTAAAGATTCTAGTGGATAAACTTAGTACACGTTTTTCAAATCCAAAGTTGTCCACTTTGGTTGTGGACGTAGCACTTATTTATAAGTGTGAACCATATCAAATCTCTTGTCTATATCTTTAATGTGCTTGTGATTTGCTACTGTCTATTTCCAGAATTCCAACTACTTTGAGAACAGCTGATCTTGTCCTATCAAGATCAGCCATCTTGAACTTATCCTATACTTCACTCTTTTCCACTGCAAAATCCTTTCTAACTTTAGTGATGTAATTTTCAAATCAATTTTTTTAAAAAAATAATATTGGAAATAGGCTATCCAACCCTTCCCCCCCCCCCCTTCTAGCCTATTTGAGCACCTTGAGGCCTAACAATTGGTATCAGAGCTTAACTCTTTGAAAACAAGATTTTCCAAGATTAAACTCTTGAGAGGTTAAAGATCCAATGGCTGCTCATCAAATGTTGGAAACTTCAAATGTGAATCATTGTCCTGTATTGGATGAAGTTCACTTTGACATCTGGAAAGACAAGGTTAAAAGACACATGAATTCTATTGACAAACGTTTATGGAAATGTGTTACAGATGGACCAAGAATTCCTATGAAGCCAAACACTCTAGCTGTACTTGATCCCACTCCTGATCCTGAGATTCCAAAGCCTGAAAAAGAATGGGACTAAGAAGATAGAAAGAATGATGCTCTGGATGGAAAAGCTATCAACATTATCACTAGCTGTGCAGATATAAGTACCTACCAGCAGATCATCAATCTAGATACAGCAAAAGAAATGTGGAAGCTATATTGGAATATGTAGAATGTGATGGAGAAACAAGGAACAACAAGCTATACACTTGCATCCAGAAGTTTGATTCATTCAAAAAGGATCCTAAAGAGACTCTCTGAAGTGCCTATGACAGATTTTACGAGGTAGTAAATTCTTGCTATTCTTTAGGAAAGAAATATGAAAAGAAAGAAATAAACATGAGATTTCTTAATGCACTAGGCAGTTATGGCATGTAAAGATTACTGCCATGAAAGAATCAAAAGACTTGAATAAATTGTCTCTTAGAAATCTTTATGCAAGTCTTTCAGTTTATGAGCTTGACATCCAGCAAGCTCAAGAAATGGAAAAGAGTTTTAAAAATATATCTTTACCAGCCATGTCTGTTGAACCTTCTTGTTCTACACCTGATGAAACCCCATCTACATCTAGTGATGGTGATTATACTCTTTCTGATGAAGCTTTTGCCATGTTTGTAAAGAAATATCAACATTTCAAAAGGTTTAACAAGTCATCCTATAAACAGTCTCCTTACAAGACTGCTGCTCCTACAAAAACAGCTGCTCCTTATAAGACTGTTGTTAACCAAAAGGAAAATGAGCTTGTTTGTTTTAATTGTAGGAAGCCAGGTCATTTTGCTTCAAAATGCCCAAAGCCAAAATATGAATTTTACAAAAAAACATCCCGATTCTAAATTTCAAAAACAAAAAGGGATGGTGGCTGAGAACATTGATGAAAGCAACTTGCCCACTTGGTCTGATACAGATTCTGATGAGGATGATTCCTGTGACTTTGCTGAGGAGGCAAATATATGTCTTATGGCCAGGGAATCACCCCATGACTCAGTTAGCTCACTACCATTTCAACAGGATGATAGCGCTGATGATGAGCTCAATGAACCTTCAAGGGGAGAACTCATTAAAGCCAACAAAGACATGCTGGAAGAATTTTCCAAATTTAAAATTGCCTATGTAAAATTAGCCAAAAAGCATGAGTTGGTTGTCGCTGAGAAATCTACCTTGATGTCTGAGATCAAAGATCTCAATAGACAACAAGCAGAGAATATCAAGACTCAAAAGGAGAACAAAGCATTAACTGAAAAAGTGGAATTCTTACTTGAACACATAAAGAAAATCAATTCTGAGAAAGATGACCTTCAAAAGGTTGTTGATACTTGGAATAATTCAAAAGGAAATTTTGATACCATTCTTTCAAAACAAAAATCTCTTGATGACAAAACTAGTATCGGTTTCTAAAATGAGTTCAATGTAGGAAGTTCATCTGGTTCTCAAGGAAATGAGACAGCTGAAGTGATTGCTAAAGAAATGGCTAAAGAAGTTGTCTATGATCAGCACTCTTCTCAAAAGGGAAAGCAAGGACTTGGTTTTAACAAAGCTCCATATATTTATTCTAAAAACAAACCACACAAGTCCAAGGGTAAGAAATCTGTCAACACCTATGACATTGCTAATAGGGAGATTGAGCATCATAGATTTGCTATCAGACATCCCGTGAAAACAGTGATGACTGATAACAAGTCAAAGAACTCTCAACTCAAGCCTATTAAATTTGTCAAAGGGAATATTGCTAACTCCAACCCTGCTGATAAAAAGCTTAAAGGAATTTTGCATGATAATGTAAACTCTTTTGATAGAAAGTCTACTATTGTAAAGACCAATATCACTAGAAAGTTGCATTATCAACCTAAATCCAATAAGCTAGCTATCAGTAAATCGGTCATTCTCATGACTGCTGATAGTAAGAAAACTTCTAAAGAAATCATTAAACATGTTCAAGGCTTTCATAACTGCTTATTTTGCAAAGGTCATGGTCACAAGATTCATGAATGCCTTCTGAGATTCATACCTAAACCCAAAGGGTTCACACCTCCAAAGGTTAAACAGGTATGGGTTCCAAAAGGTCACTAACCCTCAGGACCCAAAAATAAACTGGAGACCATGTTCTTAAATGATTAAATTTCATGAATGCTTCATGGCTGTTAATGAGGAGGAGAAAGATTTATGGTATCTGGATAGTGGCTGCTCAAAGCACATGACTGGAAATCAGAATCTTCTCTCCAGCATTGTTGAAGCTAAAGGTCCTTCAGTAATTTTTTGTGATAACTCCAAAGGGAAGACAGTTGGCTATGGAAACATCGTTCGAGGAAATCTTTCCATAAGCAAAGTATCTCTGGTTGAAGGCTTGAAGCATAATCTTCTATGTATATCACAATTCTGTGACAAGGGATTAATATGTCAATTCACCGCAAGTCATTGCATCATCAAGGATAGTGAGACCTGTTCAACAATCTTGACTGGTTTCAGAAAAGGAAATGTGTATGTGGTTGATTTGAATACTGTTGGGAGAAAATCAAGTCTGTGTTTGATTGCAAAAACATCAAACAATAATAGTTGGTTGTGGCACAAAAGACTTAGCCATCTCAACTTCAAGTATTTATCTAAGTTATCAAAGGACAACTTGGTTGTTGGTCTGCCGAAGATATCAGCAGATCATGATAAGCTGTGTAAAGCATGCCAGCTGGGAAAATTATCTAAGTCATCATTCAAAAGCAAGCCATGTTTATCAACAACCAGGACGCTACAGCTCATTCACATGGACTTATTCGGACCAGTTACTAGTACTAGTCTTGGTGGTAGCAAATACACACTAGTGGTTGTTGACGACTATTCTAGATTTACCTGGGTTGAAATGTTGTCTTCTAAAGATAAAGCCTATGACATCATAACAGCTCTTTTCAGAAGACTGCAGACTCAAAAACTAGATGACATTGCTGATATCAGATCAGACAATGGGACAGAATTCAAGAATAATGGTATAGCCAAATATTGTGATGACCATGGAATCAGTCACAATTTCTCGGTTGCTGGTACACCTCAACAGAATGGAGTTGCTGAAAGGAAGAACAGAACTCTTGTTGAAGCTGCAAAGACCATGATTGCTGAAGCAAGGCTGCCTATGTACTTCTAGGCTGATGCTGTAAACACAGCCTACTTCACTCAAAACAGGTCTATTATCAACAAGTTTCATAACAAAACTCCATATGAAATATGGAAAGGTAGGGCACCCAATATTAGTTTCTTCAAAATATTTGGATGCAAATGCTATGTTCTTTATAATGGAAGAGAACATAGAGGTAAGTTTGAATCCAAAAGTGATGAAGGAATATTTCTGGGATATGCCAAATTTTCAAAGGCGTATAGAGTTTATAATAAAATCTCTCTTAACGTTGTTGAATCTGTTCATGTCTCTTTTGATGAATTGGACTTTATTGGGCCACATATGGCTCCTAAGGTGTCTAATGATTCCGATGAGTATGAGACAGGTACAGATCATCCAACTTCAAATTCTGCTGAAGCTACATATTCACAAATTCATCCAAGGATTAACTTGATAGAACCTCCAAGAGGCGTTAATGGACAAGCTAACGTTAACGCAGAAATTCCAGAATCCACTATTCTTTCTACGCCAGAAGTATTTCAACCTGCATTAGAATTAACATATCCTCTTGAAAACCAAGCTTCAAACACTTCCACCTATCAAGAACTAAACTCGGCTAATGATATCAGACAAGATCTACCTGCTGAAATTCGAGAAGTTAAAGACCATCCTGTCAGTCAAATCATTGGTGATCTTAATGTTGGTGTTCAAACCAGACAAGCTTCAAGGAATGAATGCATGTATTCTACAGCATTTGTCTCAAACATTGAACCCAAGAAGATAGATGAAGCTCTGGAAGATTCAAGCTGGCTGGAAGCTATGCAAGAAGAGTTAAACCAATTCGACAGATGCCAAGTTTGGTCACTTGTTCCTAGACCCAAAGGACAAATAGTAATCGAAACAAAGTGGGTCTTCAGAAACAAGATGGACGAAAATGGAAATATCACCAGAAATAAGGCTAGACTTGTAGCTCAAGGTTACAGACAGGAGGAGGGAATTGACTATGATGAGACATTCGCTCCTGTTGCAAGATTAGAAGCCATCAGACTATTCCTAGCCTATGCATCCTTTAAAGAATTCAAGGTATATCAAATGGATGTTAAGAGTGCATTTCTCAATGGTGAACTACAAGAAGAAGTCTACGTAGAACAACCACCTGGTTTCATTGATAACTCAAGAAGAAAAGACGTATACAAGCTGAAGAAAGCACTATATGGACTTAAGCAAGCTCCAAGGGCCTAGTATGAGACCCTTTCAAAGTTCTTGATAACCCAAGGCTTTGTGAAAGGTCAAATTGACACTACTCTTTTTATTATGAAGCATAAAAATTATTCTTTACCTGTGCAAATTTATGTTGATGATATTATATTCGGTTCTACTAATGAGAATCTTTGTAAAAGATTTGAAAAGCTTATGCAGAGTAAATTTGAAATGAGCATGATGGGAGAACTCAATTTCTTCCTAGGACTTCAAATTCAACAAAGTTCAACCAGTATCTTCATCAATCAAGTCAAATATGCAAAGGATCTTATCAAAAAATTTGGACTTGAAAATGCAAATAGTTTCAGCACACCTATAGCTACTAGCTGTCATCTTGACAAAGATGAAAAGGGCAAGAAAGTGGATATGACTCTTTATAGAGGCATGATTGGCTTACTTTTATATTTAACTGCTAGTAGGCCTGATATTATGTTTGTTGTTTGTGTATGTGCTAGATTTCAAGCAGATCCAAAGGAGTCTCACTTACAGGATGTCAAACGAATCATCAAATATCTAATTGATACGTCTAACTTGGGTATTTGGTATCCAAGGGATTCATCATTTAACCTTATAGGCTATTATGATGCAGACTTTGCTGCTTGTAAGGTTGACAGGAAAAGCACTAGTGGGACATGTCAATTCCTAGGGAATAGACTTATCTCATGGGCCAGCAAAAAGCAAACATCTGTTTCAACCTCAACAACTAAAGCTGAATACATAGCTGCTGGTAGCTGCCACGAGAATGTGGATTAAACAAAGAATCGGTAGATTATGAGATCAAGACTGCTGATTGTCCTATAATGTGTGATAATACATCAGCTATCTCAGTCTCTCAAAATCCTGTTATGCACTCCAAAACAAAGCATATAGACGTGAGATATCATTTCTTAAAGGATCATGTGGAAAAAGGTAACATCAGCATGCAGTATGTATCTACTGATCAACAGTTATCTGATATTTTAACCAAACCACTTGACTCAACCAGGTTTGCATATTTAAGAGGAGAGCTTGGTATGCTTGATCTCAATCCTTAATCTTTTGAAGAATGTTATAATGTATTACACTTTGTCTGCTTATAAAACTTCCTATCTTATCAGTCAAGTGTAACTCTGCCGATATTGTAGGACAACCATAAGAAAGGACTTTTCTTTTCTGATCGGCCATCTTCAATATAGTAAGTTAAAATCGAAAGCTATATGAACAGTCACTTTTCAAGACATTAAATGCGGACTTCAAAATTTATTAAATGTCATTTATTGAAAACTGTCAGAAGTATAAAAGTGAATTCCCAAAATTGACTGTTCATTATTTGCAAAAACCGCCTTTCGTATTTTCAAAATTCTGCTCTAACTTCAAGCTCAAAAGCCTCAGAAATTATCAATCTTTCATCTTGATTCTTGCATCAATCTTCAATGGTGAGTAACATTACCTTCTTACATTTACTCAATTAAAGTTTTATTTTGATAAAAATTATAACTTTCTCACTCATATGAACTGTTTGGTTCTTGCGTAATAGATGAATTGCGAATGTTTGATTTCATGACATTATGTTGATAATGACTAATCTCTGAGTACGAAATGTGTTTAAAGTCATTTATAAATGCATATTTCAATTCATACTGTTGTATTTCCTAAGAATGATAGAATCTGCTCTTTTCTAAAACCCTATCCATGAACTGTGCCATTAATAAACTTGTGATTATTAGTATACTCTGGGTTTAAATTTCAACAGTGTATGTTTTTCTAAAGAACTGCTGAACATTTTTAACTCTGCTGATTGTACATATAGGCATCCACACAATCTTCTACATCTGCAAGCATTGTCAATAAATTAGGACAGCTTTCAAGAGCTGTTAAAGCTTCTGAAATTCCTATCAAAAATCTTCCAAGAACCAGTTATCATCCAGGAATGACTATCGATGCTGAATCGGTTCGAAGATATTCTTCTGGAGAAGCCTTATTAAAAGACTTAGAAGGATGTGGTATTCTTCCACTCTTTCAGCTGAACGACACTCACTACAGTACTGCTATTGCTGAAGAGTTCTATACGAGGATGACTCTTCCTCCTTCTCCTTCTTCCAAAAATAAGAAGGTTAACATGAGTTATCTCAGAGGCTATATTAGAGGTTGTCCAATCAAGTTGACATACAAGGATGTTGGACATATTCTAGGATTGCCTATTGAAGGCAAATTGAAATTAACTGCTGAGGAATCTGCCCACGCATGGGACATGATGAGAGGATCCACATATCCTGAACCCTATGCTGAAATGTTTCGAAATCTATTTCCTGAAGGTCCATATCATATCAGTCATCTTCTTGACAAAAGCATACTGTTCAAGAATGGATCAAGGGACATCTTTACTTCTCAACAGCTGACGTGGACAAAAGCTGTTATTCTTCACAAACAGCTTAATTGGGCCAAGATTGTATTCTCAATGATATTTCAGAGTGTGGCTGACGTTCAAGCCAATCTAGCTATAAAGAGACCCTTTGTTAGGGTAATCAATGTTCTCATGCAGGGGTTCGAGAAAATTGAAAAGAAAATGGCCAGTGATGATACATCAAGGTGACTAACACCTACATCTTCACTGCTAACAATATCTCCCGATACAGAGAAGACTTAGCCAAAAGGGCTTCTGCTGCTGCTTCAACAACTGCTGGTCCTTCCTCTCAAACCAAGAAAAGCAAAAGGAAAGTGACATACTCTTCTGAGGGGATTCCTACTGAGAAGAAGCCAAAGCCACTGAGTGCTGAACTCCCTGAAGATTTTAATTTGACAAGGCTTGAGCATGATCCCTATGAGCCTGATGAACCATCCCCAAAAAGGCAAAAACAATCGTCCCCTAAACCTAAACAGAAACCTTTAAAGTCCAAGAAGGCTATTGAACAGGATACCTCAACCTTTCAACCAGCTATTCTTAAACCCACCAGCCAACCATCCACTCTTCCTCCAAAACCTATCTTAGACCCTGCCAAGCCAAAATTCAAACAAATTCTACTTCCTACCGATGAAACTTTTGGCCTATCCAAACCCTCTGCCACACCTCCTTCTACTCAAGACATCCCCTCATCGGACAACCCCCGCTCTGATCCCACACCTTCAACTTCTTCCAAGCCCAGGCATGGCAAATGCATCAAGAAAAGTGCCAAAAAGATAAAGTTCGTGCCTTCTTCCACTCCTTCTACTGACCAACCACCAATGACTCATATCCCTCTCACTCCTACTGACTCAGTCAATCCACCTCTCTCATCAGATCCTTCTCCTCTAATACCCTCTACCCTTTTCTCCTGAACAACCTACTCCAAAGCATACCAAACACAACCCATACAGGCATTTTCACCCCGACGTCGAAGAACTGCTCTTCTTCAAGGACAGTTGACCTAAGCCCAACCCGGCCGACACAGATCCTTTCCTATCCACTCTAGACTACCCCAAACGAATCCATTGCCAACCAATGTCTGCTGGGGAAATTGTTCTCAAGTATGGCTCTTTCTACGACTCTTTTCCTCCTTCCTAGTCCCAACAATTCTTTCTTCACAACTCCGCCATTCAGGATCTTCTAATCTTCAAACAGTGGACAGCCATTCACCGGGACCTAGGTCTTTCCCCTCCTATCATATCAGACATTTCTCCATTTCTCTCTCTTCCCAAACCCCCTATCACTACCATAATCAGCCATCCTTCCATTCTCACCAAGTCTATAGTTTGCGACTTCTTTGACGTAGTTGCTACCTATATTAGCTTTAACCCTAGTCTCCCTATCCTCTTCCGATCTATTCAAATACTCATTCCTTTCACCCTTCCTGTTTTTATTCACTCCCAATCCTTCAATGCCTATATTGAAAAACTTTTCCCTATCCCTCGAGTCTAGCTCTACCTGTCCGGTACTTCACCCCCCACACAATTCCCTCTTCTACCTCAATCCTCTACCAGTCATTCTCAGCCTTCCCCGACTCACCCTACATCCTCCTCAGGTCGTTCTGAATCTCCTGCCTCTTCTGGTCATGATTCTATCAAAAAGGTTATCAAAAATTTTGACATCATCTGTACAGCAGTCTACGATGCTCTGCAACATCTCTCGGCCAAGTAGTCTTATACCGCTGCGACTACGGCTGCTTATATGGAAGACATAGTTTCTACTGTCCGCGAGGCAAAGAATGCTGCCACGACATGTCACGCCGTAGTTGTTGCTTGTCAATCCGCTTTGCTAGATCAGCTCTCCAGCTCTTCAGCCTCCTCTGCAAATCTCCTCAATGCCAAGTGTGACGTCTTTGGTCAAGGTCTGCAATACATACTTAAGACATTCGACAACGGCCTCAAACGGATACTTCATGCTCAGCGTGGTACGAATCACTCAGTAAACACCTCTGCTCGAGCTACTCGGCAGGTTACAGAGAAACATCTCACTCTTCTTCGCCAAGATCTTCAAGACTCTGCGCACGGGCTCTCCAACATTGACCTCTCGCTTGCATCCATGAAGGAGGAGATGAGTCGTATGAGTCGTCTTCACAATGATCAGCTGACCAATATGAGTCGTCTTCACAATGATCAGCTGACTGATCTTCGTGAAACGAACACCGATCTTCGTGAAATGAACGCCATGTTAAAGCTTCAGAACAATACTCTATCTAAAGATCTAGAAGAAGAAAAAGCTAAAATTGCAAAACTCAAAGCTGCTGCTTCAAGACAAGAAGGACAAGCTTCACCTTAACTGGTATATCTACTCTTGTCCTATGTCTAAAATTTCCTTTCAAAACATTGTAATTAAACTTCTTGTTTAATAAACAATGATTATCTTTAAACTATCATGCTTTACATTTAATTTACTTATTCTGCATGCATGAAATTTTAAACCACTGGTTTAAAGACATATCCCATAAAGCACTTTATCCATTTGTCTTTAAACACAATTTTATTGCAAGTGTTCTTATGTCATAACTCTTTATCTGTAAACACTCTGTAAATTGTGAATACACTGACCTCTATGTAAGTCTATCTAGGACATGCTCACTTAATATATTATCCCTTTAGCATGTTATTACTAGAATCAGACATGGTCAGCTTCCATTGTATTCATAAGGTCATAGAATCAAGCAAATATGAGGAGATTGTTGAATATTACATAGATTTTCTTGTATCCATAACCTAAGTCTAAGTCAAGGTGACTAATGGGCCTGCGTGTCTGTTAGTGTGGCAACTTGTATTTAGACAAAGTACTTGTAATAGCTTAGGATTGCCTTTCTTTTTGATCTTAGCCTAGTCTTCAGAAGATAGCCTATCATTGATCAGAGATGTATAGATTAGCTGTCTTCTTAAAAGCCAAATTTCTCGAAGTCATCGGACAAGTCCATTCCAGCCAAGCTTCAGCAGCAGTGTTGAAAATCTAAAGATCGTCTGATCAAGACTTTACTGGTGACATGCCTCAAGATCACTATCTGTAGCATTTATTGTCAACGATGATACAACGATAACCTGCTAAGAGCATTGAATGATCCATGCCATATTAGGCATGCATATCAGAAAAGGACATTCTGCCTACACTTATTGTCTACCTATTTTTGGCAATATTGCAGAATTCAGTCTGAATATTACAAAGTCACCTATCAGAGTTCAACAGCAAGATTAGAGCATTAATTGCATACAAATTTAAATCCTCCAAAGCTGAAGATCTCCAACGGCTACCTAAATCTCCCTGGGTATAAATAGAAGACTTCATGGCAGCATTGAAGATAACTAACAATCAATCAAACAAGTCTCAACTAACATTCTGATTGTCTTCATCTTCAACTGCTAGTTCATAAAAGCTTCAAAGAAACATCTGTACAACATTCTTTGAAGAGCACCATCCTTAGACAATCAAGTCTTTATTACTCTTCATTGATTGCAATCCTTGCATTCATAGCACACGAGAATTATATCTCTGTAGATATTAATTCTCCCACAAACACTTGGTCAACTATTTTATGTACACGATCTATTAGTGATCTACTTTGTAAAGATTCTAGTGGATAAACTTAGTACACATTTTTCAAATTCAAAGTTGACCACTTTGGTTGTGGACGTAGCACTTATTTATAAGTGTGAACCATATCAAATCTCTTGTCTATATCTTTAATGTGCTTGTGATTTGCTACTGTTTATTTCCAGAATTCCAACTACTTTGAGAACAGCTGATCTTGTCCTATCAAGATCAGCCATCTTGAACTTGTCCTATATTTCACTCTTTTCCGCTGTAAAATCCTTTCTAACTTTAGTGAAGTAATTTTCAAATCAAATTTTTTTTAAAAAAAATATTAGAAATAGGCTATTCAACCCCCCTTCTAGCCTATTTGAGCACCTTGAGGCCTAACAACAACACTCACAATTATTCATAGAATAAATAGTCGAAGATTTTGGAATATATTCATGTTTAATCATGACTCATTGCATTCATACCAATATGTCCTAATCTGCAATGCCAAAAATCATGCTTTTCAACATTAAAAGTAGAATCAAAAAAGTAAGCAGAACTGACAATTTTATTATCAACGCTCAATAAGTACATATTGTCTTTCATGTAACCCTTTCCAACAAACGTCTCATTTTTAGTGATATTCACTTATTGGGCGCGAAAGGTTACTTTAAACCATTTTCGTCCAACTTGTGGATAGATACAAGATTATTCCTCATAAAGGGAATGTGATACACATTTTTCAAAGTAAGAGTTTTTCCTGAAGTGAGGGGGAGAATAATAGTTCCTATGCCCAAGACCTCGCTTGTAGAAGCATTTCTCATGTAAACAGCTTTTGGCTCTTTCACTTCTTCATATGTTTTAAACAAGCTTCGGTTTGGAGTTACATGACATGTAGCCCTGAAATCAATCCACCAATCTGAATCGATATTGCTGACTAGACAGATTTCAGAAAGCAAGCTGATGAAATTATTCTCAACCATATTTGCTTGTTCATTCTTCTTTTGCCCTTTGCGGTGATAGCAATCCTTAGCCAAGTGGTTCGTTTTGCCACAAATATAACAAGGACCTTTATGCTTTTTCTTAGCATTCCCATTTCCATCATTTTTAGAGTTCTTTTGCTTTTTGAATTTTTCTTGGTTTCCCTTTGGAAGTTCCAGCAATACTTTTTTCTTCCACATAGTTTATGCCATCATTTCTCACAGAAATTGAATCATCACGTTTAAGACTTTCAGTCTCAATTTGGATGCCCTGAAGAAGTTCATCTAAAGAGATTGAATTCATTTTATGCTTCAATTTCTTTTGGCAATCTTTCCATGAAGGTGGAAGTTTACTAATGATGATTGAAACTTGGAAAGTCTCAGAAATGGGTTCACCCGCATCGGCACATTCGATGGCGATGTCATTGAGTTCGTTAACTTGATCAATGACAGGCCTCAAATTCATCATCTTGTATTCAACAAACTTATTGACTAAAAAAGATTTATTACCAACATCTTCATTGACATACCACCGTTTTATGGCAAACCAAAGATCGGCAGCATTCTTGTGGATTTGGAACACGTTGAACAATGTGTTGTTCAATGCTTGCAGAATGGTGAAGCGGCAAATGAAATCGTCAGCCTTCCATTTCTTCACCTTTTCAGTAGCCTTGGTTTTCTGTGCATCAGTTGCATCTTCAGCCTCTACCGGGCATGGTTCACACAATACATAGAATACCTTCACAATGATGAGAAGGTATTCCATCCTCAAACTCTAGTGTTTGTGGTTTAGCCCGTTCAGCCTCTCTAACTTATCTTATTCGGGGAGTTGCGTCGTAACAAAAACTGACTCCATTTCAATTAAATACCATAAAATTGTTGTATATGACTCAAAATAGTGGGTATAGAAATAGTAGGTTAGGCACACCGTAAGATGTTTTCTTTAAGGTATTTAATTCGTCCCACTTTTATGGTGTAAAATGGTCTCAACGAATTTCACCTCCAGGATACAAAACCTACGCATCAGAAACAATAATCTATGTTGTAGTTGGAGAACTCAAAGAATAGAAAGAGAGAAGAAAAACTCGAGAAGAAGGGTGATTTTTAGTAACACTTTTCGAAGAAAACCAAACTCTATTTATAGGGTCGAAGTTTATAAGGTCGAAGTTGCTGTTCACGAAGACACAACAACTCATCCGAATAAGTGTCTCCCTTGGCGAAGAGACACAACTCAAAGTTTTGAACTGATTAATTCACCAAACGTGGTTGACAGGTTGAGGAGCTACACTTGGTATTTTTCCCATAATAATGGAAAAGCCCAAGAGAGCTTAAGGAGCTCTTTCAAACTTGTGAAAAGTTATAACAAGTTTTAGTTCTAAAATTATTACTAAGAATCATATGTGGGATGAAGGACACACAATATAGAAATACAAAGAAAGACAATAAAACTTTATTCAAAGGAGGGACAAGTTGATACACTCAAACTCAATATGGGACAAAAGAATTATTATATGTGAATACTACATATAACATATGTCCTAATTTGGGGCTTCACGTATGGGTCCGGGTTGGGGAGTGACAAGAACTCCTCAAGAACAATCTCAGCACACCCAGCCGGCATACTACTAGACTACACCTAGCCTTACGTGGAGCTTGACGTGGTCACCAACATCTTTTTGGCGTGATCAGATACTAAAGAGTTTGGTTGCACTTCTTTTTTGACCTTGTGGCTACAGTTATTACTCCCTCCGTCCCTAAATTATTGTCTTCCTTTTTTTTTTTGTCCATCCCAAAATAATTGTCTTGTTTGAAAACTTTCATTTTTAGAACATTATTTTTACCATTTTACCCTTATTTTTTTTCCTACTTTAATTATGGGCCACATACACATAGGCATTAGAAAAAATTACACATTATATCAATATCAATAATTAAGTCAATTATTTTTTCTTAATTCGTGTATCGGGTCAAACAAGACAATAATTAAGGGACGGAGGGAGTATCATTTAGTTGCTGGTTTAGTCCAAAAGTCTATTGGATCAGTATTGTTATTGGACTCTGATTTGGATCTCCTGTTGAACTCTTGTTGAAATTCCAATATCAGACTGGTTTTTATGGGCAGGACTACTTTTTCTAAGCATTTCTTCCAAGCTGTATTTAGCTGAAAAGAGCTTGCCCCAGATAACACGACGCCGCAGGAGAAATGGCTGACAACGACCAAGAAAAAGTTTTATAGAGGCTTGCCATGTCTCATTAATTTGTAACCAGAAATCGTTGAGATGGTCTTGTAGAGAAATCAGCTATTGGTGACAAAATATAAATTGGAATCGGATTCATCAGATGATTGCCACTCTTGAACTAGCTGCTATTCTCTCCGTTTCACCCAAAGAGTCCACGTTTGAAAAATTCAATAATTAAGGGATATATTAATAGTATTAAAGTTGTTCATAATTACAAAAATGTTTGAGTATAGTTAAAATGTTTATGACATATGTTGAGGGCAAAGTTTAAAGTTTTATGGAGATTGTAGGTATAATTTTTTAAAATGGACTCTTTGAGTGAAATATCTCAATATAGTACAGTGAATTATTTGCCTGAAACGGAATAAATATTACTCCCTCCGTCCCTAAATTATTGTCTTCCTTTCCTTTTTTGTCTGTCCCTAAATAATTGTCTTGTTTGAAAACTTTCCTTTTTAGAACATCTCTTTTACCATTTTATCCTTACTTTTTCTTCCTACTTTAATTATGGGCCACATACACATGGGCATTAAAGGAAACTACACACTTTTTTAATACTATTTTAATATTAATAATCAAGTCAATTGAATTTTCTTAAATCGTGTGTTAGGTTAACCCAAATAATAATTTAGGGACGGAGGAAATATTAAGTAGTACAAAAATAAGATCAAGCATGTCGAAGTTTGCTTCCCTCTCTGTCAGTAATCACATGTAATATGGGGCGCGAGGTCCCTTAAAAAGCACTTTCCAGTGTACTAGTAGGGGCTGAATCTCTAGGATAGTAGGAGCGTGTACGAGAGATCGAGAAAGGGAGCGGGAGAGAGAGAGAGAGGGAGAGCGCAGGGGCATCAATAATAAAACTTAGGTGAGAGCAGGAGCATTTTGAGTGTCAAATTTTTTTTATATACTCCTATATCCTACCTTAGTGTAAAAATAAAAAAAAAATCTTACATATAATTGGCTAGTAGATTTTTTTTTTTTTTGTACGGTAATATACTAGTCCCTCCGTTCCAAAATTATTGTATTCCTTTTTTTTTTGTTCGTTCCAGAATAATTATCTTGTTTAAATTTTTTTTTTAATAAATTGTTTTTTTTTCCATTTTACCCTTACTTTTTTTTCTACTTTAATTATGAACCACATACATATGGGCATTAAAGAAAATTACATATTATACAAATATTAATAATCAAGTTAATTTTTTTTTAATCTATGTATCGGATCAAACAAAATAATAATTAGGGGACGGAGGGAGTATTATTCCTGAAAACAAAAAGTAAATCTACAAAGATTTGGTGGTATTAGAGGTGTCAATTTCTTTCTATACACATGTCTGCCATACCGCTTATAAATTGATGGGTATTGGCATATGTAATATTATAAGTAAGTGATAATGGGTGTCCATTTTTGTCGAATAATTTACATGGGTATATGTGGACAAAAGTGGGCGCCACCTATATATTAATTTATGCTGATAAAGTATTAGAGTGCAAGGTGATGTATTCTCTCCACTGGCGACAACCTCCATCAACCGACCGTCACCACTGTCGGCAACAACCTTCGGCAGCCACCGTAGCCGCCAACGGCCTCTGGCAGCCACCACCACCACCATCCAAAGCTTTAGTTAAAATGATTTTTCTTACGTTTTGTTTTATTTAATAATTTTATGTTAATGGTTAAATGGGCATGGCTGTCCATTTATGCTGATATTATCAATTGAGCATTCACTTACCCGTTTATTTGAGTATGCAACCCACATGAGCGCCGCTCATACCCGTCCAACTCACTCGTTTGGCATCTTTAGGTGGTATATATGTAGGCCAAAATATAGGAAAATAAGAGGACATAATTGCAAATAAGCTTACAACGTACTAATTGGGAGGCCAAGCTCTTCAAAGGACAAAAAGTGAAACAGAGAATAAAATTAAACAGTGGGTTAATTGGGAGGCCAAGCTCTTCAATGGACAAAAAGTGAAACAAAGAATAAAATTAAAGAGTGGGTTTTTCTTAGAACACTCCACAGTTCTTTGTGAAATGAAATATTTTAATATAAAATACTATATTCATTTGTAACTATGGTCTTGTTTGATTTTTTTAGTCAAGCTTACTTATTTTTTAAATTTAATGTATATTTTTTATTTTATTCAAAATTATAAAAATATACTAACTCCGTTTCAAAATAATTTTTGTTTTTGCAAAATTTTCCAAAATAATTATCGTTAAAGGATTTTTAAAAACATTTGTTCATATTTTGTCAAATTTGCCTTTATTTATTACTCTCAATAAAGAGGATTGTTAAGAAGAAAGAGAAAAAATGCTCTTATAACTTACCTAAAATAATTAAACTTAAATAAAGGTAGATCAGTCTTTTTGAAAGTTTTCCTAATATGTGCTTAAATTGCTAAAACGATAATTATTTTGAGACGAAGGTAGAAATTCATAATATTTTTTTGGTATTACAAATAACATGTTTTATAATTTTTAAAAAACTAAAAAAATAGAAGTATAACCTTTATTAAAAAATAATTAATTTAGCTAAAAAAAATCAAACATAACAATAAATTAGGAACGACAAGGATAAGCATTATTATTAATCCTAGTACTATTAGTGTCCTCACTATTATGCACCAGGATTAATAATCATGTTTCTTATAATAATCTGACGTTTGGTAGCAACAGGATTAGATGCTCTAATCATGAGCTTAATTTAATATGACGTTTGGTAGCAATAGGATATGACTCAGTATTATTTTTTTTTCCAATAATAACCTTAAGATTTCATCATCTAACTTATGTATGTATTGAGTATTTTTTAATTAAAATGATTTTAAGAAGTATAACTTTAAAAAAATAAATATGAACCATTAGGATAGAAAAATTAAACATCAATTTTTTTTTCTTAGCTTTTCATATACTTGTAAAAAATTCAATTTCTAATTCCGAACTTGAATATATGAATATTGGTCAATATTGCTAGCAATAAGATATAATTGACAACCAATTAATATGTTACTTTTAAGATTATAAGTATAATTAATGGACCAAATTAACGATCCAAAATATGTGAATAGATCGAAGTTCTATACTACTGTTGAATCCTTTTGTCCTAGTTGTAATTGGAAATGTGTTTTAACATCTCTATATTACTTAACAGGCTCACAGCAACAGGTTTTTAAACCAGACATTTTTTCTCTCAATCATATCAGGTTGCTGTGTTGCTTCTCTTGGAAAAAGTCGCTACATTGGTACAAAGGATAAAATAAAATAAGAAAGAAAAATAAGAAAATAAAAGTTGCTACACTTGAGTATTAATGGAGACATTTTTTGTAAAGATTGTTATTAATAAGATAAAAGAAAGACAATTTTGTAGAGTAGACATAAGGTAACAGAGGTAAGTGCTATTGATCAAAAACAAACATGTCCCCTCTTCTACACTTGTACAAAGGATAAAAATAATAAAAAAATTACTTGATTCTTGGCAATCGCCCTAGCCTATCTGCCATAAGGTCTAGCAGTAGAACTTGACAAGGCTGCTTAAAAAATAATGGAATTTGTTTGACTAACATCTCTGGATGTAGCTCAGCACATCCACATACTTCTATGTACGCCGAAGCTCACATTCCCATTCTATCTTTCAATTAAGTTCTTGCAGTGTTGTAGTGCATTATCCTCTAAAGGGTGCCAAGCTTTCTTCTGCACATTGGATCCGTTTGATTAATTCCATAGCATCAACCAGATAATAATAATATTACTTGATGAGTCCAAAGCAGATACTTCTACTCCCTCGATAGAAGATGGAATAGCCAAGTGTTCACTGTATTTTGAGTGCCAAACATTTCCTGCATTTGAGTACCAACATTATGCAATATTCAACAACAAGATCAAAAATGCAGACTTTGAAAACGAAAACAAAATTCAATGTACTGTACTGGTAGTGACAACCCAATTGCTCATACAAGAAACTGGTATCTATGTTACAAGAAAAATTTGAGGTGCTTGCAACTTATCAAACAACATATGGGCCAGTTAAAGGATGGTCTTCCAAAATTATTTCAATAACCTTAACCCCATAAGACAGTGCACTAAAATCCAGGTTGTTGTTTTGCTTCTTACTGAAATTACTCCAAAAAGTATAGATGTTCATAATGCCACAGAGGTTGCCAGTTTCTGTTTTGTAAGTATGAATGTAGCTCATTTTTCGCCCAATTATGGAAGGAATGATACAAAGTTTTCTTTTCATCCTTCCTTTCTCTGTTGGTCAGAAAAAGAAAAAGAGATGCAAAAAGAGTGCTTCTACAAACTATCACCAAATGATTTGTAGTTTGGCAAAAGTAAGGTGAGCAACCTCTTTTAGGAGGACTAACTCTAAAAACTGACAGAAAAGGAATATATATGAGCATGAAATATCTTAAGCTCACAAAGGATGGGCTTTATAGATAAGGGTCCTGAAAAGAACACCCTTTCATAAATCTCACGGTTCGCCAAAAAATTCTGTTAACCACTATGTATACTCAAAATTATTTTAATCGCTGATTAGAGCTGAACTCATCTCATTCCTTTCACATGGAATGATAAAAACTAGAAATAATGTCTTGTTCAAATTAAGATCTCTCCAGTTTTTTTAACCTCTCGGAACTGATATACATAGTTCTTCATACATTTCAGAAGTTCAGTCATCATTACTTCCATAACAATTCTATGCATCTCTAAGAGATAATCAAAAGCAACACTAGTGTTCTGTCAAAAGGTAAAAGAAAACAATAGGATATAGAAATCTTCAAACACAGAATTAGGTAAAAAGAAAAAAAATGAAAAAAAAACCTCGATCAATCACAAACATGAGTTTATGCAGAAACAGGGTAAGAGAGATAGAGACGGGAAGAGAGAGAGAAGGGTACCTCAGTTTGTGTTTTCTATTCGAACTCAGATCAATCAAAAAGTGATTGATTAGCAATTACTCGATCAATACCACCCGATTGAGACTCCCACCGATGATCTTGCAGTCGCAGTCATAGCAATTACTCGATCAATACCACCCAATTGAGACTCCCACCTATGATATTGCAGTCGCAGGTCACTTTCGTTCGCAAGAGAGAGATATAGTCGTGAGGTCTTCGCCAGAGAGAGAAGCGAATTGATTGCCCTAGTCTCGTAATTTTAAAGTTAATTTCAAACCAACCTAATGTAAATATGATTTGGAAACAATTTTTAAAGAAAAAAAGAAAAAGTCCCAAGGTCTTCTGTTCACTTCTGTCTGGGACTAGCTGACTTGATCGTTCAAGGGAGTATTAATTAATTAATGGCTCATCAACAGTTCAAGGCTAGCTAGATAACCAACCAATCATCATTTTCAAAGAAAAAATTGTGGACACAAACTTTAGTAGGTAATGGCCGGCTTATCATGGCAAGTGAACAATCAAGTAATAATATGATGCACTTCATCTGAAGTTCCTATGACCAAATGCAGGAACAAAGCAATGTTAATAGAAAATAGCATGACAAATTAATCTGCAAATATTTATCAAAGTAGCACACTAACTCAAAATTAGGCAGTCTTTATCATACGAACCCCTGTCAACATGCTACCCATAGTTATCATAACTGTAATACTCATAATCCCATCCATGCAAAAATTGATGCAGAACCATTTTGGTTCAAACTTTAAGGGATAGATCAGGCACTCAGTTGATGGGGGACTCATACTTTTCCAAATAGATACACAGACTCAATTCCTGTTAATATGTAATAGGGTCAATTGATCCTGAATCAGTAAGAATCATTGACTCGGTCGATTCCTTTCTTCAATACCCTCTTCCTGTTCACCTTGATTTTCACCCAAAAACATAGCACAAGACCACTTAAAGAAGCCTTTAGCTAAAACTAATGTAATCCAGCATCCCTTGCTTTCTTTGCACTACATTTTCTTACCAGGTCTCGTTCTGAGTTCGGCATCCTTCCCCGTCCTACTGTGAAGAATTGGATGGATTTTTGTTCAGAAAACTTTATCCTAAATCTATCAATCATTCTCCTATTGATCCCAATATCAAAGTCTTAGTATCCCAGTTGAATTCATATCAGTTAAAGGGGGACAACACTGTTAACTACAAAATCAAGTTGAATTCTGGAAAAGAATATACCCATGGGCCAATAATGAACCTAACCAATCCCAGGAAATCAAATTAACTAATCAACTCCACCATTGCCGGAAAATTCATATTTCAACTGTGAGAAGATATTATATGTATGAATACTAGTGAAAAAAAATTAGAATTACAAGCAATCATGAATTTTATGCAAAAATAGGGTAAGAGAGATAGAGAGACAAGAAATTGATTGAAAGAGAGATGAAGAAGAAAGAGAGAAAGAAATCACTAACCCGATTGAGACTCCCACTGATGATAATCCAGTGGTTACCTTCACGCGAGAGAGAAACAATTCGTCCGGTCGTCGTCGTTACCTTTGAGAGAGAGAGAGAAACAGCCGTCTTCAAACAAGCGACGATTGCCGATTGCCCTGGTTCAGTGTGTTTGAGTATATATACGAGGGTATTTTTTGGGATTAAAAAAATTAGTGTTGCGTCGTTTTAATTCGGTTTATAATAATACCATCCCCAACCCCAGGATAAATAACGAGGAAAAAGACTTTTTATCCGGGTAACTCCTCTTATTAAGCCCAATACTTAAAAGCCTACCAAACATCACTCTTAATTATTATTAGTCCTATCCAGCCTCTTATACGGCTACCAAACGGCCCCGAAGTGTAATATTTTGGCTCCAAATGCATTTGTCCGCTTCAATGAAAATGACTTACAACTCCCCAATTGTAGGTCCCAACTAACACTTATCTACAAACAATTCACCTGTCAATTTCGTGGTTTAGTAAACGGTCTGCTTTTATTGCGATTTACAAATTTTACTTTTGTGATTAAATCTATTCTCTCTTTTTATTGTAGGACCAAAAACCATTTTTTTATTATTTACTCCCTCCGTTCCTAAATTATTGTCTTCCTTTCATTTTTCGTCCGTCCCAAAATAATTATCTTGTTTGAAACTTTCCTTTTTAGAACATCAGTTTTACTATTTTACCCTTACTTTTTCTTCCTACTTTAATTATGGGCCACATACACATGGGCATTAAAGAAAACAATACACTTTTTCAATACTATTCCAATATTAATAATCAAGTCAATTGAATTTTCTTAATCCGTGTACCGGGTCAACCCAGACAATAATTTAGGGACGGAGGGAGTAATTTTTATATTTTACTTTTTACTCTTTCTTTGATTATTATTAAAAAAACTCAAATTACAAAATTAAAATCACCAAAATTACCAAATTAAACACATCCTAAAAAAATTATAATAATACAAATATAAAAAGATGAAAAAAGAAACTGTTTATACTTGAAAGAAAAAATTAACAGGCTCAACATCGTGAACGAGAACTAGTTTTAGACCTGATGTAGGAAAAAAACTGCATAGGAAAATTATAAACATCAAAAGGTGAAAGCTTAAATGAGTTTTTTTTTTAAGTTTTAATGAGTAGCCATCCATGAAACAATTAATACTCAAGAATCTGCTGATCTATCTATTCAAGAAGTAATTTGATCAACCTTAGAAAATACCATCTAACTTAAGGAAGTGTTCTGAATTCTCTCTCTCTCTCTCTCGCCCTAGGGTTTCCCGTGTGCATGGCGGCAGCACTAGCTGCTGCGCCTCCGCCTCCTCCTCCTGATGAATCCCCACCGATGACCACCCTACATCAGCCAACACCATTACCCAAATCCTATGCAGCCATTGCAGGATCTTCCACTGCTAATGTTCCTGTTTTTACAATCCCGCCAGCCACATACAAAGGTGAACCATCCCTCAAAATTTCATATGATATTGCAAGCTCATTGGCCCAACCTTTCCGCCTAACATTAATTGGAAAGTTCTCACATGGTAGACCTTCCATGGAAGCAATACAGAAACAATTTCAGACCTTTGGTCTCAAGGCCGACTACTCTGTTGCTCACTTGGATGCCAAACACATCCTCATTAGAGTTCACCATGACGAGGACTTTCAGAGATTATGGATCAAGGATCAATGGTTTCTTGGTCGTTTTCCCATGCGTGTTTTTAAATGGACGCCAGACTTCAGACCTGATATTGAAAGCTCCATTGTTCCAGTTTGGATTTCAATATCAGGGCTGCCAATTCATCTGTTCCATCGCACTGTGTTATTCGCTATTGGCAATATGCTTGGAATAACTTTAATGACGGATCAGCCTACAGCAAATTTAACGCGTCCAAGCTTGGCCAGAATTTGTGTGGAGATCGATCTATTAAAGCCAATTCCAAACCGCGTCTGGATTGATTGTGGCGCTCAAATCCCAGGTTTTTGGCAAAAGATTGAGGTGGAAGGACTCCCAAGGTATTGTAAGCATTGCTGTCGCCAAGGCCACCAGGAGGAGTCTTGTAAAGTTAAACACCCGGACTTGGTTTTCAAGGAAGCAGGAACTTCTAATGCTGCTATTAATCACGACGGCAATGCTAAAGTTTCAACAAGATGGACTCCTAAAAAGCCTACCACTTCGAATACTGCCGCCAATGGTAATCTACCAAACCCTACATTGAATCTTTCTACTAATAATACCTCCACATCTCCTTGTGTCAATAACAGAACAGGTTCCACTGCTGTGGCTGAAAACCCCAATGAGTATGAAACTCTCCCAGATACTACCATTGCTTTGCAAACTAATGATCCTATATCTCATAATGGGGATGCTACTATATCTCCTAATGGAATGGACAATCTGTCTACGCAACCTCCAGTCGAACAACCTCCAGATCATACTATTATTATGTCCAATAGATTCACAATTCTTGCTGATATTGAAGATAATATAGTTGCTGAAATTCATGGGGATGATCAGGGTGATCATAATGATGATTGTGACCTGCCGATTACTCAGACTAAGGATATTGATCCTATCATAGACAAATCCTCTTCAGATGAAGATGAGGATTTCAATTCGGCCAGCATTGATGCCTTAAACCTCGACTCTACTGTCCCAGTCTCTTGTTAGCAGGTAAACTCCAAAATTTCTCCCAGAATTACAAGGTCCAAAGCTCATATTTCCTCAGCTATTACCCATGACAGTTAATGTTCTTTTTTGGAATGTTCGAGGAGTGGGCAATGACACTTCTATTAGTCGTTTGAAACAGCTTATCAAGCTTCACAAAATAACGTTTCTTGCTATTTTTGAGCCCATGATTGCTGCGGATCAGATTATTCGGGTTGCAAGACGATTGCGATTTAATTTTAGTCATTCTAATCCAAGTAGTTCTATATGGATTTTTGTTAAATCTGCCTTCACTTGTCAAGTTCTCTTTGATGGCTCTCAGCATGTCACTGTTCAGACTAAACATTTTTCTTGGCCCTTCTCAGCTAATATTTCATGTATTTATGCAAGCTGCTCGACTGATGATAGACAAGCTCTCTGGACTGAATTGATTGATCTTGGCTCGACTTTTGACTCTTCTCCTTGGCTAGTTGGAGGAGATTTTAACATCATCCTTTCTCCAGAGGAAAAGATGGGGGGCTCAGGCTGGGATAGGACAGGCGCTCTTGATTTTCATTCTTGCATTGCAGCTTCTGGTCTTCTAGATATGGGTTTCTCTGGTAGTAATTTCACCTGGTGGAATTCTATAGGAGGTCAAGCCTCTATTTTACAAAGACTGGATAGAGTTTTGTGTAATATTCCCTGGCAGAACAAATTTTCAGATACGACGGTAGAACATCTGTCTCGCACTTGTTCGGATCATGCCCCCTTGCTTGTCCGCATCCTGAAAGACAGAATTAATCATCCATCTGCTTTTCGGTTTTTAAATATCTGGACTTCTCACCACACTTTTCATCCTCTAGTGGCTGACGCTTGGAACTTTGCTATTGAGGGTCGTCCTATGTTTAAATTTGCGAAAAAGCTTAACAATGTTCGACATGCTCTGATCTCTTGGAATTGTAATGTTTTCGGTAATATTTTTCATCAGATTCAACAGGCGGAGGATGCAGTCAAAGATTGTGAACTTCTTTATGAGGTTGACCCCTCACCTGAGAACCGCGCAGCTATGTCTATGGCTCAGGCTACTCTTCGGCATAATTTGAAGCTTGAAGAAGATTATTGGAAGCAAAAAGCCAAAATTAAGTGGCTCAAAGACGGAGAAGGCAATACTAAATTATTTCATGCTTCGGTTCAACAGACTTGTCGTAAACTTCATATTTATTCCATCCAGGACGATCAAGGTTCCCTTATTGATAATGAAGATGCTATCAAACAAAATGCTGTAGCCCATTCCCAATCTCAACTCCAAGCTGAGCCTACTATGGATAATGATATTTTGGAAGTTATCCCTTCTCTGATCACTAGTGAAATGAATGATGCTCTTTCTGCTTATCCTACCATAGAAGAAGTCAAGCAAGCATTTTTCTCTATGGATATCAATAGTGCTGCTAGCCCTGATGGTTTTTCTGGTAAATTCTTTACTTACTGTTGGGATATTATATGCCATGATCTCTTAGCTACAATTACATAATTTTTCTGTGGCTTCTCCTTACCTCGGAGTTGGACTAGTACGTCCATTGTTATGATTCCAAAGAATGAAAATCCCCAGCGCTTCAGTGAATTTCGCCCAATTAGCCTGTGTAATTTTTGCAATAAGGTTATTTCCAAGATATTATCTACTCGTCTGGCTCCTATTGTAATACCCTAAGTTTTTGCATGCATTTTACATGTCTAAATGCTTGAACAACATGTTAGTTTAGTTATGCCATAATTCTTGATACAAGACTTTGATCCTTGTCACACTTAATTGCAATGCTTTAGATGTTTACATTGTTTGTGTTATTATGCTCAACATGTGTGTTTGATTTCTTGTACAAATATGTTCAATATGGTTTTTTGCCTTAATTCATATACATGTTAAAGCACTAACTTGGTACAAGCCCTTGGGATTACTCATAAGTGTGAAGTGATTGTTGTTAGCATTGTTGAGATGGTCTATGTGAATTATGTGTTGTTATAAGTGCTTTGAGTATTGTGTAATCACACCTAAGGTGACCAAGTGATTTGAACAAAGAATTAGAGATAATTGGGAGTAAGATTGAACAATAGGGTACGCACGGCCGCAGATTTGTTGACACGGCCGTGCAAAAGTGACCGACATTCCAGAAGTTTGGCACGGCCGCAGATTTGTTGGCACGGCCGTGCAAGTATTTCATAAGTTTGGCACGGCCGCAGCCTTTCTTGGCACGGCCGTGAGAGTGACACGGCCGTGCGACCATATATGACACGGCCGTAAAGCGTACGGACATCACTTAAGTGACTTGTAAAATTTGGGCTTTTGACTCTTGGACCCTTGGCTGAAAGTGTTGTACCATAGCTTGACCAGTTGACCATATATAAGTCATTTAAAGACTCAAAACATATCATCTTCTCCATAGTTCTACCTTGGAGCCCTAGAGAGATTGTGTGGGAGATTTAAAGTGAGACTAGTGTGTGTGTTTCCATCCTTCACCATCCAACCATTGGATCATCCATGCAAAGCTACCAAAACATAGCTTGGGACTAGGGGACTTCATGATCAAGCTTTGATTATGAATTTGTTGGTTTAAATTTCTACCTTGGAGGTAAGTTGCTAAACCCCTTTGTATGCTTAGAAAACATTATATTCTTGCTCTTAATCTCACATGTATGACTTGAATACATGGTGCTTCCATGTTTAAATGGGATGGTGATATATGAAGCTTATCTAAGTGTTAAGTTGTTGAGTTGGATGATGTTGCATGTTAGTTTAAATAGCTCAACTATGGATTGTACTAAGAAACATGTTAGAAACCGTTAAAGGGTGAAAAATTGCATATATCAATTATACCCAAATTTATGAACTTAGTGAATCAACACCAAAAGTGGATTTTAGGGAAGATTGTAATTCTCCAAACCATTTGTTAAAGTACTACAAAAACTTGGGTTCATTTGGTATGGAATATGGTCATCCGAGTACTTGATAATGGTATGTTAGAGACTTGTAAAGTAGCTCTGAATTTGTGGTTTGTGGCTTTAAACAATATGTTTGATGATTATATGTGGTAGAAAATTTTAATCTACTTGATGTTGGTCAAGTTCACTACTTTTGAACTTGATGGTTAATTGCATAAGTTGAGTAAGTTACCTACTTGTGTGAGTTGTGTAAGTCCAGCTGGCGTCGTTGTCGTTAATGTCATGGTGGGACGACCTATAGTCTTTACGAATGGGATTCGTGATCGCTATAAGTCGCCGTACCGGAGTGCACACACCCTCTTCTTGGCCACGCTGAGAAGTAGCCCCACCGTTATAGCAATACGCATGACTTTGGCTTGCTAGGTTGAACTCGACGGGATTGTGTCGGGGACGTCGATACTACGCACACGGGTATCGAGGCACTATTGGTTGTTTGTGTAATGCAGGAGCTACACAAGGTTGAAGAAAGAGATATGTAATCCTTCTCTAACGGGGTTTATGTACAAGAACTTATATGTTATCAAAGTGCGATGTGAGTTAAATGATGGTATATCAAGAAAGATAGTATATGCTATGTTATGGTATATAAATGTTGATGTCATGTTTTGTTAAATGCTTGAGCATCATGCCATGCCATTTATTTGCATTAGTAACTTACTGTGTCATTATGACTCACTCCGTTATGTGTTTAATTGTTTTCCTTAGATCCAAATCAACCTGGAAGTTCCCGGTGAGGCCGATAGTGGTTCGTTGGCTCGCGTGTCGCCAACGTGGGGAGTTCGAGGATTCCTATCTTAGTTATCTGTTTTCATTTTGGTAAGGACGATGGATATGTAAAGTTATATAAACTTTACTTGGGTTTTATTTGTGGTGTTGTAAACATATTCTTTTGGTGGCCGACATATGTATGTCGTGCTCTTGTACAGTTGTGTTGTTGAGTTAGTTCCTTCCCGAGCATGTCGTTAGCTCGCGGTTTTGTGTTGTTCCGGCATGTTGTGGCCAAGGTTTATGTTGTAATTGTTCTCTTTTCCCAAGTTATAACTCGTGGTCGTTGGTAGTTGTTTCCGGCCTTGTATTCGCCGAAGATTATTCTTATACTTGTGTTAATCAGGTTATCAGTTGTGTTTTGTCGTAAGTACGGGCGGTTACGTCACGTGCTCTTCTTGTTGTTATGTTGTTTGGCGACCCGACCTTGGGATTTCGTATAGAGATCCGGGTCGGGCGTCACGTTGGTATCGAGCTTGTGTTAGCTATTCGCCAGATAGGTTCCATGGCCTAGGTGGGTATGGTGTGTGTTATCGAGATTTTAACGTCGAGTGTTTTATGTAGGTTGAAATGGTGCGGACTAGGTTCTGAGCGAGTTCGAGTAGGGTTGGTACTAGTGCAGGAGGGAATGATGGGAGAGATGACGACGTGAATCGACCACGAATGCCCTCCCGAACAGACCAAGAGAACCCAAATACAAACATGACAATGATGATGGGATGGATGATGGAACTCATGAACCAAATGACCGAAAGAATGAATGGGGAGCAACGACTACTCCGAAGTAAGCTCCACAACCGAGATTGAGGTACCACAACCCGAGGCGAGGCCTAGGAATTATACTACCATTCTTGAGCGTTTCTTGAAGATGAAACCGCGTGCATTTCTTGGAGAACCGGATGCTACAAAAGCTGAATTATGGATTGAGCACATCATCAAGATATTTGCACCCGGGTTGCAACGATGATGAAAAGTGAACCCGGCGTGTTCAAACTTGAAGGAGCAATGAGCACCGGTGTGTACTACAGGAAGCCGGATTCTACTGGGAAGCTCAGTTGGCCCAATTTCTTGAGGGAGTTTAAGGCGCAAGATATCCCTGAGGTGGTTCGGGAAAGGAGAGAGAGAGAGTTCTACGATCTAGAACAGGCAGCATGACAAAGGCACAATATTCAGCTAAGTTCACCGAGTTGGCTCGATATTGTAGTCACTTGGTTCCTACGGAGGCCAAGAAGGCCCAAGTTCATAAAGGGCCCAAGACCGAGTACAGAAACAATTGCTATCGTTGCACTTGCGATTATAGAAGTGCAGTGGATAGGGCTTATGGGATTGAGAGTGATATAGAGGAACACCGGGAAGGAATGTGAACAACCCTCCACAGCATCACGAATCGGGGAAGGGGACAAGGTTCCGGTCGTTATAGCGGTGGGAACAACAACCGCGGGGAATCAAAGAAGAGGACAACTGAGGGCAGCAATCGGTGGGCGGAGTGTTAGTACCGCATCCGTACAAGGCCCACGAGGTACTCCACAAACTTGTAGTATTTGCTCGAGGCCGGACACTCGGAAGACAAGTGTTGGAATAGAGTGGTGGGCAATGTTACCACCGCAAGGAAATGGGTCACATAAAGAGGAACTGTCCTAAGTTGAAGGATAGTCAAGCAAAGGAGCGAGTGTCCAGTGGGACGAAGAGGACAGTGACGGTAGGCCTAAGGTCCAGGGTCGTGTGTTTGCGCTTGATCGCGCGGTGTGCCTGAGTCTACTTCAGTTATTGGAGGTAGCCTTTCTGTCTTCGGTAGTAAAGCTCGAGTTTTAGTAGATCTCGGTTCATCGCATTCATATGTTGCATCCCATTTTGTGAACAATTTGTGTGTGTTGCCCCACCCTTGTCATTTGTGCTTGAGGTGTCTACTCCGTTGGGGAGCATATGTTGGCCTCAAATGTGTACCGAGCTTGTGATATACTTATAGGTGATCACACTTTGCATGCCGATCCGGTGGTATTACCCATACGTGATTTTGATGTGATACTTGGCATGGATCGGTTATGTGCATATCATGCTTTGGTAGATTGTCATAGAAAGAAGGTTACTTTTTCTATGCCGGGTGTGCATGAATTTGTGTTTGTGTGTGATGCTGTCAAAAGTGGTTTGCATGTTATTTCTGCATTGAAAGCTAGAAAATTATTATCGCATGGGTGTGCGGGTTATTTGGCGTGTGTGGTTGATAGAAGTATTGCCACTCCCGTGTTAGAAGAAGTCCCCGTGGTGTGTGAATTTTCGATGTGTTTTCTTCGACTATGCATTACCTCCCGATAGAGAAGTTGAGTTTTGTATCGAATTGTTGCCGGGACTACCCCGATTTCTAAAGCCCCATATAGAATGGCACCGCGAATTGAAGGAATTGAAAGAACATTGCAAGAATTGTTTGACAGGAATTTATTAAACCAAGTGTGTCACCGTGGGGTGCACCTGTTGTTTGTTTGAAAGAAGGATGGTACGTTGAGATTGTGTATTGATTATAGGCGTTGAATCGGTAACAATCAAGAATAAGTACCCATTACCACACATCGATGATTTGTTTGATCGCATAAGGATCGTGGTATATTCCAAGCTAGACTTGAGAAGTGGCTATCACCGCTTGAAGGTGCGAGCGAAGATGTTCCCAAAACAGCTTTTCGCACAAGGTATGGCCACTATGAATTTGTGGTTATGCCATTTGGGTTGACAAATGCACCGGCGTATTCATGGACTTGATGAATCGGGTATTCCATGAGTATTTAGATTGTTTTGTGGTAGTATTCATCGACGACATCCTTGTGTACTCTAAATCTTGGGAGGAACATGCACAAATTTGAGGTTGGTATTATCGGTCCTTCGGGAGAAGAAATTGTTTGCCAAGTTTAGCAAATGTGCATTTTGGCTTGAGGAGGTTTCCTTTCTAGGGCATGTCGTTTCGAAAGACGGGATAGCGGTGGATCCGTCAAAGGTAGAAGCCATTGAGACCAACTTCTGTGACTGAAATCCGGAGTTTCTTGGGCTTGGCAGGGTACTATCGGAGATTCATTGAGGGGTTTTCAAAGATTGCAACTCCTATGACGAATTTAACAAAGAAGACAACTCCGTTTATTTGGGATGATAAGTGCGAGAACAGTTTTCAGGAATTAAAGCGGCGATTGACAACGGCTCCGTGTTAACCTTACCGAGCGGCGGGGATAACTTCATGATTTATAGCGATGCATCCAAGGAAGGTTTGGGATGTGTGCTTATGCAAAATGGGAAAGTTATAGCATATGCTTCGAGGAAACTAAAGGACGCGGAACGAAACTATCCTACCCATGATCTAGAGTTGGCGGCAATTATGTTTGCGTTGAATAAATGGAAACATTATCTTTATGGAGCAAAGTTTGAAGTCTTTACGGATCACAAGAGTTTAAAGTACCTTTTCTCACAAAAGGAGTTGAATATGAGACAACGCCGGTGGATGGAAAAGTTAAAGGACCACAATTGCACGATTTTATACCACCCGGGAAAGGCGAATGTAGTCGCGGATGCGTTGAGTAGGAAGGTGTACATGTCGTGCATGATGGTTCTGGAATGGAAGACATTAGAGGACTTGAGGGACTGGAGTCCTAGTGTGACGGAAAATGGTGTGATTTTTGCGAATGTTCGGGCTACTCCAGTATTGCTACAACGAAGTAAGGAAGCTCAGAATTGTGACCCGGAGTTCGAAAAGTTGAGGGGACAGTTGAATGAAAATAAGACACTTGACTTTGTGATGAACAAGGATGGTATCTTAACCTTTAGGGGGAGAGTTTGTGTTCCGTCGGATGAGACGGTAAAACGGCAAGTACTTGATGAAGCTCATAAGACTAAGTACACTATACATCCCGGGAGTACAAAAATGTATAGGGATTTGAAGAAGCAATTTTGGTGGAATGGTATGAAACGGGAGATAGCGGAGTATGTATCTAGGTGCTTGACATGCCAACAAGTGAAGGCTGAACATCAAAGGCCCGCAGGTTACTACAACCATTAGAGATCCCGAGTGGAAATGGGAGCATATTACGATGGATTTCGTGACAGATTACCGCGCACTCGTCGGGTTTTGACGCCGTTTGGGTTGTCGTGGATAGGTTGACTAAATCAGCTCATTTTATACCTATTGCGATGACTTACTCTTTGAACCAATTGGCGCATTGTATATTCAAGAAATAGTGAGGCTTCATGGAGTGCCGGTTAGTGTTGTATCGATCGGGACCCAAGGTTTACATCCAGATTTTGGGGAGCATTGCAAGAGGCTATGGGAACAAAGTTGAACTTTAGCACGCCTTTCCACCCTCGCCGGACGGGCACGGAGAGATTAATCCAAGTACTTGAAGATATGCTACGTGCGTGTGCGGTAGATTTCAAGGGAAGTTGGGATTCACATTTACCTTTAGCGGAGTTTGCCTACAATAACGGCTTCCGCGAGTATCGAGATGGCACCATACGAAGCATTATATGGGCGGAAATGTAGATCACCGATTTGTTGGGATGAAGTCGGTGAGGCTAAGATTTGGGGTTCGAATTGGTACAACAATCGGTTGAGAGTGTGAGGGTGATTCGGGATAGATTACTTACCGCTCAAAGCCGACGAAAAGTTATGCGGATAATCGAAGAAGGGACCTTGAGTTTCAGCGGGTGACTATGTATTCCTTAAGGTATCGCCGCGTAGGGGTACTAAGAGGTTTGGGAAGAAAGGTAAACTCTCGCCTAGATACATAGGGCCTTTTGAGATACTTGAAAGGGTTGGCACGTTGGCATACCGACTTGCATTACCACCATCTTTGTCGGAGATTCATAATGTATTTCATGTGTCAATGCTCCGGAAGTATATGAAAGATGAGTCACACGTATTGGGGTATGAGGAGATCACATTCGAGCCCGATTTGTCGTACGTAGAACATCCGGTAAGGATTCTCGACACTAAGGAGCAAATATTGCGAACCAAACGGATTCTGCTTGTTAAGGTATTATGGAGAAATCACGAGATTGAAGAGGCTACGTGGGAGACCGAGGTTGAGATGCGAGGGAGATACCCTCATCTATTTGATAAACTTGGTAAGGAATTTAGGGGGCTAAATTCTTTTAAGGGGGAGAGAGTGTAATACCCTAAGTTTTTGCATGCATTTTACATGTCTAAATGCTTGAACAACATGTTAGTTTAGTTATGCCATAATTCTTGATTCAAGACTTTGATCCTTGTCACACTTAATTGCAATGCTTTAGATGTTTACATTGTTTGTGTTATTATGCTCAACATGTGTGTTTGATTTCTTGTACAAATATGTTCAATATGGTTTTTTGCCTTAATTCATATACATGTTAAAGCACTAACTTGGTACAAGCCCTTGGGATTACTCATAAGTGTGAAGTGATTGTTGTTAGCATTGTTGAGATGGTCTATGTGAATTATGTGTTGTTATAAGTGCTTTGAGTATTGTGTAATCACACCTAAGGTGACTAAGTGATTTGAACAAAGAATTAGAGATAATTGGGAGTAAGATTGAACAATAGGGGTACGCACGGCCGCGCAGATTTGTTGACACGGCCGTGCAAAAGTGACCAGACATTCCAGTAAGTTTGGCACGGCCGCGCAGATTTGTTGGCACGGCCGTGCAAGTATTTCAGTAAGTTTGGCACGGCCGCGCAGCCTTTCTTGGCACGGCCGTGCGAGAGTGACACGGCCGTGCGACCATATATGACACGGCCGTGCAAAGCGTACGGACATCACTTAAGTGACTTGTAAAATTTGGGCTTTTGACTCTTGGACCCTTGGCTGAAAGTGTTGTACCATAGCTTGACCAGTTGACCATATATAAGTCATTTAAAGACTCAAAACATATCATCTTCTCCATAGTTCTACCTTGGAGCCCTAGAGAGATTGTGTGGGAGATTTAAAGTGAGACTAGTGTGTGTGTTTCCATCCTTCACCATCCAACCATTGGATCATCCATGCAAAGCTACCAAAACATAGCTTGGGACTAGGGGACTTCATGATCAAGCTTTGATTATGAATTTGTTGGTTTAAATTTCTACCTTGGAGGTAAGTTGCTAAACCCCTTTGTATGCTTAGAAAACATTATATGCTTGCTCTTAATCTCACATGTATGACTTGAATACATGGTGCTTCCATGTTTAAATGGGATGGTGATATATGAAGCTTATCTAAGTGTTAAGTTGTTGAGTTGGATGATGTTGCATGTTAGTTTAAATAGCTCAACTATGGATTGTACTAAGAAACATGTTAGAAACCGTTAAAGGGTGAAAAATTGCATATATCAATTATACCCAAATTTATGAACTTAGTGAATCAACACCAAAAGTGGATTTTAGGGAAGATTGTAATTCTCCAAACCATTTGTTAAAGTACTACAAAAACTTGGGTTCATTTGGTATGGAATATGGTCATCCGAGTACTTGATACTCGGTATGTTAGAGACTTGTAAAGTAGCTCGAATTTGTGGTTTGTGGCTTTAAACAATATGTTTGATGATTATATGTGGTAGAAAATTTTAATCTACTTGATGTTGGTCAAGTTCACTACTTTTGAACTTGATGGTTAATTGCATAAGTTGAGTAAGTTACCTACTTGTGTGAGTTGTGTAAGTCCAGCTGGCGTCGTTGTCGTTAATGTCATGGTGGGACGACCTATAGTCTTTACGAATGGGATTCGTGATCGCTATAAGTCGCCGTACCGGAGTGCACACACCCTCTTGGCCACGCTGAGAAGTAGCCCTACTGTTATAGCAATACGCATGACTTTGGCTTGCTAGGTTGAACTCGACGGGATTGTGTCGGGACGTCGATACTACGCACACGGGTATCGAGGCACTATTGGTTGTTTGTGTAATGCAGAGCTACACAAGGTTGAAGAAAGAGATATGTAATCCTTCTCTAACGGGGTTTATGTACAAGCACTTATATGTTATCAAAGTGCGATGTGAGTTAAATGATGGTATATCAAGAAAGATAGTATATGCTATGTTATGGTATATAAATGTTGATGTCATGTTTTGTTAAATGCTTGAGCATCATGCCATGCCATTTAGTTGCATTAGTAACTTACTGTGTCATTATGACTCACTCCGTTATGTGTTTAATTGTTTTCCTTAGATCCAAATCAACCTGGAAGTTCCCGGTGAGGCCGATAGTGGTTCGTTGGCTCGCGTGTCGCCAACGTGGGGAGTTCGAGGATTCCTATCTTAGTTATCTGTTTTCATTTTGGTAAGGACGATGGATATGTAAAGTTATATAAACTTTACTTGGGTTTTATTTGTGGTGTTGTAAACATATTCTTTTGGTGGCCGACATATGTATGTCGTGCTCTTGTACAGTTGTGTTGTTGAGTTAGTTCCTTCCCGAGCATGTCGTTAGCTCGCGGTTTTGTGTTGTTCCGGCATGTTGTGGCCGAGGTTTATGTTGTAGTTGTTCTCTTTTCCCAAGTTATAACTCGTGGTCGTTGGTAGTTGTTTCCGGCCTTGTATTCGCCGAAGATTATTCTTATACTTGTGTTAATCAGGTTATCAGTTGTGTTTTGTCGTAAGTACGGGCGGTTACGTCACGTGCTCTTCTTGTTGTTATGTTGTTTTGGCGACCCGACCTTGGGATTTCGTATAGAGATCCGGGTCGGGGCGTCACACCTATTTTACCGGTTATTATCTCAGAAAATCAAGGTGGTTTTGTCAAGGGTCAACACATTCAAGACAATATCCTCTTGGCTCAAGAGCTTATGACTCACTTAGATAAAAAGATTGCGGGCTCTAATATCATTATCAAGTTAGATATGGCGAAAGCTTTTGACAGAGTTTCGTGGCATTTCCTCATTAAAGTTTTACGAAAATTTGGTTTTTCTGAATTTTTCATTGATATGATTTGGCGCCTTATCTCCAATAATTAGTTTTCTGTGCTGGTGAATGGCGTTGCCACGGGATTTTTCCACTCTACTCGAGGTTTGAGACAAGGAGATCCTTTATCTCCTAGTTTGTTCATTATTTCTGCTGAAGTTCTAAGTCGTAGCCTCAATGCCTTGCATTCCTCCTATTCCCATGTAGTTTTCTCCTCATCTAGTGGATGCCCTATTATATCTCATCTCGCTTTTGCTGATGATATTATTATCTTTTGCAATGGTCGTCGGCATTCTCTTAATCGTCATAAGGAGGTTTTGTTGAATTATGAGGCTTGCTCTGGTCAAAAGATTAATGGTTCCAAAAGTAGCTTCACTGTCTCTCCATCTATGGTTGCCTCAAGACTGCACTCTATTTCACTACTTTGGGATACACTCAGAATGATCTCCCTATTATCTATCTGGGTTGCCCTATTTTTGCTGGCAGAAAGCTTAAACGATATTTTGATCCGCTTCTTCTCAAAATACGCAACCGTATTGATACTTGGATTGGTAAGTTCCTCTCTCCGGCAGGCCGTGTCACTTTGATTAATCATGTGCTTCACTCTATAACTACCTACTAGTTAGCTGTTCTTGCCCCTCCAAAATCAGTTATTCACAATCTTGAGATGCTTTTTTCCAATTTCTTTTGGGGCCATAGCGATGGTCGTAAAAAAGCTTACTGGATTGCTTGGTCTAAATGTTGCTTGCCAGTTCTGGAAGGGGGTATCGGCATTCGCTCCCTTAAGGATTTATCTAGAGCTTACTCTGCTAACTCTTGGTGGCACCTTCGCACTCAAGACTCCCTATGGGCAAATTTTATGAAAGCAAAATACTGCTCAAATTCTCATCCATGCATGGCTAATGTTAGAGGTTCTATTTCTTGGATGAGAATGCTAGATGTTCGTCCTATGGTTGAGAGGAATATAAGGTGGTTGATTGGAAATGGCTCTAGCTCTCCTTGGTTTGATCAATGGTTGGAAAATGGGTTACTTGCTAAACCCCAAGGGTGTTCTTTTGTAACCATTCGGGACATGTTTGACAGCTCTTCCCAATTAATCCCAGATGCTGTTTCTGCTCTTTCAATTACTGATGTGGATCGGATTAATTCCAGCCATATCTTTCTCTCTGAAATCCCTGATAAACCGTGCTGGTCTGCTGTCTCTAGTGGACGGTTCTCTATTACTTCAGCCTGGAATTTGTTGCGTGATCATCATCCTTCTCTTCTCATAGCTAAGTATATATGGAATAAATATGTTCCGCGGCAGATTAGCATCTTTCTTTGGCGGCTTTTCCAGCATCGTCTGCCGCTTGACGAAGGCCTTCGTCGCATGGGTATTCTCCTTGCTTCCCGATGTCATTGCTGCAATTCTGGATTTGATGAAACGTTCACTCATGTGTTTCTTCACAGCAGCGTCGCACGAAAACCAATTATTGGAGATAAGGCGCCAAATCATATCAATGAGAGACTCTCTTCATACACCATTTTAACATCTTCAACCTTGACAAAGTTAGAGAGAAGGTGAGAAGAGTTTGTGTTAGAGAAATCCTTGCTTCTTGCTCATTTGGAGACCAAATCACAATCCAAGCACACCATTTTGAAGGTCTTGACTAGAGGATCACTCTCCACCTATTGCATGTTGGTATTCTTGGGTTTTCTTGGAGTGAATTCTTCAAGGGTAAGTAACTATAATGTTTTGAATGTTTATAAGTTGAATTGGAATAATAAAGCATATAGGATGTGTAATTGTTCATCTTTGTGTAATTTCTTGAAAGAAATAGTAATTGACCATTCCAAATGATATTATGCTAGTTGTTAATCAATGGCTATGTGTAGAGGTTGTCATGAGACTTGTTATTTGAGGAAACATGTTAGAAATCATCAAATTTGAGTATGTTTGACTTTATTGACCTTTTGAATTCGTGGTTGACTTTTTGGATGTGTTTGGAGACTTATGTTTACATGTTAGAAATGTGAAATATGGTTAGTAATTGTTAAGTTTACGGTATGATTAATTTGCGTAAACTCGAACTCATTAGAAACCAAAAATGACTCTAACGGAGTTCGTTAGGATTTCATAATTGATGAGACCACGTGAGTGATTTGAGAATTTTTGGATGATTCGAGTGTTTCGTTGGAAATTTGGTTACACCGGTTGTGTGTTCGATATTACGTAAATTGTCGTAATTTTTATAAGTTAGTTATTTGTGGTGTGAGATTATTATAACTCACTTGTGACATTTGTATCATTGTTAAATGTTATTGTTGTAAAGTTGCATAGGACGTATTAAACAAACATCGAATCTTGTAGTTAATTTATTAATGTGTAGAATTGACTCTACGGAGTTGATTAATGTGTAGTATAATTCACTACGGGTTGTTATTTAGTCTCCTACGATATTGGATGACGTATTGTGAAAGTGATTATTCGTAAGAACTTGGCTTTAGTTAATTCAATCATACATGAGACGACATACCGTGATTATCATTCCAATTCGGACGAAGTGACTTGTAATGAGTCGTGATATATATAGTACACGACGATAGTGTTATGTGACAGTTTATGCTATACATGAGATAAAGTGTATTGAGTGATTATAGGATACTGTAGAGATCCTAAGTTGAGTTGCACAATAGGCCTACTCTGCCTATTGTCATGTTTTGGTTAATTTGGTTATATGTCCAGTGATTACGGACAGTGTGTGATTGTTCTAGAATGTGATAGGACAATCATCCTACTTTGATGATTGATTGTGTGTTTAATGTTTACTAGCACACTTTGTTGATTTGTTGTTGTAGGCTTATTGTGACCTACTTGAAACATTCGTACTGTTATTGAATGTTGTTGTTGTGGTATACTCCCTACTTTGGAGTATGACCGTTTATTTTAAATGTCGAGTAAACATCTACTTGTGCATTTAGTTAAGTCCATGGCATTTGTGTCGGCAGTGTATTGACGCTCGATTATTGCGGGAGCCGGGGCTACGTAATAGTTGAAGGCCAATACATCGGGCCTCGCCCTACCGTTGGCCATGGTAGGGGTATAGCGCCATTTGTTGTACGGAATAAACGCAACCATGGTAAGCTATATCCGTGGTTGATTCTTGGGTTGTAGGGACCAAGATCACACGTTGACGTGGATACAGAAAATGGTCCACACAGTTTCATGTTGTTTCTTGTTCTTAGTTCGAGCACGTCAACAACGGCTTCGAATTCCTGATTTGGTTTATTGATCGAGCACGTCAACAACGGCTTCGATATTTGGTATTATATAGGTTGGTTGGTTGGAACTATTGGTCTGGTCGGAGGTGTACCTCGACGTCGTATCCCTTTAAATATGTTTACTTACCGCTCTTGTGTGTTTCCTATATGAGCGAATGTTGGTCATGATTTCCAACTGGTATGGGACGGTTAGCGATCATTGAGCCTCTCGTCAGTATAGGGTTGGTTGCCTTTATGTGCTCCTACATGTTTACTTTCCTGCTATATTGTTGTGCATAATGCCATGTCATATAGTCACAGGTAGTAATTTGTCGATTAATGGTTAAGTTAAAATTATTACCAAGATTAGTGCATTTAGAGTCTTGGTTTACTATTACATTCATACCTATAGCACCCAATACATTATAGTATCTTACGGAGTCTTTTAGACTCACCCAACAACCTCCTCAGTTTGCAGGTTAAGTTCCAGCGCAGCGAGTCTTGGAGCTTGGAGTTAGCAAGATGTACTTATATTGTCATTTCCTTCTTATTTCTTGTATTGTAAGATTGTGAGGTTCACTAAGTTATGTAAACTTAGTCTATGGATAGAAATAGCTAGTTGTATTCGTTAGATTTGTATTTTGGTGCCGACTAGTGTAGTCGAGCCGGTTGTCGTACTATATTATTTTGGATTCCTGACTCGTGGTATTTAAGTATTATTGTTTCTCCGGCTCGTGTATTTAGCCATCGAGGTTTTAATTATTGGGTTTATCTTTAGTGTTGTTCTCCGGCGTATTGTTTAGCCGTGGAGGTTATTATTATATGTTGGGATTCTTGTTATTCGAGCTTTGAGGCTCAAGTTCATTTGTTATTCCGCTGCATCGGTTTAATCTCGAGCTGTTATGGCTCGCTTTATTCTGTTTAGTTGTTGTTCGAGTTTTTGAAACTCACATTTTAACTTGTATTCTGCTGCATAGTTTTAGTTTTGGGCCTTTGTAACTCGCTTTCTTCGATTGTTCTTGTTAGTTTGGCGCACCGAGTTGGGGTTCAACATCGAACCCCGGACTCGGGTCGTCACACCCTCCGTCCCTAAATTATTGTCTTCCTTTCCTTTTTTGTCCGTCCCTAAATAATTGTCTTGTTTGAAAACTTTCCTTTTTAGAACATCTCTTTTACCATTTTATCTTTACTTTTTCTCCCTACTTTAATTATGGGTCACATACACATGGGCATTAAAAGGAAAGCACACAATATATCAATATTAATAATCAAGTCAATTAAATTTTCTTAATCCGTGTGTAGATCAATCCAGACGATAATTTAGGGACGGAGGGAGTATTAAGTAGTACAAAAATAAGATCAAGCATGTCGAAGTTTGCTTCCCTCTCTGTCAGTAATCACATGTAATATGGGGCGCGAGGTCCCTTAAAAAGCTCTTTCCAGTGTACTAGTAGGGGCTGAATCTCTAGGATAGTAGGAGCGTGTACGAGAGAGCGAGAAAGGGAGCGGGAGAGAGAGAGGGAGAGCGCAGGGGCATCAATAATAAAACTTTAGGTGAGAGCAGGAGCATTTTGAGTGTCAAATTTTTTTTATATACTCCTATATCCTACCTTAGTGTAAAAATAAAAATCTTACATATAATTGGCTAGTAGATTTTTTTTTTTGTACGGTAATATACTAGTCCCTCCGTTCCAAAATTATTGTATTCCTTTTTTTTGTTCGTTCCAGAATAATTATCTTGTTTGAAATTTTTTTTTTAATAAATTTTTTTTTCCATTTTATCTTTACTTTTTTTCCTACTTTAATTATGGACCACATACATATGGGCATTAAAGAAAATTACACATTATACTAATATTAATAATTAAGTTAATTTTTTTTAATCCGTGTGTTGAGTCAAACAAAATAATAATTAAAGGACGGAGGGAGTATTATTCCTGAAAACAAAAAGTAAATCTACAAAGATATGGTGGTATTAGAGGTGTCAATTTTTTTCCATACACATGTCTGCCATACGCTTATAAATTGATGGGTATTGGCATATGTAATATTATAAGTGAGCGATAATGGGTGTCCATTTTTGTCGAATAATTTACATGGGTATATGTGGGCAAAAGTGGGCGCCGCCTATATATTAATTTATGCTGAAAGTATTAGAGTGTAAGGTGATGTATTCTCTCCATTGGCGACAACCTCCATCGACCGGCCGCCACCACTGTCGGCAACAACCTTCGGCAGCCACCGTAGCCGCCAACGACCTCCAGCAGCCACCACCACCACCACCACCACCGTCCAAAGCTTTAGTTAAAATGATTTTTGGAACGTTTTGTTTTATTTAATAATTTTATGTTAATGGTTAAATGAGTATGGCTGCCCATTTATGCTGATGTTATCAATTGAGCATTCACTTACCCTCTTATTTGAACATGCAACCCACATGAGCACCGCTCATACCCGTCCAACTCAACTCGTTTGGCATCTTTAGGTGGTATATATGTAGGCCTAAATATAGGAAAATAAGAGGACATAATTGCAAATAAGCTTACAACGTACTAATTGGGAGGCCAAGCTCTTCAAAGGACAAAAAGTGAAACAAAGAATAAAATTAAAGAGTGGGTTTTTCTTAGAATGGGAAGGGAGGAGACCTGAAGCAGCTTATCGATAACACTCCACAGTTCTTTGTGAAATGAAATATTTTAATATAAAATACTATATTCATTTGTAACTATGGTCTTGTTTGATTTTTTTAGTCAAACTTACTTATTTTTTAAATTTAATGTATATTTTTTATTTTATTCAAAATTATAAAAATATACTAACTCCATTTCAAAATAATTTTTGTTTTTGCAAAATTTTCCAAAATAATTATCGTTAAAGGATTTTAAAAAACATTTGTCCATATTTTGTCAAATTTGCCCTTATTTATTACTCTCAATAAAGAGGATTGTTAAGAAGAAAGAGAAAAATGCTCCTATAACTTACCTAAAATAATTAAAGTTAAATAAAGGTAGATCAGTCTTTTTGA